>JAOPUI010000078.1:5862434-5873994 GCA_027123135.1 Urophycis floridana | reverse complement strand
TACAAATAAGTAAAGCTAGTCATGGCTGCGTCTGGGTCCAGCTCCACCGCTAACCGTCACAATTTACATAGCGGCAAGTCTTTGATCGGCTCCCCGTTTGACATCAGCTCCTGGAGCTCCTTCTGCAGCTCCTTGCGAGCCCCGATGGACTCCTGGTTCCTGGCGAAGTCCGACAGCTCCTTGAGCCCGGCGTCGGTGAAGTACTTGGAGAAATGCTCGCAGCTTCGCTTGTTGGCGGGGAACAGCTCCTGAAGACGGCGGAGGCGGGGAGGAGGAGGAGGAGGGGGAGGAGGGGGAGGAGGAGGAAGAGGAGGTCAAGGCTCGCGGAGAACAACGAGACGAGGGTCCGTCCTCAACAATTACACCTGGCACGGGCTTAGCCACTCCAGTTGTTTGGAATTCAATTGTCGCCGTTTGGAGGATTTATTTGTTTGGCGCGGAGAGGCAAACAACGCACACGCGCGCACGCTCGCGGCAGAGGACTGTTCGGGACACCGCATTTGCATTTGTATGCTCACCATTAGCCTGTTGTCCATGCCGACCTTTCTGAGACTGGCAGCGACGGAGCTGATGTCGCGCTCGGTCAGCCAGGACTTGAAGAGCTTGACGGCAAAGGCTGCTGAGACACCTGGACGGCAGAGAGAGAGGGGGCGAGAGAGAGAGAGAGAAGAGGAAAGTGAGCGAGTGAGTCTCGGCTGCCCTCGGCACGACCCGCGGACGGCGAGCGTTCAGACAAGCCAGAGAAATGCAGAGCCTAGTAAGAGTTCCCATCCAAAATCTAAATGCCTTTCAGGGGATAGCGGCTATGCTAAATGCTAGGCACCTACAATGCGCTAAACGTGCGGGCGACTGTTTGGCATCTCACAGGTGTGCGCGCGCCGACAGAAACGTGTCGAAGGATTGTGTCGTCATTATCGGCTCAACATGCGAGTGAACTCCCCCCCGAGGGCGCAAGGCCCATACCGCGCTGTTATTTTAGTAACGCCGACAAAACGGCACAGATTTTCATACAAATACAAAAAGAATGCAATTTTTTTTTTTTTTGGGGGGGGGGGCACTTGAAGGTGCAACAGGCGTGCACGGCGGACTGATGGAGGGGGGGGGCTTCCGTCGTTTAAGGGGCGAAACAAACACCATCCGAGTTGAAGTGATCAACGGCGATAAAAGAAATTGCCGGTGGAGTCTGATGACAAAAAAGGGAGTAGAAATTAGAGGGTGCTGAAAATCATCAGTCATGCGGAGGCTGCGGGCGGCGGCGGAGCGCGGCGTAGTCAGTACTCGAGGTGCGAGACGGCCTGTGTTAAAACGCCACGAGAGCAACGAACGCCAAGGAGGTAACGAGCAGGCGCCAACCACCTGCCACTTTACGACAAAAAAGATAAATGATAATGAATACCTAGGCCACCGAGTGAGAACAGAGAAGAAACGGAGAATGTATTATTGCTTGCGGATTCAGAGCCTTGAAAAAGGAAACGGCGTACGGTGCAATTTTCAGACATAAAAGGGCGCGGCTTCATTCAAACGTTGTGCAAAAGAATCGTGGAGGAGTTGGCCCATTTATCGACTTCGGCCCAATTATGAATGCAAATCCATGACCGATGACATCAGCGGTCCAACTTTTTAATTCAGCGAGCGTGTCACTCCTTTCAGAGAAGGCATGCATGGCACAACTCAATGTTTTCCTTTCTAAGTTTTAATCTTAGATAGGCCATCGCCACCGTGGAACAAATCAAAGCTGCAATATTTTTCTACAGCTAGAAGAATATTGTGAGTCTAGAGAGCAGCAGATAGACGCTTACCATTGGTTCCACAGTCACTGTTATCCCTTCTGTTGCCACCACCCCGCCCCCCAAACAAAACACAATAAAACAGGTCAGGGCTATCCTGTTGATTTTGTCATCAACAGAGCAGCACAAAGTGCTTCTGAGTCTTTTCTCGACAAAAAAATAAATAACATACAAAAAATTGTTCGAGGATCAGCAGGGCAGGAGGTGGCCCACGAACACCTGTCCTGTTTTCAGAAAAAAAATAATTTTTCATGAAATCAATCAACAAGCGGGTCTTATCACGAGAGATGCTCAGCAGGACTCAAGGACAGTTTGTGCTTGCTGGAGCAGATCAGGCACTGAGGCTCTTAGTGACACACTAGTGCACTTGTTGCTCCATCATTTCCAAAAATAAGCCAAAGCAACAAGCCGCCATCATGGAAATGTGCGGATAACAAATAAGAACCACTGCACTCACATCACACTTCTCCCCGCGATTGCAGGGTGTGTGAGATTTTTTTTTTTTCCATCTAGGATTTCACCTCCGCACTAGACTGAAAAGACACATCCTCAAAAAGGAAAATGGTGTGTAAAAAAAAAAAAATACATAAAATGTTCAAAATGAATATGCATAATATGGATTTTTGCTTTAGGACAAAAAATGTAAACAAAGTTTAACAGAGAAGCTCACACAATGGCTCTCTTTTTAGTTCCCTGGCAGCACCCAGTGGAATTGGAGCTCTTTACAATGAGCACACGCACCAAGGACAAATAAAAAAATAAAAAAATAAAAAATAAAAAAGGAAAAAAGATCTCATTGACGTGGGTGGCACATTATTCAGGATGTCGGTGAATCGCGCAATCCTGATTCCGCCCGACTCTCTCCCTCCTCCCCCCCCCCCCTCCGGCGTAGCAACGCAGCCCACCTTCTTTGACGAGGTTCTCGTTGAAGAGGCTGCTGAGGATGGAGGCGGAGATGTTGCCGTTGGCCAGGAGGATGCCGGTGAGCATGGCCAGCTTGTTGCGCTCAGACTCGGTGAATCCCTTGAGAAACAGCAGCAGCTGCAGAGGCAGGAACAACACACAATCCACTCGCTTAGTTTTCTTCCTTTTCCTCTTTGGGGCGGAATAAGTCCGGCATTTATCAAAAGACGTCAAAATGCCTTTTGTCAATCCATCCAAATACATTCTTTAATGGATTAGAAGGAGTGCTCCGGGGGCTCCGCGTCGCGGTTCTGCCTCGGTTCCAGTGAATTTCACAAAAGGCACTAACCTTTTTGATTTCCTCTTCGAACCCTTTCTCCAAGTACTTGTAGCGCCTGATAAGCTTGTTAAAGACCTGAAGGACAACGGAAGGAGTGGGTTGGTGAATACAAAAAAAAGAAGGGTGCACATTGTGGCATTTATAATGGCAGAATTGCATTAACGGTGAGGTGAAGGCAAGTCCAAGTGAAAGTCATTACGCGGGTTCACCTGGGCGTATGCCTGCATGGTCTCCAGGTCTTCCTGGGCCGTGAACAGACAGAACTCTGTTCGCGTCATATCATCGGACAGAGTACCGCCCGGGGCTGAAAGAAAAAAAAAGAAGAAAAATTGACCCCGCAAAATTAATAGCATAAATACGAATTTAATACGCAACGTTTCCCATGAAAAACCTTTGAAATGGTCCTCAAATATGTGGCATTTGAAGTGTCACCGAATCACTCTTTTCTGCTTGAACTCCAAACCAAAAAATACAAAGTTTTGGGCTAAGAGTTCTGGGTATGTGCCATCCCCATGGTAACGGCTGATGGCCGCCTCATTTTACTTTTTTTTTTTTTTTAATTTCTTTTAATTGTATCGTTTTGTTTTTGTGGCATGCGTAATTGTATACAAAGTGTGTGTGACTTTGTATACAATTACTTCGTATACAATTACGTGGCGTTTTACTACGAGTGTCCAAGAGGCTTAGCCCTCAGAGCCGCTACGTTCACGATCACGGGAAACAGAAGAGAAAACGATTTGGGGTTCATTGGCACTTTAAGCCTAAAAGAAAACAACACAAATGAGAACTCGGGGGGGAGGGGGGGGGATAATTACCCAACATTCCGCCAGCCACCAGGATGTCAAAGAGGGTCTCGGCATAGCGGCGGTAATCAAGCTTGGCGCCAGAGGCGTCGAGGAACTTTGCGACTGCCTCCAAATCAGAGCCAGTTTGATTCAGACCTTGCACGATACTTTCCTGAAACTGGGTGGGGTCAAACCTCTCCTTTTCATCTGTTGAGGGGAAGATTCAGTCAAGGTGCATCCTGCGCGCATGCTTCAAGTCCAAATGCCACCAGGACCGCGTTTGGTGGTTCAATTCCATTTAGACATTTACAATTGCAAACTACATCAGGACATACCGTTGAGGTAGCCCCATGAAGCCTTCCGGATATTCACATTTGAGTTTTGCAATAATCATCGGCCTGCTTGTGAGATGGAGCCCTTATGTAGCAATTTGCTACCCAACCTCATATTAATTGTGAAACGAATACTTACATCCGGATGGCGTCACGAGGCTAGCCGTATCAACACAATATCAATATCCACACAACAAAATACTCGGAATTTCAATTGTGAAGTCTGTCCCCCCCTACGTCTGGGCTTCACCTCCCTATGAGGTTATTTATATTCATCTTCAGAATAATTGAGAGCAATGATTGTTCAAGTGCTTAACATCTCATTTGAGTATGAATCTGCGGCATCCCAGCTGTGCTGCCATTTACTGCCAAAATTAATTACCAAAAATAATTAATTAACACCTGATACCGTCATTAGCCAGAGTCGTGCTCAACAGAAGGAGCGGAAGCAATGTCATTAAGGCTCTCTAGGAGCACACACGTCGGCACTTCACACGGTCTTCAGGCTGTTGCGGCCCATGCAGGACACTGTCTGATAAGTGGTGCATTGTCAGATGACCTTCTGCACACTGATGTTGAATATCAGATGACACGATCGGAGCCATTTTGATGGGCCCCTGAGCCACAAGTTGTTCACGAGTACAGGATCAACACGTATTGTCAGTTGACCTTTTTTTTTTTTCTACTGGCAACTAGCATGACTTGTTCCAAAGTCATAGCCACATTCTGAAACTCTTGCTTACCTGATGCAGGGAGTACAGGTGTGCCCATTTACATGTCACACCTGTACTCAGCAGTAGGCAATTTATATTCACATTATATATTACTACTAAAACAGTAGCCAGTGTACATTTTTGTATCCAATGGATTTGAAAACTGAACGTCTGTGGTGTGTCGTGTTGAATGGTATTCTCACCGCGTTTTCTCGTTTTGAAACGCTGGCCTGTAAGCGTAGGCTTCTGCTGCCTTTGGGTACTCATAAAAGACGCCCTGCAAGAGAAAAATCAGGAGGAAACGGTCAGGAACACGTCACACGTGGGGGCATACGTCACTTCGTTTCATAGGCCTCATACAGGCTTCGGATCATCATTGCGCATGAGCAGCGGTTTTCTATAAACCAAGTAGTAATGTAATGCAACAAACTCAACACAACCACGACTAGTAAAGAGACAAAAATAAATACATGCATTTATGTATATGTCGGATAAAAGACGGGAATGTGAAGTTGTTGAAGTTGCCTCTCCAAGTCACAGTGATAACCGTGGTTTCCATTAAAATGCTTCCCTGTGGTACAATATATGTATACAATACTAAAACAATTCAAATAATAAAACAAATATGAGCGATATTACCATAGAAAGACAGCCATGTGCTCGCGTGTAAAGGCAGCAGGCACGACATCGCTATGCATCCAACCCACTCATTTCCTTCTAAAGTGTACCCTGAATCCTGGTGAAACGCTGTAATTCGTCTAGCCATCCAAATACACATGTCTAAAGGCCGTGAATACATTGTTAGATGTCGATGACGGTAATAACCTACTAAATTATGATGCTAATACATAAAAAATGAGCTAGCTACGCTGCGTCCGCGCTACATACTCCAGAAACTAGACTGGGCCAAGCCGGGAGTCTAGACAACACCACCTCACGTTTCACGGCAAACAATCGCATTTTACAAAGACAGGTATTGCGAATACTTGATAGGGAACACGATCGCAAGTCTCAACTTACCTAAATCCTATTTATGTCCAAAATCAGCGAGGAAACACAAATGAGTGTGACACAACACAATGGCTAGAACGGACCCAGATTGAGAAGGAAATGGTTGATCGCACTGCGCATGCGTTAATGCAACGGCCTTTTACAGTTCTGGAAACTCAAAATTACACTTTAAAAGTAGACCTAGATATGTATTTTTTTCTTAATGATTTACAATGTTTATCTTCCATAAAATATAACACCATGTGTTTATTATTCATTATTAGTATTATTATTATTATTTTATGAAGAGATCGCTTTATAACACACGTCGAGTTTTTAAGACTCGTATAATTTTTATACATTTAATCCTCCCGAAATAGACACACACAAAAAATTGAAAATTTGTTTCAATTTATGGAGTAAAAACCGGCCCATGGTCAGCATATCAGCAATTGAACCCGGACCAGGCCTCAAAGTCCAACCAGACTCTCCTCGCCTTCCATACGCAACGTGACCCGCACAGAGCAATCACAATAGAGCCAACGACTCACTTTGTTGCTATCTACAAATATGACACAGGAGGGGGGTGTTGTGCCGTCATGTGCCACACAGATGGAGCGTCAATGAAACATGTAAATGCCTCCTCCTCCTCCTCCTCCCATGCAGAAGGTGATTAGGGACGTTGATCCCAGAAGCTCCAGCCTGAGCCACTCCCTGCGCCTCTGGACCTCTCAAGTCCTCCTCCCCAATGCTCCATTCAAAGTCTTGAGGGCCGGATGGGAGACGCGTCCAAACTCATCCAAGACTAGTCAAAGTTGAACCAACACAGCGGGGGAAAGGGGGTTCAGAAGCCGCCTCAGACCTGAAGAACCACCCCGGGGATTCTTACGGATTATTACGAGGCGAACTGTTTCTGATTTAAAAAAAAAAATAAGGCAAGTAGACACGTTTTGATGTTTTCTGTTTCACCATTGGAAAGGGTTCGAGGCTGTCGGCGGTAGCTCGCCGACTTTCTCCGTTACTTAGTTGCTGTTTCTTTACAAAACGTGCTTCGACCTAACTTTAACTCACAAAGTACAACGATTAAATTTACCACATCCATTCATTTTATCTACGCTGCGTGCAAGAATGGGGGGTTGAGGTTGGGTTTTATTCAACAACAAAAAAAGCCGAAAGAAATGGGAACGTGGGCTCTGGTCCGGTTTTGCACATCCAAATCAAGTGTATTAACGACTGGCTCGTTAATTGCCAACATCTGCGTTCTCTGATCTCCCAGTAGGACACCAAGGAAACCCAGTCAAACCAGTACGACTGCACAAAGGGGCCAACATGCGAACCGTAGATGTTGCTTGTCGGCACGAAAATCACGTTCAATATGGGTTTAAAAGTAGTTTGTTTAAGCGTGCGGAAAGTCTGCGTTTCTAGGTGCACGTTTTGTGGTGGTTTTTTTTACAGGTTTTATTCATTTGCCTAAGACTGGGTGGTTTTGTTTGTGGTTGGGTTGGCAAGACACGATCGAGATGACCCAACTGGAGGGATAAAACCCCTGTCAACTCGTATGCATCTCAAAAATGAGAGTCAAAGCCACCTTCATGGACTCACTGAGTTACATGCAGCCCCCAACCTATTAATTGGTTGACTCCTTATCCAATACGATTCCATACTTGGAACAACCTCATCCCGGCACACGTTTAAAAACGAGTTTGTCACTTCATAACTCCTCACAGTGACACCAATTATCTTACCTTCTGTCACCCGCGATACAAAACTTTATGGATTACAATGGTATCAGTTTGCAGGCGATTCTGAGCTTGTTGTTATCAGTCCAATAACAACAAACAACATAAAACTGCACTTTACTGCTTCTTTATGTTCTTATGGTGTTGCTCAGAACAGTGAATTGTGCAGTTGATGTGACGACTACACGTTGTGATGTAATAAACCTGAATTGCTATAATAATGGAAATACCCTTGTCTTAGGAAGCCCTTGTGAACATGATACTGAGGGGCTACATGCATTTGCCAAAGGTATTATCAGTTTATGAGATGATTCACTGGAAAGAGAGGACACAGCACCATGGCAGGAACTTCAGTTATGACAATAAGAAACATTTGTCTTAAAGAAACTGTCTACAGCTGTAGACTTTTACAACAACAAACATGCTTCAAAGTTTTTGAACCCAAGTTCACTGCTGGATTTTGGCAGATGCCAGTAATATAAAATATGCCTTTGTTTTTCATTTAACAATGATCAGCAAAGCAGGTTGAGGGGTGATTTATGTTGTGAGTAACACACAATGTCGTCATTCAGACAAGTCCTGGGGGAGTTGTGGCCCTCGCAAATGGGATAGTTGTATTATGGTAACGATGAGGTCTGCTGACACGGCACCTTATTCTGTTGAGCTCTAAACTCACCGACTCATGAAGTTCAAACACGGTTGTTTGTTTTTCTCTTATTGACTACTGTGATCTTCCACCACAATTGTAAAGCGGTTGAGCAGGTCTTGGTTCAGTTCTTTTTTTTTTTTCTTCTTTTTGTCTTAATCTTTCATCCGATGAGGACAGCTTCTTTGATGATCAAACAATCATATCATCTTTGAAATTTGGTGTAAGGTTTGTATTTAATTTGGAGGAATATTGACGTGAATTACTGTTGCCTAGTAGAACATACGACAGGCACTCTAAGCGTGTTTGATAAATGGCCACCCTTTCTTGATGTGCTCATTAGTGACAGTAGGAAAGGTGGAGGGAAGAGAGAAGTGACTATGCGTCCGCAAAGCCAGCTTTATCCCTCGCTGTCCCTGAAACGTGATCTGTTGCCCAGCTGATTGGCAAACTAACGTGATGCTGCTTTCTAATGTACCGTGCAACGTCCAACCATTGCCATGGTGACAAATTATATTTGCAACTGTCTGCCCTTCTTGCCCTCAGTGCAGTGAGCTGTTACACGCTGTAACAGAATAAGAAGGGGCATATGGCCATCTCCCCACCTGAGAAATTCAACTGCACCACCACCTTTTTTTTGCAGAGGCACTACATGGTTGAAGTGGAGGTATCAAGGGCATTTAGATCCAGACAGATGTATCCTATAAATGAAGGATATAGCATGAAGGAACAACAGAGCTTCCGAAAAGCTCACCCGTGCATTGCCCATAGTGATATGCCATAACAAGTGTTCCCATCGTCGCTGTGGCTGTGAAGCATGTCAAAAAAGAAAATACAAAAAGTACAGCTTTCAAGCCAGTCACAGGAATGTATTTGTTCATAAACTGTGCGTTTTATTGACTCTGCATTCCGGATATTTCTTCACAAATGCCCTGGAATTTCTACCTCTGTCCTCACCGGGCCCTTGTGTCTAGTACATTGGGGGGATGGCTGTTTGTTATGAAAGAGCTGTGAAGTTATTGCGACCGCTGTTTCAGATTATTCTTGTTTTTTTTCTATCTACAAGGCATCACCTGATTTGAAATTGGTGATGCAGCAGAGAGGGTACCATCCTTGAGGTTTGACTGTTACACATCTCGCACATCTGGTTGCTCTTCAAAACATTTTTCACAAGCCCAATTTATGACAAAGTTTGGATTTGTTTCTATATTTAGAGTAGGTGACTCTCCCCATACCAATTCCATTGTGCCCTTTTCCCCACTACCTTTTTAAGCGATTAGCTGGAAAGGTTAGCTCCCTCGGTAAATTGCCACCAGCTGAAGGCGTCTACTGTGTAACACAGACATGTACTCCCCTTAAACGTAGCGTCCTTGGTTTCCAGGTCAGTCGACTCGGGCAGCAGCCTAGCCCTGCACTCTCTAAAGCGGTGTTCTGACCTGGTCTTTAGCAAAGCTCTATCCGAAAGGGCCTTAATGTTTGTTTGTTGTGTGGTGTGTGTGTGTGTGTGTGTGTGTGTGGTGATGCGGCCAGAGGCAGTCTGAATGTCATAACTGACTTTAGTTTTAGTTTCGTTCTGAGCCTTTCTGCACTGTTTTCACACAGCTGCTCTCAGGCTCCAATATGAATGTCACAATAGCTCCGGTTTCTCTGGACCTGTGACACTGTTCTTATTATGAATTCATTAATGGGGCAAAAGCTCGACTTTGAGACTGTAGTTGCTTTTATTTTTATGCCTGTATTTTTGAAAATATTCTAGAGAGACTTATTGCTTGCAGGCAAGGTTGGAGATGCATGCATGACTTTAGTATCTAAAGATTTGTGGTCCAGATGACCATGCGTTACCATCTGGGTCAGTGTTGGGTCACAGAAGACAAGCATGTTGCTAAATCAATGGATGACGCAATTGGTCATATCAACTCACCCTTCTGTCAATAACGCAGGCATTCTATCTCCCTTTGGGGGCAAACTCACCCTCCATAACCACAGCACATTAATCTGTAGGAATTATAGATCACTTCAGCATGATAATGTGTCACATATGCGATTATGGCCCCAACTTTATCCGACTGCATCGTCTATCCACAGAGGATGAAGAGGTGACATAAGCTTCTCCTTACGTGTTTTGTTTTTTTAAGCAATAAAATGAATGTCCATTTGTGGTTGGTTAAAAATGTTGCATTTATTTGCACATAGGCAAACCTATTTAATCTCAAATATCCAACATCAAATGCAATTTTATCGGTATTGCTCCATATCCGAATACAATTTAGCTTATTATGAACTGATGCACCTAAATGATGCACGGCTGGGCTGCTGTGAACGCCATACCAGGCCGCCATCTTGGTAATCCTGTATGAATTTAATCATTGCTGTCAGGTTTTCTCTCTTGCTGGATTTGACATGACAGGCAGGAAGCTCAAGCCGCCACACACTCTTTATTAATGGGATTGTGTCACTGGCTGCATGGCAACTCGCTTTTAATCTGGGCTAGTGGGTTATGAGCCCACGCCGGACCAGGGGTGTGTCCAGACTCGAGGCACTATTATTAAGTATGTAGTCACTCTGAAAGCTAGTAGTAATATAGTAGATGCATGCTGCTCCCGGATCAAACAGAATGAATCCCCTTTTAATTATTCTGTGTGGTTGTACTTGGGAAGCACAGCTGTTTCTCTGGACACAGTTGGCCAGACCTAACCTAGACCCAACACTGCAAGTTTAACTTGTTTTAAATTGACTTGTTTGTCTGTTAACTACATTGAAATAGTCTACTGCTGTGTTTGCAGTACCAGGTATAGGAATGGTACGCATGTAGATGCTGCCCAGGCAATTTCAGCGAATATCAGTTGCCTCTTTTTATGGAAAGCCTCTGCACATCCATCATTTTGTATTATTGGTAGGGATTCGGGGTCTGTGACTTTGAACCATCATTGCTGAAATCATGGACAGTTGGGGCTTCTGTGTAGGTGGATATTGACAAGAATTAATAGTTGTGAGGCAGGGACTCTCTCCCTCTACCTTTCCATTCAGTGCTGGTAAATGGTAAAGGTTAGATTATGACCAAGCAATGAATCAGGATGACTGCATGTTTCTTACTTTTTCCATTGGTGCTGACTAACGAAATGTTTTGACATGTCGGCCACTTTTTCTGACATCCTGGTTACTTATGTTGAGCAGCCTTATTGTTTTTATATGTGGTTTTGTTCACAGGGATAAATTGGTAGAGGCTAGCACTGAAGAATATACTGTTCCTCTCGTCTGGGTGCTTCAGATGAGAAATGCTTAAGGCCTATCAGGATTTAGGCTTTTCTCTTCAAAAAATCGAGTA
>JAOPUI010000078.1:5773436-5785139 GCA_027123135.1 Urophycis floridana | reverse complement strand
CCGGCCCGCCCCCCCGCCCCCCGCCGGCCCGCGCTGTGGGCCCGGCCCCCGCCCGGCGCCGCCCGCGCGGGGGGGGGGGGGGGGCCGCCCGACGGTCTCACAACGCGGTTCTCAGAGAATTAAAAAAAATCTTAAAAACTATTAAGACGCCTGGGCCTGCGGCACAACGCTGGCCTCACCTCCGACCCCGCTCAGGCCCTCCTGGGACAGCGTCCTGGAGGGCTTCTCCGGGGGCGTGATGCCGATCACCATCCGAATCTGACCCCCGTGGTCCGGGGCGGTGAGGGACGCCTCCACGATGGTCTCCGCCTCCTGGAGCACCGCCGGGCGCGAGGGAGGGCCCGCGCGGCCGGAGCTGGCGTGCGCCGCCGCCGACGCCGGGCCGGTGAGCTCGGGAACGTCGTGAAGACACTTTGAAGAGAGCGAGCGAACACGGCGGTCACGGTTAACCACCGGCTACTGTACACACGCACGTGTGTGTGTGTGTCCGTGTGTCTGTGTGTGTGTGTGTCCGTGTGTGTGTCTGTGTGTGTGTGTGAATACACGCCGGCAGGCTGCCAGCGGGCGCCCCGACCAGCCTTTCGGGCTGCGGTCCAGGTGGATTTCTGTCCAAGCACACAGGTGTGCTCGTCTGCACAGGGAGGGACGGTGTCACCCACGGTGGACCGAGCCATGATGGATGAGTCATGAAATGGGAACAGACATCTCAGTGTGCCCGAATTCATAGGTGGGGAGTGGGCAGAATAACATTTTTTTTTTTTTTTTTTTAAATCACAGCGATGTTTCATCACACCGGGGACGTGCTAATCCTTTGTTAACTGGCGGTGAAGTATTACACGTGTCTGTCGGCCGGGGGGATTACGGAGGCATTGGGGCCCCGTGGTTTCCTCAGTAGCACCGTGGTGCCTCTCTGCTACCATCTCGTTTTAGGACATCTAACTAAAGCAAAAGCGTGTCTATAAAAATCGACCTACACACAGTTTTGCTGAAATTGAATTTTTGTTTGCTCGCCTTCTTCTTCTGCTTCTTCTTCTTCCAGCCAAATCCCAAGAGTGTAACTCATGAATTATAGTTTTTTTTTTCCATATGGTCAACCACTTTGAGCAAAAATACTGGAAAGCCAAAATGATACAGAAAATATATCCAGTCTCAAAATAAGGTGGGGAAAAAAATTTGAAATAGCATAAATCAAATCTCAAGTACTTAGATATTATTCTTGGCTGCAAGCAACGTTGGAAATAAAAACTATTTCTCAAATCACACACATTTCCATTTACCTTCTCCAAAGCTTTTCTTTCCAGAATGTCTCCAGAGATGTTTCCCAGTCTCCCTCGATGACCAATGGACGCTACTCCCAGTGGTCCCAAGGATGACCGCTGAAAAAAAACACACGTCCGAACAAACTAGACGCATGGACAGCAGCCAGCAGACAATGATCTGTTCGGATCAGTCGGTCGGTTCATATCGTTACTTTCTTGATAAACTTTCTTTTTACAATCAGCTGATAAATTGACTACTTTCAGTCAATTCGTACAAAATCGCTGGAAAACCACCACCTCTAACTAACTACGTCACAGACAAGTCTACGACAAGGGGACGAGAAGGAGGTCCAGACAACTGCGCAGACAGAGTATTGCAGTTAAAAAAGGTCTGGAAACCACAGGCAGGACTAGACTATCAATCCAACCAAATCAAGCTGTGCCAGTTTACAATGGGAAGGCAGACACTCTAAAATCAATCACAATTTTACAGCAAGGAGCAATTAAGGTTCTTCCACTTAACCCATTCTTTCCCCAAGACGGCTCACCGTGTGACTGATAACGCATGATTGGGGGCGAATGTGTGTGGACTGTGTCTGGTCATCAGGACTTAACCCACTTAGTGCGTACCCTCTTTTCCCGCGCTCGGGACCTCAGGGGCTTAATCACAGATGTGTCCAGGTCCTGCAGTTTGGATGAAGAGTCAGATGGCCATTATTTGTGATGATGATTATGCAATTTCCCTCGGGGATCATTAAAGTATGTCTGTCTGTGTCTGTCTATGGCGAGCATCAGAAATCTGACACAACTTGTCCACTTTCACACGCGGACGTCTCCAAAAAAAAACAAAAAACAAAAAAAAGCTGACCAAAAAAAACCTGTGTACACAAAAGTGACTGTGAACGAACCAGGTCGTCGTCCGTTCTGTCGTAGCTGATGTCAGAGTGCGACAGGAAGGACGACTCGTCGATGACAGACAACCTTTAGGGAAGACAAGAACCAAGCATCCAGACGATTGATTTCAACATCACCACCCCCCTCCCCCCACCCTCCCGTCTGTTTCTCAAACAAAAGACGATAAAAGACAACAGCAGCGCATTACCGTTTACCGCTCCTGAGCTGGGTGATGTTGGGTCCCTTGTGCTCAAAAGTGGCCAGCAGTGATTTCTGCTCGTCGTTCAGACACGCGCTGGACTTGCTGTCATGGACCAGGATGTCACACATCAGCTGCATTTGTCTCTGCTGGACGAGGCAACAACAACAATAACAACAACAACAGCATCACATCAACAGAGGCAACGACAACATCCGCATGTCATGGTCGAGTGGCCTCCAAGAAATAAACAAATAAAAAATACAAGCACGCACCCAAATAAATGAACCACTTTCTGTCCCAAACACGAACGACGCGTGTAAAAATAACATGAAGCCAATAATTACAAGCCGCAATGACAATGAATACAAAAGGCAGACATGTCCTGGTGAATCGCTGCAGGGCTTACTAGACAACACAGCTGTAGTGGCCCTAAGCGCCAACAACCCCACTTTGGCAAACATCTCATCTCCAAAGTACAAAATAAAAAAAACCCTGAATCTTTTTGTAGGCAACTTGCTGACTTTTGCACTGCCTTAGAAATTTGGTTTTTCAATAACCGCATCAACAGAACAGAAATCCCAAAATAAATCCCCAACAGATTAAATAGGCCTACAGTTACGAAATGATGATCTGCTGAGCACAACTGATCTTTTCTCACTCGTTCATGAGGACAAAGCCAAAAGTTTTGGGAGCTCCGAAGAGCCACTGATCATCTATGCGGCCCAACTCACCAAGTACTGGTAGTCTGCCTCGATCTTGTAGCGCTTTTTTATCTCCACGTCCACCTGGTTGCGGGCGTGCTTCAACTTGACCTCCAGGGCGGCCTTGGCCACGTCCGACTTGACCAGGAGCTCCTTGTACTTCTTCATCTCCAGCTCCGTGTGAAGCCATTTCTTTCTGGTGGCCTCGAAGTTTTTCACCACTTCAACAAACTCTGGCCAGGGGGCAGGGTGTCGGTGGTAAAGGGAAAAAACAAAAGGCATCGGATATCTGATGTGCAATCTTCCAAAACCCGGAATTACCGATTCTCGTGTCCGTCATGAAACATCATGCTTATCAATCGCCCACGATGCATCAAAGCGCATGAGGCACGAATGCGGATGAATACATGAAACCCCCTCCCGTCTAAAAGCCACCTGCAGCGGCCACACGTGGAACACAGGCCCAATGAAACGAGTACGGAATCACCGAAAATAAATAACAAAAAGGCAACTGGGATGTGCGCTCCGAGGCATTGTCGGCACTTCATCCGCGCAGGGTCTCCAAAACCATGCCTCTACGCACACGATTATAATCAATGGGGGTCTTTTAACGAGAGAACTCATTAACGAGATGAATTTAAAAATGCAAGAATGTGCACAGGGACTTTTATGCCTTTATTAGTCCTTAGGCATTTGGCCTTTTATCGATAATTTATACCACGGAGGAACTATAAGCTACCCCCCACGCACCCACCCCAGCCCACCCAGTATGACTCTTACCGAGCTCTGTGGCCAATGCATTTTCCATAGTAATCCTCTCAAGGCACAGGGCCAGAAGTTCCCCCACAATGACCCGAGATTCCCCCATTGCTGATGGCAGAAAAGTTCTGCGCTCAGCATGGATGATTACGTTTCGAATAGCCTACGTCCACATTTTTTTCCCTCCCCCCGTGAGTGATTTATCCCTTAGGTGAAAATAGACCTATGGGCAAACAGCGCCGATCCACACCATGCCGTGGTGGATGACTCGGTTGACACAGCTGGGGTGATGATGACGATGATGATGATGATGATGACGATGATGCGTGATTAAACGGGTGGGAAGGGTGCAGCCTATAGAAACGTGTGCGCGGATGTCGAGGCGTGCAGGATTCTGTTCAGTGTTGACGTGCGTGCGTTAACAAGACGGTCAACAAAAGACCATGACATTACCATGAAAAGTGCAAAGGCATACTGAAATACGCAAGGGGGGGAGGGGGATTGAAGGAAGGGAATAGGGACGACGGTTGAAGGAACCGTTGAAAGGTAGGCCTCATCACAATCAGAAAGATCTATTGAAGTAGGTTTCCACATACAGGGAATTTGACTTGGTGACTTTGGTAGATGGCGAATGAGCTGCTTCGAAATTTAACCAACGCGCATGAACCTCGTTTTGATATTTCTTACAACGTTAAATCGCTGTATGTTGTTTTCTTCTTCTTTATTTTAAGATAACGAGGTAACTATTTATGGGGGCAGACTTTTTTGGTCGGTTGTTTTTTTCCGCCTAAGGCGCGCGTCATTCCTTTTTGATTTGACACACTTGCACACACACACACAACTGACATCAACCCCAGACCTTAATATTCCACATGACTTCCGCGAAATATGTCAAAACGACTGTCAAGGTTGAAGTGAAACATTTTCTCCCTGTTTTGGTTCTCCTGAGAGCAAGGCAGGGGGAAAACAGACATTTGTCCTTCAGACCACATTAAAAGTTGCAGGGGTCAAGAGGGGACACTTCTTATTATACATCCAGGGGCCAGGCAGGCAAGGAGGGCAACCATGCAGTCAGTAGCAATTGAAGCCTTGATCATGTGGGCCGCGAAAGATTCGTGATTTATGCAATAGGGTAGATGGTCAAAAATGTAGCCTTCTACAATATTTATTAGCCACGCACACAATCACTCAGTACTGTCGCGGCCAGGGAGGTGACTAGATGCAGCAGTGGCCATCGCCATTGCATAATGCAAGACTATCTCAAATTCATGGGGGGTAGCGGCGCGGATATTTGCATCATTTTCCAAACCCCTCAGGTTGCTCGCGATTAAGATTAGTGTTGTGCGGGGCAATTTTGTGTGTGTGTGTGTGTGTGTGTGTGTGTGTGTGTGTGTGTGTGTGTGTGTGTGTGCGTGTGCGGGGGCACGAAGGGGATGCGTGGATGTTTTTTGCTTAGCTGGCACCAACTGTCGGAATGCTCCCTCGTGATTCCCTCGTGATAATCTGACTTATGATGGCTCATCAAACTATAGTTATGTTCAACTAACAAATCAAAGTCTTCCTGTCCTCCGAGTAAGCTGCATATCGCGGCCGACCATATATTTGAGAGACAGATCAATTTGCCATGGTGGTGCCCGCTGTAGCTGCCGTGGGTCCCTCGTGTTTTGTGTGTTCTTCACTTATCCATGACGCCTCACCTCAAAAAGCACAACTCTTGTCTTTTTTTGAATGAATCCAATTGCTTCTAGATTTCTGGATGAATATCGTGGACCACTTCAAAGAGTTTGCTCAGAGTTGTTGAACTAACAGGATCAGTGACTGAACAGGTAAGATGACAGCTCAACTTTTATAATAGTGATTTTGCTAATGAAGGTTAAAGAGGGTCTTGTTTGCTATCGTGAGGCCCTGAGGCTTTTGCTCATGAACTTGGGGTGTGGGGTGGTGGGAGGTGGACTTGTACGTGCCCAGCAGAGGGCACTCTTGGTGTGTGTGTGTGTGTGTGTGTGTGTGTTTGTGTGTGCGTGTGCGCGCGTGTGCGTGCTTGCGTGTGTCAGACAATAACCGTGGTTGAACAAAAGCTCTCTTGTGTTTGGTTGACCTTAGCATGGCCAACGCTAAGGGTAAGCTGTGTGTGCTCTCGTCAAGAGATTTGTTGTTTAGGTTTGTCAGAGTTCATCCAAACTCACCCGCACTACAAGCCTTTGAGGAGAGGTCAGCGAGCTTGAATCACATCGCCCTGAGGCAGTCGCACTGCTAAGCATAATTGCAGATGCCGTTTGCCACTCTTTAATGTTTTGATGAGTAAGAAATCAGGGGACGGGTGGTGTCCGTGGTGGCCGGGTGGTGCTGTGTGCTGGGATCCCCTGTGTGGTTTATCCCTTTCTGCCCTGGCATCTCACCGGGAGTCTGCTCAGGGGCCACGCACGCCTGGTCAGTTATACAGCTTAGCAGCTCTTAAGGTTACTGCTGCGTACATTCTGAGCTAAATACAGGAGAAGGTACAATCTAATCTGCTCTTCTGCCCCGACTGCAGTCTTAAATGCAATTATTGACTCTTTCCGTTAATGCACTGGAAGTCGGAATTTCAAAGATGCGGCTTGAGAAATGCAAGTTGGAAAAACTAACGCCGCAGTTTGTCAATGTTCTGCACACTTACTGTGTTATTAGTTCATTCCCACTGCTGATTCACAGCCTACGTTGCAAGACCTCTGCCAAGGATTCAGATAGGGCCGCGTTGTACCGCCGTCCAAAATGTGTTGAGATGTTCACATTTTACTTATAACTTCAAATTCTTAGCTGTACAGTCGCGTCTGTGATGCAAATGAGACCCTATGTGTGAAGGGAGTGCTAAAAAGCTGTAGTCTTCTCTCCAGGTGAGTCTTGAGGTCACCACTTTCATCATCCAATTTCTATAACAGAGCGTTGGTTTAAATGACAATAGACCAGAGCCACTTTTAATATACCCTTTGTATATTAAAAGTGGGCCACATTTTGGTTTGGCTTTGTCCTTTTCCCATTCCCTTTATTATAAACACCATCTTGCCTCATGCTACCTGTCTCTCTGCTTAAGACGCACACCTCCCCGACACACCGCCACCTCACTCGTCTGTCTTCACGCACGCATGTAATGCGGTTGTGATCTTTTGAAAACATTTATTTTCCCCTCTAAATGAACCGCTTGTGCCGCGCCACAGCGATAAAAATGTCATTCTTGTGTGGAATGCAGACCGGTTCCAATTCTCGCGTTTAGAGAAACATTGTTTAGAAAACACTGTTTAGAAAACACTCAAAAATAATCAGCCCGCGATAATGGGACATTTGATTCATTTGTCGCCTTCATTTAAATGAAACAAGCATCTATTTATGGCAGCCATTATTGGGGGGGAAATTGACATTGCACAGTTTTTCTTTACCACAGTTAATATTGGGGAAGAGATAATTTACATATTTATGTTCTCGCGAGTCATTGTCGTCTTTTGTGCCTGTCATCTGAGGGATGTTTGTTTATTTTCTAATTATAATAATAGGAAATATACTGTGTGTGTGGAAACAAATATATATATGCTGTATAAAAAATGATAATGTGTATTACTAAGATCACAACCTCTACGCATTCCCATCACAAGGTTTGAAGTGCCATTCAAGATGGTAACTATTAAACAGCATGCCTGCTGGATTTTTACAGTGTTCAAACCGTGTTATAGTTTTGAGTCTTAGTGTCTCAGATTATGTGTGAGTCTAACCAAGGAAAATCGAACTAAATCTATTTTGTTATTGTCTTTTAATTGGGGAATATGTAGTGGCAACCTCTCTAGACTGATTCAATCTTTATTCAAAATGATATTTAACAAAAAGGCTTTTTATCATTATTCGGTACTTTGCTTTGGATGCTTTAGATTTTCCTTCTTTCAGTTGGGACCCTTTTAAAATTGCTGTCACACAAAATGTCAAAACGCAGAACAAAACCCGTCCGTGAGAGTGCTTGGTGGCGCAAGGCATGGATATGGGTGAGAATCACAAGTATCAGTACTTGCAACAACAACAAAAAATACAGCGTAAGCTTGTCAGAATACACTACATCTCCCCGAAGGTCTTGAACCACCAGAAAACGTTTTCAAAGGAATCTCCCCCCCACCCCCCATCCACTCGGCTTAACATGGAATATTACAGACAAAGCAAGCAATCTCTTGTTTTCCGTTCTGGCATTTTGCTTGTCACACGAAGCCTGTTGGATGCCTCTGATTCGTCAACATCCTCATCCTTTTATTGACCATGTTTTTTCCAGAACAAATGTTCAAATGAACGCCACGACTGCAATCGCATCTTACATTATTAATGTTAGATGCAAAGTTAATGACACAAAATGTAAAAGCATTCAAAGCATTGCCAATCTTGCCTCTCAGATGGGCATCAATGAGTGTAACCCCTTTTGTTGTCCACCACAGTCCTTCACCTCCTCTTGAGATGACTCTGCTGAGGGCCTTCTGAAGCCTTTTCATTACGTGATCATAATGAATACCAATATAAATTCTCAATCGTTCTATGCTTTAATCTACTCAAGATAAACCATTACAGTGGCAGTCCCATTTTAGACAAAATGGCAAAATGAGTTAGGTTTTAAGGCCCGGAGGCAATGCTGTACCGGGGCCTGGCCTGAGAGCCTCTCCTCCATGCGGTAAGTGGAATTGAGTTTGTACATGTGCCGTTTCTGTTAGCTGATGCTATCTCCAATGTCAGAACTTTTGCATTGACGGGCGGCGCCTTTCTCGACACTGCAAGCCTTTGCGGCATGGGTGTTTTGTGAGTGTGTGTGTGTGTGTGTGTGTGTGTGTGTGTGAATGTGTGTATTGACGTTGCCTGCAACACTACTATGAAGGAAATGCGTTTCATGCCAAAGAACGCCAAAGCATGCCACCTTGGGTATCCTCCAGGAGCCATTATTGGCATCGCTGATGCAGGAAATAGTTTCAATGTAGAAAAGAATACCCTTGAATAATTAATTTGATGGGTTTTAGATGAACAACTTACATGCTGACTGCACTCAAGGGAAAGGGAGCAGGTAAGTTTACAAGTGTGTTTTTCAACAAGTGTGTGTGTGTATAGTCTTATACACTCGGATCATAATTTAGCAAGGAAAAACTCCTGTGTATAATAAACATGCATTGCTACCAACATATGATGCACCTCTTTATGTGGCAGGACACAATAGTCATAATAACTAATGGTGAGCAACATAAGTAATGGCTATTGATTATGTACCACCCAATGTGTAGTAACGGTACGATAATTAAATAAAGGCTTGTTAGGTGGACTGCCAGAGTTTCAGCAATCTGTTATCAACTACTGCTTCATGAACATGTTGCCCAGCAGCCTCTTCTTTAGCGGTGTTTTGGGATGTACGTACGGTGCTCCTGCCATGAGACTTATCGGTATAACTATCAGTCGTATGTCTGAACGGCTTTACCGACTGAACCAGTTTACAAATCTGCTGTGCGAGCACATTTTGTATATCGCATGTATAAAACGCGCCTTGCATATACAGTAGTAAGACGGCGACAGCTCTATCTCCTCTCCTTATTTTATCTTATCCTAATGTGAACTGTTGGCACAACCCAGTTGTTCTAGTTTTATGATGCCGGTTGAGCATACGGTCCCCTCGGTACCAGTCAGCAGGGCTGTCAAATGACTTTCAAGGTTGAACGGCACTCATCAGTGCCTTATAGGGATGTTGGAGTTTTATTTATTACATCTTTCATCTGTTCCCCCCTGAGATCAGCCATCATTTTGCCCCGGCAAAAAAAAAAAGAAGCAATTAGTGAGAGAACAGGGCCCATGTGAATTCCCATTGAAAAACAAGGAGGAATGATAGCCACAGGGATATTGAATAGATTTAGAATGCCTCTGAATGAGGAGGCCCCATGGCTGATGCTGCTTTCAGCACCAGCACAAACATTTCTAATCTTTCTTTGTCAGATGTCTTTGTTTCAGTGTTGAATAAAGACTAAGTAGCGGTGTGTATATTAATGCTGTGCGAGAATCGGCCTGCCAACTCAACGGTATCCTGAGGAGTTAATACAGAAGTGAGGTTATCACAACAGAACGCAAATGCTTATTAACTCTGGCAGCCCAGACCATTATGGCTGAGTGCTCCCCTCTGTATAATTAAGTCAATCTGGGTCCATCATGCTGTTTGACATTGACCCTGCTTTAAGGCGATGGGTCGTTGTGGTACCATATACAGTATCTTATCATATACAACATTTTTGTCACTTGGGACCAGTGCAGACACAGTTGTTACTGGAGTTCTTTTGATAATGGGCAGTTTGTCAGCAACAATGAACTCCCAGAACTCATCACCCCTTTTAGGTTGAGTCCTGAAGTCTACTCACTGATTAACTTGATACCGGAGTGGGATTGAATAACTGGGCAGGATCTTTCTCTGGCTCTTCGTCACAAATAATGGCATACAACCAGGCGTCCAAAAGGCCATCAAGTCATTTCTGCCATTTTTTTTCCCGTTTTTTTTTTTTGGGGGGGGGGGTCACGAAATAATCTTGTCAATAGAGCGAAAAAACCCACCTGAAGAACGGCTACTTTTAGCGGCTTTGTACTCGCTCCTCAACCCAATCGGCCCGTTGGATCTCCCTTGTCGTTGTTATGTTGTTGTTATTGTTAAATTCTTAATGGCTTTCCCTGGTCTTACGTTGGGCTCTCTTGTTGCACTACGGTGTTGATGTCGTCCTTTCTGGCAACACAAGATTTCTAAATCACTTTATCCGTGAGGAAAAGTATTCTTCCATTTAATTGTGTGAAGGCCCATTCACAAATGCTGCAGGTGTAAACAGTTAAACACAAGAGAACATTTGACAAAAATCGAATGTCGACAAACATTTCACTCGTTACTTCCCGATTATACATACGTCATTTATCAGGGTATTACAATTTAGTGAAACTAATTGTATATATATATAATAAAAAAAAGTTGTCCGTGCTCTATCTGCCACTGTAGACATTAAAACATGAACGCGTTTCAGCAAAGCCACTAAATGGTAATTTTAAGGCATTGTAGAAAATATGAAAACTCAAATTGAGTGAGATTAGAAAACACTATCAGTCTAATGAACATGCATTGTTGTCCTTCGATTTCAATATATACATGATGCAGCAGTAATAAACAGACCGAATGAGAGGATTAGGCATTATTTCCTCTATTCTGTTGTCTACACTTGCAGACAATAGAGTGCCTATCGCCACTGAGGATTGTATATTAACAATGTTTACAATGGGCTCAAATAGACTTGCCTTGAAGAATACACTATTATCCGTTATCTGTGATTAAAAATATTCTACTCGATATTAATTTATTAGTTCTTGGAAAATGATTTGCTTCAAGTCATCATATGGAAATGACGTGGGGATTCCTATGAGTAGTGAGGTCAGAAGGATTGCTTGTGGGTGACATACTTAAGCAATGTCATCATTATTCATGGCTTAACGTGTTATGGAAAAAAAAGGCTTATTTGGATTGTAGTTCTATCTGTTTTAACATTCTACCAAATGGGTTTTGAGTATTCATTGTTGCTGTTATTGTTGTTTTGTTCCTTCAATAACTTAACCCAACATTCAAAGAAGTAACATGCAGGAGTTTTTTCATTTCATTTCATTTTTTTCAGGGGTTTTTTTAACTTTTTTTTCACCTCTTTACGAAACTTGCCACGGGTTGTTTTCATGATGCACTATATTTTGAAGTTATCTCTTGCATCCTTCCAGTCTTAAGATTATTGTCAGCAGTATCACATCCTATTGTTATCAAGCGAACTCTCGGACGTTATTGTAGAGCTTTTGGTATTCGGGAGATGGACTATCCTGTCTTCAGGGGAAACTCAAG
>JAOPUI010000078.1:5750793-5760872 GCA_027123135.1 Urophycis floridana | reverse complement strand
ACCCCTTGGTTTCAAGTAAGCTCCCGATCTTACTTGGTTTCAAGGGGTGTCTACCCCTTCCCCTTGGCCCTACCCCTTGATCGAAATGAGAATTGAGATAGCCCTTCGTCTCACGTGAACGCGCAACACAAAGGGGAAGGGGTAAGATAGAGAATTGAGATTGGGCCTATGTTTGGCCCAACAACAAGCAATCAGTGAAGTCAAATATTCAACTTGTAAATTGAGAAGAGGTCCACTGAACACTCGCGTTCTGTCAAACGTATGGCATCCCTTTTTTGTTCCATCCAACACCATGACTACTAGCCACAACAGCAGTGCTAACATGGACCGCCCTGCTCACATAACACTCCCTATTGCATTCCTATCTCATCCCAAGTTCCGCGTCAACCCTTGGTCCGGTCACTGTCATCTCGACATATGTTTACACACACCCCTCGAGTGAAAATGGAGCAGAGCAGCAGCCATCCCGCCCAGAACACCTCCTAGGATCACAGCCTTATTTACAGTCATCTCCAACAACCACTGATTGATGGCAACCGTCTCATTAACGCCACAGGAGCCTAAGGCTTCCGCGCGCCACGACTGGCAACTCACTCCCTCACACCAGCAGCAGCTCGGCAATTAAAAGTCCCCCGGAAACCCGCTAGGGTTGAAATGGGTACGAGAGGAACCAGATTCTGTGGGGGTGTTCTCTATCATTGTTATTACTGCAGGAAGCGGGGGCGGGCGAGGAGGGCCGGGCGGCTGCAGAGAATGCAAAGACGGAAGAAAAGGGGTCAAAGAAAATATATCGGGAGTAGAAGAGTTGGAAAGATTTATCAGCTTTGCCGGACACTTAATAATTACTCAACGCATACACACATACATCACTTTTACAGTATTTCTGTCAGGCGATGGTGCCGGAATGAAAATGACGAGTGATTGATGCCAGGAAGCGCGGGCACAGCCCTTGTGGGGAAGGCGGCACAAGGTGTTGCTTATAAAAACATCAATCAAGGAGTGAATGTGGCCCGTAAAGCCTATGGTTAAGTCCCAGCTCTCCCCCAAAACCTGCTAATGAAGCCACTGTCATGCCTGCAACACTTTCCTCATGCAAAACAGTGTGCATCCCGTGCCGCACTCTGGGGCTCTGACAAATGGAAAGTTGGGAGGCTTGCTATTGAGACTGTCGCGTTAATGCCGCCACCTACCATTTCTTATTCAGAGAGGTTTTTTATGCAACGGAGCCATTACCAGCAGTGTGCATGCCAGCGCTTTGTAAACAGTAATGAAGTCATCCCGAGGCCAGACTTGTTCATAGTCACCACGTTGTATTGAGGTGTTGCTCTTCTAAATGAGCTTTGTTTATTTCACTTTTATAGCGTAGCGGGGGTTTTGATCATATGTGGTACGTGGTGTTCACTTAAACCTGCGCTATGTAATATTATTTACTATGTAACACTTATTTTATTCATTGCAGACACTGCCTCCATGCAGTCTGCATTGTTAACAAAAAAGATGGCTGCAGGGATGGTATGTTGTTCTTTTACGGTAAAGTTTTTAATATCGTTTAATATATCGTTTTAAAGTAGCATCGCCCTATGTATTGTGCAATTTCGAATAGCTATTTTTCTTTTTTTCTTTCTTTCTTTACTCCTGAATGATCATGTCATGCATCTGTTAGCCTTACCTTTATTTTCCACTCAACAACCCAGCACAGCCCTTTTGAGATTCCAATAATCAACTTGGTCTAAATTTGGCTCCCAATAATTTACTGTTCAGTCATTGTCCAGTATTTGCATTACATTATGGCTGAACCGGTCCGAGTTATTTACAAGTCATACAATTAATAGTTTGTTTATTCAAACATACTGATTTGTTAGCATTTTTGCTGCATTCTTTGTCAAGCAATGTTGAAAAGTTTGTTTCTCACCAATCCAATGTCTGCCATCTCTTTGGAGACTTTGATGCAGTAAATGTAAAAAGCACTTAGCTTTTCCTGTGCTACCTATTTGCATTGCATTATGGTGCAGGTGCCGTGTCTGGGGAAAGGTCTGGAACGATGCTAATGAACAGCCTTGTTTTAATTAACTTCAAGTTAAAATGGCGTGAAATTGAAAATGATTATTGCTAAAATAAATATGCCTAATTAGGATATAAGAAGGGTAAGTAAATTATTTGATAACTATTGTTTATTCAGAGCTTTGCATCATCTGGTTTGGATTTCAATTTAGGAACTAATCTGTGCTGCAGAAAGCAGATTTCATGACAGAGTATAATTTGTGCTGGCTGACATTTTAATTTTCTTTGTCGTAAAGGAATTGTCAGGACCGTGTACCCACTGGCCTTCTAGGGTTAGTTTAATATCACACATTTCATTGCTAAATGGCTGTTTGCTAGGACATGGCAGCGTAGGGGCCAGCGAGACATCAGCCAGACTGAACTACGACGTGGACCTGTGCAGCAATTGCAAAAATGCCTTTTTTGGGGGGGGGGGGGGGGACATAAAACGCCCAATGGATTAAAGTTAAAAAAGTAAATCTTTGCATCCACACACGTTCTGTTAAGAATCAGATTTCTGCTGATGCAGGCGACTCGCACGATCAGTGGCTGTGCATTTTGTTTGAACGGCTTCGCTCCGAGTAGGGGAGAGGAAAACAAGGCTCTAAAGCACTCACCTTTTTTTAATCTGTTCAGCACATCAGACCAGATCCAGTTCCCGGTGACGACAGGGAGTGTTTTGCTCATGGATGATGAATGAGGCTGTCAGATTAGGAACAATTTGATCGTGTCCATTGCCTTCTAGTTTAATCTTGCTGATTGCATCATGAGTGACAGTGCATGCAGGTACATGTTTAGACGTTATTATTTGGACTGGCATGGTCTGGCAACGTGCCTGCAAAATGCTCTTAAAGTTCTGCTTGGCAATGTCATTATTGGTATCGAAATGACATGGGCTTTTTGCTGGAACAAGAAATTCCCTTAAAGACTGGCATGGCATTGTAGTGGCAGTGTAAAAATGTGCAGCCCATCCAATTATTAAAGTTTGTAGTCTGTGGACAAATGTTTTTGTAGTTTTATTTTTTTGACTGATGAACAAACAGAAAAGCAATTTGCTGTTTCTGAATGAAGCTGGCATTTAAATTCCCCCAAAACATAATGGTAAAGCCTGGGCTATTTAACTAAGAACTCCTTGTCATAGAAGTGGAACCCCATGAAAATATGTCTCCCATTTGATCCTGTGCCATGCTGGACTCGCATGTACCAAGCCCCTGTTCAAGCTTCCTTAGTGCTGGAGGCTATCCAAAACAATTACATCCTCCCACAACAAACACCGCAGCCCACTCTCAGGTGGACCACCACACCACACATAATGGTAAAACAGGGCTTTTTGTTAGTAGGTTGCTAAAACTCATTCATTTTTAATAAGCCAAATAGTTCTCACCGAGATAGAATTGAGAATGAGTTAATAGATCTATATGTCACCATGCCACACTCAATGCAAAAAAAAAAAGCAACTAAAAGACCCTGGTTTCACATGGTCCATTAAGCAGAGCCAATAGTAATCATGGCAAGCTACATTTACTGCATGCGTTATTATTTTCATCATATCATAATGAGGCTTGACATGCTGTTATCAATTGTGAAAGTCACTTGATAAATAAACAATGAACAATCATCATTATTATATATGTTATTGTGAGGACTTAAAGCATGAGTAGATGACTATGCTGTTTTGTATTACCATCTCTCAAATTAATAAATGTATAAATAATAAATAACTAATTATATTTACTATATTTGTTGTATTTTACAGTGTCTACTCTATGCTCCATGAGTAGCAGTGATATACACACTATACTGGTGTTTTTCATTAATGGCATTATTTGTAATTTGAGATAAATTGATCAATAAAAAGGCTTGTTGGTTTTTATGGCAGTGTTAGTAGGCTCGGGCTATCACCACAAGTGTAACGAATTGGTTGTCTAACAAAATGGACAAAGCCCAGGCTTAACGCTATGTGTGTGGGTGTGTTGGTTTGTATGACTGGAAAAGCAAGAGAGTGTTAAAGGTAGGTTCAAAGAGCCTTAGACAATGTGTCAGGAAAACAAGTCAAAAAGCCTTAACCAATCAGGGCGAGTTTTGTACATACCAATCAGGACAATTCTCTACTCGTGTCATGTCCCGGCCCCCGTCTCAAGAAGTCGGATTTCAAGGTTCATCGCGTATGTCACGTCTGAACACAGGGAAAGCCATAATTTTCTGTTTCGGATAAGATTTGACTACGCTCACTTCAGTTACCATGGCGACTCATGCTGTGGGCCTAACCATGGCCCTGTTTCAAGAAGGTGGTTGTCGAGGTTTGGCGGGTATGTGAAACATCCAACGTGTCGAATTTGGTAGCATCTAGCGGTGAGCGGCTACTGAGGCCTGTTACTGGCCTGCATTGTGTTTAGTGGCGGTAGGTACTTCCAAAATCATGTCATCACCTACTACGACAGTATTGAGCAGCCAAGTGTCAAGTGTTGAGGTTCCTGGATGGATTCATGAATTGCGTGACGTTCTTTGGTCTGTAAAAAGATCGGTCATAGGTTGAAAGCAAAGGTCCTGTTTTACACGATTGTACGTTGCTTTTTTTTGTGCACAGACGCAGCGATTTCCGTTTTGCATTTCTTTGAACCGTGACAAAGTCAATTTGGCATGGATCTAGCCTGCGAATATATCACTTTTACTAATCGTGGTCCGATATCTTTGTCATAGTCGCCATGGTCACTGTTCATGTAGCTTCCTGGACAATTCTGTGTAACGCCATGGTGTGTGTGTGTGTGTGTGTGTGTGTGTGTGTGTCTGGATGTCTGGAGCTCTGTCTGGCCAGAGGTTGATGTCGATGTCTTGCCTGTGATTGATTTTGATGTCGGCGTCTGAAAGAGGGTCAAGCCTCACAGACACTTACAACGCCACGGTGTGTGTGTGTGTGTGTGTGTGGATGTCTGGAGCTCTGTCTGGCCAGCAGTTGATGATGATGGCTGCTACCGAGAGAGGGTTAAGCCTCTCTGACTCACATTTAACTCCCAACGCTGTGCGTGTGGTTGTCTGGACCTTCGGCTGGCCAGCGGTTGATTCTGATGTCCGCTTCCGAGAGGTTTGAGCGTCTTGGACACTTAGTAGTACAGTAGTAGTATAATGCAGTGGCGAGTGCTGCATCTCATACAACATCACTCTTTATAGTTCTGTTACACGCACACATTTATTTTTAAATCTTAGTTAGGTCACACTCTAATTGAAAAATGGATTAAATTAAAAATGTGTTAGGGCTGCTGTAGAAACAAATGTCTTTTAAATTGTATTTTTTTTCATAAATATTATAAACATCTCCATTAAAGTATTTAAAGGTGCAGTGATTAGGACTTGGTGACATCTAGGTTTGATGTCAGATTGCAACCAACTGACAAGTCGCCCGCCCCCCCTCGCCTCACCCCGCCCAAAAGAAAGATAATGAAATAACTGCAAGTCTGCTTCATGAAGTGTACCAGAATACTGCAATGTGCTCATGTTAACATCAGAAAATACAACATGTACCCTCCCAGAATTAAGTTTGACATCTTTTGCAGAACAATGGTTGTTTCTTGTTTTTTTTTCTGAGCACAAAGGTCACGCGACTAGTTTCCATGAGGATGGATGTATTAGTTCACGATGAAAAATAGGGAGAGGGATACAAATTGCATGTTACCATAGAGATAGGAAGATAGAAAAAACTCTGTGATTGATCTGTCTATTGAACAGTACTGTACTACCAGGAAGAGGGAGGAAAAGTAACAGTGTTGATGGACGAGTAAAAAGGATTTATATGCATTTTTATGGACAATTGTGTCATCGATTATGGTTCAAAAGGGTGTTCTCCTCTTACTCCGATTGCATTTGTTGACACAGAAAGAAACATACTTTAGGTTCCGCTGCAATTATTTGCTTTGCTTTTAGTAGGTTGTTGTTGACTGTGTCTCGATTCGGAGCATTCTTGTGGAGATGGACTTGACAAATACGTCAACACAAACTCAACGCTGCTGGAGTTGACTGTTTCAGCAGTCAAGGCTGTGAAAACGAGCCACTCACGTAGACCCACCAGAAATGGCAGCGGTGTTGAATTTTGATAGGACATGTGTGATTTAATAAAACACTGCTCAAGGACAGTTGGCTCACTACCACACCATGATGCGAGGCAGTGAGGTCAATATATTAAGGCTCACATTGTGAATCCCGCCGTATAGTGGCATGTTTAAGGTCAAAATGGGATCCGTTTTCCAAAAATGTCGTTATTTTTTTTTTTTGTTTCACACACGATTGTAAGGGGTGCGCTCTTTATCTGCTATTATTTCTCAGGAGTCTAATCTAAGCTCCTTGGCTTGAGGATGGAGGATGATGTCATTTATCCAAGCAAAATGTGTTTAGCTTGTGGTAACCCAAATGATCGCTTTGACTTATAGCTGGCATTCTACGAAGAGTGCAGACATTTGTCACGTGTGTCTACCATTGTGTCCTGTTCCAAGGCCCGCCTCTGTGCGCTCGTCTTGAGAAAAGTTGGTCTCCCGCTAAAGTGAAATTATTAATTGTGTTTTTTTTGCATATGCTGTCTTTATCCCACAGCACTGAAAGCCTCCCGAAAAAATCTAAACACAGGTTATTTGCAAACAGTTGTATTTGAAATTGAGCAGGTTCGAAATAACTGGCAATTGGATCCAGTCTTGTATAAAATGCGTATTTTGCGTAGTATACATGATAGTTTATAACTATGGTGTTAAATAATTGCATTTTAACAAGCCAACAGTGCACATTGTTTTTTTACTGTCACTGTTTTTTACAAAGCACATTGGCCTATTATTTGTATTATTGTGTGATTGTGTGAATGTCTGATAGTCACTGTGAATGTTTTTTATGTTAATGACTTGCTACGTAAATGTAATGAGGTTCACTTTATATGTTGTTTAGTGTTCATAACAACTAGTGGCCCAGTATCTTGTGTGTTTTTAAGATCCATACATTGCATACATACATTACATTCATTTAACCTGCTGCTATATATATTATGAAAGCCTGTTGTTTTTCCAGAAGGTAGGCTGAATTCTGTAAATTCTGTTGTTTGAAGAGAGACTTCAATTCAAAATGGCTGTCAGATTTAGTGGGAAACTTGACCTTGTGCTATGCCTTTGCAATTGGAGTCATTATATGGAAATTGCCAATCTTCTTCCTGAGCTCACATTTTCCTTATTTCCTTTCCTTATGCCGGTTTCAATGTATAAGACCTACTTTGACACTATTAGGTAAATGGTGGGTAAACTCATCAGACCTGCTTTAATGTAGCAATCTATTGTAAACAGGAGAGCTGAAATCAGTTACGCCTTTTTAACTTCAATACTTCCAATGCCTTACTCGTGAATTTTATGTTTATGATTTAACATACTTAAGCTCATTATCTTTAAATGCAATGATAAATACTGTTGAGCAGTTACACCCTTAATGATGTCACTCAATTATAGATGCTAGGACTTAGCATGATTGCATTTGAAATGCAAAACAGGGGGAATCTTTTAGGCCAACATATAGACTGAATTAGCAGGAGTTTTTATCAACCGTGCATAAAAAAAATAATCCATAAGGTATAATATTTGCTAATAAAGTTACAGCTATATCAGCATGACAGTACACCGCATGTGATTTTCTCTATTCAGCCTCTCCTACCAGGACACTATCGGTAATCTTATCTATTACCTCATTTATTACCGTGTGTGTGTGTGGGGAGGGTGAGACTGGGGGAAGTCTAAATGATAAATTAAACCAAGTGAAGTAAGGCAAAGTCTGACTCTGTGCTCTCAGCCCAGGTGAAGGCAGACTGGCAAGACCAAGATGTGTGTTGGCATCATTTATCAGGGAGGCCCCCCCCTGCTACCTGCGATGTTGAGTTCCAAGCGGAGCAGCAGGGGATGCAGTCGATGCTCTGGAAACGCGGTTGAATCATGCAATGGAGCAGCTGCCCTTCAGCAATTATAGTTATGAAGCCATAAATCAGAGCTTAAGAGGCCATGGAGTAGAATGCAGCTAAAAGACCAGTGACGTATTGGGACTTGGTGGAATTGTATCTTAACGTGTACATAAGCCTGTATATTAAAAATGTATTTAACTAACAACACCTTTTTAATATGCGCCTTAATTTGAGCATCGTTCCGGCGGCTCAGCAGAGGTGTGTTTGTTGTTGCTCTGAAGGAATTGCTTTTAGCCTTGGCGTGCATTTCGATTGGGTATTGGGTGAGTCTAGAGTCCAACCTAGAATATACTGCTATGTAACATGGTGTATATATATATGGTGACTGCTGTACAGTATTTGTTTTTATGAGATTACATCCCATTACATCGAATCACTTTCAATCTGTATGGACTTTTTATAGCCATTAGCGCGGAAAGGTAATCAACATCAAAACGTTTAGTTTTTTTTACACCCTGTATTTGTCTCTTTGTCAATAATGATCACGATCCCCTCGTAATATGTGAGGTGATGCACATTTCACGATGTCTTGAGAGGAATGCTCTCGGTAGCGCCTCAGTCCCCGAGCCTGGTCATTTAAAATGGAAAGCCATTATCGGATTTCTCAGTGAAACCCAACTGGTGCTCGCCTGGACACGCGCGCCCTCACACACGCATACAGGCACAAACAGGCGTGCACAAGCACACACACACACACACAGACACAGACACAGACACACACAATCACACACACACACACACACACACACAATCACACACACACACACAATCCCACTTCTTCATTGTGGCCACCTGGGGCTGCAGCAGCATTGGAAATGGAGACAAAGGATAAACAAAGTTACAAGTACGCGACGCACTTTTGTCACTTTCAGACAAACACCACGTTAGCGGGCGCGGTGAGTAAGCGGAAGGAAAGAGTCCTTGTGGTGTCGCTTCCGCGCCATTGCTGTTGTGAAGCTAATGCAAAGGACTATTTAAAGAGGAGCTGATGTGATTTAAGATTCTGTTCTCAATGTCTTGTCCACAATGGGGCCGAAGTAGAAGTAGCCAATCCTCACGGCTCATTAGGCCCCATTGGTTCATATTGTGCTCAACTACCTGCTGCTCTTTCCCTCCTATTATACACACGTAATCCCTGTTTAACCAAATTTTGTAGCGTAACATATTCTACGCATCCTGCCAAACTTCACTAAGATGATCATCCCTGGTGCACATGTTTTTCACAACTCCTGAGAAAATGAGTGACTGGCCAGCAATCGCGTGAGATGGTGAATGTTTGCCTCGTTCCGCAGCCCTGCCAAAAATGCTAGCCAGGGCAACGGCCAGCTGTGTGTTTGCATGTGTTCAGCGAAACTCACAGTATCGCGTAATCATGAGATGAAAGAGGATTTCTATTGACTCTCACCCTAGTCTCCTCTCCACAGTCTTTGATTAAGTCTAAGCTTCAAAGTGCTGTCAAGCAAGGATTTGCACATCACATGTGCTCGTGTAAATTGTTGACGTCATCGTGAATGCGCTGCCTGCAATTTGTTTAAGCGCTCATGCCAAAGTGATGTGCATTTGCGCAACTATGTCTGGAACCAAAACTATTCTGTGCTTCAATGCAAACTAACGATGCTGACAGTTCTTTAGGAAAAGCTGTCAACGGTTCTTCAGTATTATGTATGGAAGTTGAATCTTATCTGGCAAGAATCTTATCTGGCAAGAATCTATCTTGTATTCGTATTTGGTTAAATCTTAGCAATCTAATGCTTCCCTTCCAGCCTTTAGAATGGTTATGTGAAATACATATCTATTAAACCATCTATTAAACCCTTGTAAAGATAGTTATTGTTTATGGTTGAAAAACATGCAGTGAGTCAAGCACAGGCCTTACTCCTGTGGCTCTTCTAAACAATGACTGAATACTGCTTTTAAGAACACGATTGGGGGACGTTTGGGAATCTGCCACCTAGTTTTAATGCTGTTGTAAACCACACCCCTGGCAGGCTTTTATAAAGATTTTATTTTGGCAAGTGTCCGAGAGTGGGGGGGGGGGGGGGGGGGGGGGGGGGGGGGGGGGGGG
>JAOPUI010000078.1:5601845-5622099 GCA_027123135.1 Urophycis floridana | reverse complement strand
ATTAAAGACCTGGATTGCCTTTTTTTTTTTTTTTTGGTCACAGGCCCACTTGTACAGGTTCTGGAGTCGCAATTATTTGTCTCCGGTGATCTCGCTGGCCCGGTTGACCGCCTGGGTCGGCTCGCTCCGGTGTCCTAACCGAGTGGTACCCGGTACCAGGAGACGTGGAAGGTGAGAACACTAGGACCTAGTGACTAGGTGACCCTGTAGACCTTGGACAGTGTGTGTGCACTGCATTGAAGCTCCTGGGTTTCTTGAGCCATTTCTTTCATATGCATTCTGCAATATACCTGCAAGACTTAAAAGAAAAGAAAAAGTATATTTAACCCCTGCCTTAATGCTCGCTGGCATAGGCATGGGAGTGCTTTTTTTGGCATTTTTCTGTCGGTCACCAGGCATTAAGATCCTTTACCCCCAACAGCGATGTGTTGAGCGTTAGAGGTTGTTGAGGGACGGGCACTGCTGATTTATTTGTATAAGACGCTGCGCGCTAGTTAAATGAAAGCCTTTCATTCAATACCATGCTGTATGCAGCTCTCCATTCCTGTTTTGTTTCATTCTGACCGAACTGTTTTTTTCCCCCTGCACATTTTGAACTGTGACTACGTCTAAATGCTGAAGGCGACATGATTGGACCGCTTTGTCTAGTGACTAACTTACTTAGCAATGAGCTATTGGCCCTAGAGCTGGCGGTGTCGCTCTGCGGAGATGTCCTTGTATTCAAAAGAGGAGTGATCCATCACACCGTTACCTGTATAGAGTTCTTAGATTCATGCGAGCCTTAATACACAGCGCTGCTTCGTTTGTTTTGTTGGGGTGTGTTCTGGCGCCCGGTCGTAGTGCAAGGAAACGGAGGTGTAACGGAGAACATGTTTTTAATAATTTCAAATAGGGGAATGACAGCCCTCTGCTTGGTTCTGATTTCTACTGCGACTCCCGTCATCCAAGCTCTCCCCGCATCCCTTCCACACACACACACACACGCACATTCTCGTCCCCGTCTGTAACTGATATACATAACATAGTCAACATAACTGAATTGTATCAACTGAAATTTAATTTACACAACAAAAAAAACAGCAGCCCTAAGGACTCATGGAGGTTTATGTGGAGTACTCAGTCTCTCCTCCCCATTTCCCCCCATGGACCCCCAGTAAGCCAGCAAGCAGTACATGCTTGTGCAGCCCTGCCCCTCTCGCGGGACTTCGGTAGCTGTGTACAGTAGAGAGGGAGAGAATTAGACATTTACTGGAGCGTTTTTATTTTGTACTCAAAGGAAAAAAAAATTATCCACTCTTAATATTTTTGTGTTCGGATTTCTTAAATGGAAAAGAAATGTACTGCGATCCACTATTGAATCTCGAAAGTAATTAACTTAGTGGCACTTCTTGAGTCGGCCTCTTTTTATTTTATTTTTAAGTCAAATTTGTATCCGTTTTCTTTGATTAACTAAAAACATTAAATAAATAAATCACACGATGCTCATGGTTTCTGTTTGTGTGCGTTTTCACCCATGTATTTTACTTATTGAACTATGTTGAGTAAATTATAGTGTTTTATTGTTCCGGGTGTCAACCCAAATTAATTGTTTTAATTTCTACAGTACAACGGTGGGCACACATGAATCGATAAGTGAAAAAGGAGGGAGAACGAAGCATTTAGCCAATATAACTTCAGATTCAGACAACGGAAACTAGTTGGTTTGATGTAGCCTAGGGTAGAACTGATACTTTTATTATTATTATTATTAGTATTATTTATATTTAAGTTTCGTAACATTTCTAAATACTTGGCTATACGTAAACTCAACCAGCAGAGGTCACCCTCATGCGCCCTCAAGCTCATGGGCCCAGGTCGAGGCAATACGGCTGGCCTGGAGAGAACCAATATGATGATATGATAACCGTTCTGACTTGTGATTAAGTAGTAGCACTCTTAGTACAGCTCATCAATGTGTTTGAGGCATATGGTCTTCGTAATTCCACCTGCCTACCAATTGCAATATCACTGTAAAAACTCTCAGCTTCCACAATTTAGATGCTGAATACATTTCAATCTATATAGACTATAGATATGTCGATGTTTGTGGATGTTTTTCAATATTACACAATTTTTATGTCTACAATGGTCCAAATATAATTTAATGTTATTTAACTAAGTCAATTTAGCCCAGGACTAGGTTGTGACCTTGTTGCGCCAATTATGTCCGTATGTGTTTGAATGTCTCAATTTTTTTTATTTGTTTTTAGGTTGTGGTCAACACAAACCTGGCCACAACACCAGTAACTATAGGCTATTTTAGACACTACATTGAATCATCAGTCATTACTGTGCATACAATTAGTGTTTTGGCTATTTCCAAGATTCACACAGGGCAAAGAAAAGCTGGATAGTATATAGAATTTAAAGACATAAGACATACGACTAAAGAAAAACCCCAACCCTAACCCTAGCCATAGCTCTTCTCCCTGAACATCAACAGCTGCGCCTGTGCTGATGGTGCACAGGAAACCCTAAACCTAACCGTCGCCATAAGAAACCCCAACCCTAGCCATAGCAAAGCCCAACCCTAATCCTAGCCCCAGGAAACCCCAACCATAGCAAACCCTAATCCTAACGCTTGCCATAAAAAAACCCAACCCTAACCCCAGGAAGCCCTAAACCTAGCCATAAGAATAAGAATCCCGAGCCCTATCATGAAACCCTAACCCTTATGAAGGGATCCAAGAAGAGAGGTAGGCCTACTGTATTAAATGTTGAAAATGTGTGAAGGTAACGTATTTCCTTAGTTTTGCAGATGGTCGGATCTCATCACAAGTATCATTTCTGTGGGAAAACAAACGAGGGAAAGTGGTGGGTGGCTTTGGCTGATCCTCCGCTGGATTCAGCACCAAGGAGAGCTACCAGAGAACATCTGACACCATCTGCTGGCGATAATAGACATTGTTTCAATAAAATGTATCGGTACAGGTTGTCGAACTACAATATATTTTGATTACTATTTAGAACACAGTCAGTAGGCCTAGTTGTCACAGAACACAGTCAGAAGCTTTTGCAGCATGTAGGTTTATAATTAAGAGAATTGGGTTCACAGGCTATGATTCTCTTAGACATAGCCCTATAGGCTACGGTTATTCAAATGTATTCTTTGAACGTCGATGTGGACCATTTTCAACATCCATTGTAATGATAGATAAACTGCTCCGAGATCATTAGGCAAATACATTTATTTCCGGGTGCCCTTTAAGTGCCAGCGACACACCCAACAGGAGCGACTTTGCAGGATTGGATAAGGAACCAAAGTTTATCTTTTGACTCGGAGGAGCGAATATTGCCACCTTTACGCGGGGCCGTTGTGTTGACGGTGATGGAAAATAACCTTTGCTTCTTCAACCGTTTCTCCGACTACAAAGGCGCGCTGCATTCGGGCCAAGGCGCCGCGGCCATAGTGCCCACTGTCCTCGCCACTGTGGAGAACATTCTTAAAAAGGTCCCCCTTGACTCCGATGACTACGACGGAGGGCTGTACGACGGCCCGGCGGGAGTGGCGTACATGTTGTACCATGTCGCCGAATGCGCGTCGTTTTCCGAGCAGCGAGACGCGTACCTCAAGACGGCCAAGCAAATCATCGACGCGTCTGTGAGACATGTGGACGCCGAGCGAGACATAAACACGCGTGCCGCCTTCCTTCTCGGCGGAGCGGGGATTTACGCGGTGGCGGCGATGATATACAAGGCGATGGGGCTGGCCGAGTTCGTCAAACCCCTGACCAAATTTCGTAACCTGTGGGAGGTTTGCGCGCCTATTAATTTCCTCGAGTGCGGCTCGGATGAACTGTTCGCTGGCCGTGCGGGCTACTTGTGTGCCACACTCGTTCTCAAACAGAAGCTGGGAATAGAGGTGAGCTCCTCAATGAATTGTTGCATACTTCACCGGCCTATAGCACCTACATTTTGTTTCATTCGTTTTCTTACATACTGCTGTTTCTTCTCTCTTGCAGATTCTTAGAAAGGAGCAAATCAAAGCTATATGCCAGGCCATCATTGATTCTGGAAAGCAATATGCAAGGAAAAAGAGAAAACCATTTCCACTCATGTACTCATACTATGGAACAGAATACCTAGGTAAGTCAGCTGCTTTTAAGACGCATGCCGGCTTCAAATTACAACACAGCCTACCATTCATTACTAGCTCATTCTGTATTAGCACTTCATTGACTCTTATTATTCTGTATACAATCTGAATCACAATTTATCTAAACATGATGGACCTGGACATTTTGAAGAGGAGACATGTTGCTGTGGAATGGTCAATTTCGTGGCGTGGAACTAACTTCAATTTTCCTTGATAGCGTCAGATGTGGACAGTCATCAGAATTGGAGATCTGTAACGATTGCACCAACATAAGGTCTATTGTAAGCATAGCCCCCATTTCCCAAACTAACCTTTGCATGGATGCGGCAACAGTCTTAATGGCAATATCGAGGAAGTAAACGCAAATATACAAACCTTCAAATGAATAGGCGGTGATGTGGATGTTTATATTTTTTTCTTGTCATAAGATATAGCGTGCCTGCCTGTAAAGAAAGAACAATGTTTAGCAATGGTTTGTTATTCAATCTGCACGCACATTTCAACACAATCATTCATTTTTCTTTATAGTTGTTGTTCTCCGTCTCCAAAGGATGTTGAGTTTTTGTGCATGTGCTCTACATCATTGAAACCAAGCCTGCAATTTCACCCGGCATGTGTCACTTGGTCCATCTCCAAAGTATTTATTTATTTTTTTAAAAGCCTCAGTTGATGATCTGCATCATTACTTCCTGATCCCATCCAAAGATACAGCTGATTCATTACGGTTTGCAGTGTATGTCAGTATGTATGGAGGTAAGTCATGTCGCCCTTTATTTACTTGACAGGAGCTCAATTCATTCAATTAATTCTGTGGAGATTAGGCCAAACAAGTGTCTTCCTCAAAAGCGGGAATAGATACAACCAATGATTAAGTGTGTGTAACAAGACACGGTGGTTCCACACAAGAACCTTTTTTGAATGCTTGTGCTTCCCGTCTCTTGTCCTGCCGGCCCGGAGCCGTCCATGCCTGTGTCTACCGGTGGCCCCCTCCTTACCGCAACACGATGTCTGTTCTCCTACTTCCTTTGTGAGCCGTGTGCGCCATGTTAACAGTCCCCGGAGTGAGAACAAGATGATCATGACATGAATAATACAAACAACAACAACAACAACAAAGAAAATACATGTGGATTTTTTTTTATGAAGAATTTGGCAAAGTGAAAGGTGTAACAGAGATGGACATCCCTCTTATCAGAAGTTCCACCACCCTCTCTCTCTCACCTCTCAACACTAAAACCCATGTAACTGAAAGTCCCGCCCTCTCTCACCGTTAAGCCCATGTAACAGACAGATGTCGCGCCCTCCAAAGCATGCTCGGGAAGTCCCGCCCTCTCTCGCCTCTCGCCGCTAAACCCCTGTTACTGAAGCATGCTCGGAAGTCCCGCCCCTCTCTCTCTCTCTCTCTCGTGCGCCAATGCTACACATTTGAAGCACCCCTGTTCCAGGCATTACTCCGTCCGTCACGCGAGACCTGAGCGCCTGGGAACGAGGACAAGCTCAAACCCCCCCCCCCCTCCGGTGGTGTCTTCCCTGTAGGTGCCGCGCACGGCCTCTCCTCTGTGCTCCAGATGCTGCTGAGTCACCAGGAGCTGCTCAGCGGGGCCGAGAGAGACCTGGTCTGGCAGAGCGTCGACTTCCTCATGACCCAGGAGCAGAACTGCAACTGGCCCGCCGAGCTGGGCGCCGTCATCCAGCGGGAGAACCAGCTGGTGCACTGGTGCCACGGCGCGCCGGGTAAGGCCGCGCGCTGCATGCGACGGGTGCGGCAGCAGCTCAGTGGGTAGAGCGGCTGGATAGAGCGGGTCGTCCACTAACCGCTCGAACCGTTGGCAGTTCGATCCCCCCCTCCTCCACCAACTGTCCACATGTCGAACCCCCACACATGTACTGATTGTAAGTCGCTTTGGACAAAAGCGTCTGCTAAATGCCCCCGTTACCCTTTTACGTGCACGCGACGTGCACTAGTATGCACATGCCATTGTGTACATTATGCATTATTTATGTTCTTAGGGCCCTGATATAAAAAGTTGTAATTCATTTGGTATAGAGCTTTTTCACCCAATGCACTTGACATTGTCTATGTGTGTGTGTGTGTGTGTGTGTGTGTGTGTGTGTGTGCGTGCGTGCGTGTGGGATAGAAGGGGGGGGGTTTGACACCTACAACCACATAGGCAACGCAGTGATGCAGGGTTTCGATTTCCACCTGCGCTCCCTATCTATCTCATGCACACGGTCACAGACACACAGACAGAGAGCCCATTTCAAAACCCCAAAAGAAAAAAAGGGTCTACATCCTCTCCGTCCAGGCGTGGCGTACCTGTTTGCCAAGGCCTACCTGATCAACAACAAGCCCCAGTACCTGGACACGTGCATCCGCAGCGGGGAGCTGGTGTGGCAGAAGGGGCTGCTGAAGAAGGGGCCAGGGATCTGCCACGGCGTCGCCGGCAGCGCCTACGTCTTCCTCATGCTCTACCGGCTCACCGGCAACCCCAAGTACATCTACCGCGCTCAGAGGCAAGGCACACGGGATGGTTGCGCAATGTTCTCGGCTTGAAATGCGCGGTTTCCTGCTGATGGTGTGGTGAGATAGCTCTTAGAAACTGCGGTGAGAGAAAGCAGAAGAGCGCGAGATCTGGACACTGAGCAACCCAGAATAACATCTCCTTCCCCCTCTGTCAATTCTACTGACTGTCCTCGAACCGAAGAGATTCCCCGATTAATCAGAAGCCCCGCCTCCCATGTGATATTGCTTAATTGTCCCACACAGTCAGATGCAGTCAACTCGAAACAGATATTCTCACAGGCATTTCTCTTACTGATAGATATTTCTAATAAATGACACCCAAATTTTAGTTCTGAGATCGTACCTACAGCATCTTCAACACTATAGTTCATACCACCTGTGTCTCTAACCATGCGTTTTTTTTCCTTCAAGGTTTGCGGAATTCCTGTTCTCGAAGGAGTTTAAGGCAGGCTCCTGCTCGGTAACCCGTAGTTACAGCTTGTTTGAGGGGTTATCGGGCACCGTCTGTTTCCTGGTGGATCTTCTGCAGCCCGACCAATCAGAATTCCCGCTTTTCAGCATCTTTGTGTAAATGGCCTGAATCATGTGTCCTTCAGTGAACAGACTCCACCCATTTGTGTCTTTACTTCCTGTAATAGAGAGGGATAGACCCTATAGTACATAAAATATAGAGGAACTTTAAAAGTACATAGTGTTTATTGTGAAAATATGGAATCTGATAACAAAAACATTCATAACACTGTATGCTTTCATTGTAATACAGTGAATAACAATACAGGCCATTATTGCAGATAACCTGTACTATAATAGTCCATTAACATTGTTATATATTATGATTATTATCAGTAATTATTGGAAAACAATAAATGTGTGGAATCAGAAAAAATAATTGCAAAATATACATATTTCCTTACAGCTCGTTTAAATGAGGTGCAAGTTTCAATAATTTCTAGGAAATGTTCGATCTCTATCATATATTTATTTCGATTGCTAATTAAGTGGATTTACTGAATGTTAGGCGTGTAAAATAAACGGTTACTGACCGATGAACGACTATTCCAAAACACCGCGTAGAAAAATTGTTAATTTACATACAATGATGTCACGTGACTTCTTCCATGAAACATTTCACACGCAAATGTCAGGTGAAAATCTAGGCGATTGTTACAACGGCGATGGTGAACGATTTGCAGGATGTTTCTCAGGTCAGGCCCACAGAAAGGCTCATTGGAACGGTGGAATATCAACTCCCATGTTTATCCATTTACTGTTTGTGGAATTGTGTAACACCATTGCCACATATAGTTTGGCGTAGGATGAAAACTGTCGCCGTGTGTTGAATAAAAAAAACACCAAATAAATAGAATGTGTGTAATTCGTAGCCAGCATATGTTTGGGAGTTCAAATTCATTCTATCGGAATTTTACTTAACGCCAGTTAAGTTAAAAAAAAATGGATCCGGGTTCGGACCCTTCTACGAAACGCCAGTTTCGACGGGTTAGAACTCCTGTGCTAATCGTCCCTATACTGTGTGGAGTATCCTACATAAATATCTTATTTATATCTAATACAAGTGCTGTTTTGCAGTCTGAGGTGTTCCGAAAAGTCTCGTACATAATTAAGATTAATAAATGATCAAATGTGTTGTGAATGTATCTGCCTCAATCAGTTCATTCGTTTCTGCGTTTGGATATGAAATACACAAGAGCGCGCGTGTGTGTGTGTGTGAGGTGTGCAGCCCTTAGACGGTAGGTGCAGCCATACATCTAACACGTGCGCAATGCGCGCATTAGTACCCCATCGGCGCACTACGCCACCCACAGGTCATCCGTTGAACTGCAGGGCTGAGGAAACATCCTGTTGTGTTTGGCCTCATCACCGCAGCACAACACCATCTTATCATCGGCCGACTGCTTGATGTTATGGATCTCCTGGTGTCGAGGAAAGCAGCGAACTGCTTTCCCAAATGGCGGAATGAGTGAGAATGCGTTTCCCCAGTTCCATATTTGTTTCTGTGTCTCTCTTCACGGCCGAGACCACGGCGGCTCTCTACCTCAGCTCCACATATCGTTCAGACGGCGATCAAATCTGGCAAGGACTCACTCTCCTGTTCACGCTTCTGCCGTCCGTGCTCGTACAGCTGACCCTCACGTTCATCCATCGGGACCTAAACCGGGACCGACCACTTGTGCTCTTCCTACACCTTCTTCAGCTCGGACCCATCGTTAGGTTAGTAGGCTCCCATTACACTGTTTTCTATATTGGTGTTCTGCACATAAATCACCAGGGCTGCAGTAGACTGCCACGGAATAGTCTATTATTGAACACAGATGTTGTCCAGAGACATTCCTTTGGTGTTGCAAATGCGTTGCGCAAGCCAGAGTTGACGTTTTTCACTGGTAGCCTATATTGTTCAACCATGCATGTCCACGAACAGTGCTGTGTATGCCTGGTTAAAAAAAATAGGCTCATCGAGGTACTGCTCGTCTATGGTAAAAATGTCAGAAATGCCATGCTCAATCACAAACTACAATCACTACGTCCAATTCGTGAATTAATTACTACGTACTCTCAAAAGCTACGCGTCACAATCTCATTGATTAACTGGAGTCCCAGCTTTTCGAGAGTTCGATTCGCCTGCAGTGTTTATCTCAACTCTGGTGATCTATACGCCTTCCTAAATAGTCTCTTTATTTCTTCATCACTGCCCTATGACTCCCATGGTTCTTACCACCAAGCCAGTGTACGATAAAACGAACCAATGGTGGGTGTAAGTTGACGGCTAAACATCAGACTATTTGCCCAGCTCAGTGCTGTAAACCCTGTCCATGATAGGCATGATCCTGCCCTAAATAAGCACAGTACTGGGCTTGACCATCTGCTCTATCGGAATATGAGCCTAAGCCAACATGGATAGGTTTTCACAGTCCATATGTGTACAGTAGGCCTTTATGCAATACACGGATAAACAGATATTGTACATTAATGGACTGTACATATGTACCGTGGAAGTCAGTGCTGAACTGTAAAATGTGCTTTTCATGAGCAACATTGACTCATTAGAATCAGCCTCAGACGGCAAAACATTTACCAGGCCACGAATAAAAAGCAACACAATCAACAACAACAAGGCATATTGCTGTCATAAGTATATGATGCAAGTTTGGGCTGCTGGTATGCACTTCACAAATTGTATGTCATATCTAGTCAAGTCAGGGGTTCTAAATCGGTTCTTGTCAACATTGACCCTCTCAAATGCTATCACAGAGCATGTGATCCAGTCTGCTAAGACCCCCCCCCCCCCCTTTATCTAAATATAACATGCATGAGGTCTGCGGTTCCTTATCTCTCACAACACAACTGTTTAAGTAAACAACTGACTCTTGGCAAATCAGACGGTCTTCCTGTTAGCAATTGTGGACAAGTGTCTTCCCTCAAACATCAACTTCCCCTTCGCAATGTCCACCCTTGGGCCGGGCCTTCAGCGCATGTCATTAGTTGTAACACTAACTAACTAACACACACACACACGCACACGCACACATACCCATCCATCACTGGAACTACCCTCGGTTTAGACCGTCGCCGTTGTTTTTTTGTAGTGTGCTTGCTGCTCCTACCTTGACAAACATGAGCAAGTGCGACGACCCGCTTTCGGAAAACCTACTTTGTAGTCTCACTCATTGAAGCCGACGCCAGCGCCAAGCCATACCGCTTTCACACCGTCGCTGTGCATGTCGGCAAATTTAGCCCTCTCACCTTCCCTGAAGCTTAAATCACCCCTTCCAGTGTTTTGTACACCCCCCGCCCCCCCAACACACCCTGAGAGCTTGGCCTTCCGCCCACATCTCACTTTAGTGCTTTCAGGTCTGCGTTCCGCAAATGGAGAACTGTCTATTGTTCTCCGGAGGATTGTAAACGGGAGTGTTTTATGAAAAGCCATTTGATTTTCCGATGGTGTCATCTTCTGTATCGCATTTTATATAGCATTTGTATGCCTTTTTTGTTGTTGCTGTTGCTGCTGCTGCTTGGTTGGTTGGTTGGTTGGTTGGTTGGTTGGTTGGTTGTCATGGCCATATTCATCCATTGTTGGTTTAGACATAGAACGCCTTGTTAGGAATGTGTGCGTGCGTGAGCATTTCTGGGGGATATATCCAAGCCTGTGTGTGTGTGCGTGCGTGCATGCATGAAGAGCCTTGTTCTGTGTGGTTCAGCGACCTCATTGATGAGCGCAACAACGGAGAGAAAACAATGCCGCCCGTTGTGTGTACCAGCCAAACTCCATCTCCCATGGTGTCTCTGTGGCTACAGGTGTCTGGAGGCCTTCTGCATCTATGGCAGCGTCGGCAGCGTGGAGGAGCCCTACGTCAGCATCACCCGGAAGAAGCAGATTCCCCGCGGGGGGCGGGCGGAGGAGGTGGAGCGCCAGGTGGGGCAGGCGGAGGGCAAGCTGTTCACCCACAGGGCGGCCTTCGCCCGCACCTCTGTCATCCAGGCCTTCCTGGGCTCCGCCCCCCAGCTCACGCTGCAGCTCTACATCTGCGTCCTGCAGCGCGGCCTGTCCGTTGGGAGAGGTGAGCCCCCTGTGCATGGCTTGCGTGCCGTGGCCCCCGATGGGCCTCTCAATTACGGCTTCCGTTGTGTCCTGCTTGCCTGTCAAACCAATCTTCTCCTGCTGTTCAGATAAGATAAGATATTCCTTTATTAATCCCCCTTGGGAGAAATTCACAGTGACCAGCAGTACAAGGGGATAGCGGAGAGCAATAGAAGACCTGAATATGGACAAAATACACTAAACAATAAATAGATTTACCTAAATTAAGACAAGATAAGATTATATGCGAGCTCTTAGAATCAGGTCAGATGAAAAATGGTAGTCATCATTGAGATGAACAGTGCAATTGGTAGGTGGACATACCTAGTAGTCCTTACTGAGATGAAAGAAAGGGGGTGGATTGGTTCTCTGCTTTTGACCCATCCTATATTACATAGGAGCAGTGGGCTGCTATGTTCAGCGCCCGGGGAGAAAGTTGGGGTTCAGTGTCTTCCTCAAGGACACTTCGACATGCAGACAGTTGGAGGAGGGAATCGAACCGCCGACCCTACGATTAGTTGTTGACCTGAGCAGCAGGAGTAGCTCAGTGGGTAGAGGGTCCATTGTTATTTGCTTTCTTCCAGTTGAAGGGTAATTGCCCGCAGCACTTTAGTAGTTCATGGGCAGTCGTTTAATAAAACGCATCCCTATATATATTGATGTTCCCTCTCTATTTGACACCGTAATTATGTTTGAAAAGGTTTTTTTATGTGCTCAAATACGGCAACGCCTGCGGGCAGTGAAGAACCTGGATTTGCATTGGCAAGCCCTAAAAAGTACAAAACAGTGGAGCCGTTTTAGCCTGGGATTCATCCTCATGCTTTTAATTATCTATCGTGCCGGCTTGTTGATTGTAAGTCGTACACCATTGCAGATCTAATTTGTAGTTTCGCTAGGAGTGTGCGCAAATAGTGTAATTGATGCCTACAGGCAGCCAATAAAGGATGTTTTCTGCTTGCCTGCACCACACCACCGCCCCTACCCCCAAAAAGCCCTTCCCTTGCACTGCCTGACAACATTTGTGCAGAAGCTGGAATTTCAGGTCTGTTGCAGCCTTCAATAATTGCGTGTCTCACACTTGGGTGTGTGTTTGTGTGACACCGAGATGGTGAGCGATAGAGACGGCGAGATGGTGTCTTGTCGCAGAGTCTCAGTTATCGTCTCGTTTCCATCCACGGGGATGCATCCATTGCTGCTTTCTCGGTCTGTCCCATGGTGGCGTGGGCTGATTTAAGAGCCATATTGGGGAAATGAGTCAAAGGGCCGTGATGTCACTGACTAGCTAATGATCTGGACGATTTGTATTTACATTTGGTAATTTAGTGGACCTACATTTATCAGCCAGCTGTATACGGATGTATTTTACTGTGTATTTTAGCTACTCAAACTGGATTTACTTAAGGTCATGGTTAGGTCAAACAGGGACATCTGGTCTTATAATTGAGGCTGAGTAAAATAGAGGCTTACATAGAAAAATCTATTTTTAGCATTCTCTCTACACGGTCTGACATTTTTTATTTCACACTTGTATGCGCTTCCTAACTTTGATAGATGACAACCATGGTTGTCTGCAGCCTCCTATATCGCCCCCCCCCCCCATCGTCCTTGTCTCTCTCTCTCTCCCTCTCAGGCACTCTGATGGTCATCTCTCTGCTGTCCATCGTCTACGGAGCCCTTCGCTGCAACATCCTGGCCATCAAGATCAAATACGAGGAGTACGAGGTGGACATCCGGCCCATGGCGTACTTCAGCATCTTCATGTGGCGGGGCTTTGAGATCGCCACCCGCGTCGTGGTCCTGGTCCTCTTCAGCTCGGTCCTCAAGTTCTGGGTGCTGCCCGTGGTGTCCCTCAACTTCATTGCCTTCTTCCTCTACCCCTGGGTGCTGTTCTGGCTGAGTCACTCGCCGTTCCCCGAGAACATCGAGAAGACACTGAGCAGGCTGGGCACCACCATCGTCCTCTGCCTGCTCACCTTCCTCTACGCCGGCATCAACATGTTCTGCTGGTCGGCCGTGCAGCTGAAGCTCAGCGACCCCGACCTCATCAACAAGTCCCAGAACTGGTATCGCATGGCCGTGTATTACATGCTGCGCTTCACGGAGAACGCCTTGCTGCTGTTGCTCTGGTACCTGCACAAGACCGACTTCTATGACGTTGTGTGCGCGCCGCTGCTTCTGCTGCAGCTGCTGGTGGCGTACGCCATCGGCATCTTCTTCATGCTGGTCTTCTATCAGTTCTGTCACCCCTGCCGGAAGTTGTTCTCGTCCAGCATGACCCAGGGTCTTTGGGACTGCTCCGCCCTCCTCTGTCTGTCCTGCAACACTCCCTCGCCAGAGAACCGGCCCGTGAAAGGCCACGACCCGGGACCAAAAAGCCCCGACACAAGCCGGGGGACGTCCAATCCATCTGGGTACGGGACGCCCAATGACACGACCTTCGACCTGCTGGACGACTCCACCTATGACATTCCTACTGAGGCAGGTCCCCATATGGGGCCTGAGTATGGTGCCACTGGCTACACTGTAGCCATTGCAACTCGCCAAGGCTTGCTGAGTCCTTGACGAGTTGGAATATTTGTATGTGCCATGCAACGGAATCCAATTGCACAGCGAACCCATTTACATGTTGATTACTTTCGTAACCCTTTAAGTGCCACGTGGATATTTCAGTCCTATGAGTTTAGTTTACACTTGTCGTTATGGTCATTATCATTATGGTCTTGACCCAATCAAGGTTGCAGAGTTTTTCTCTGTCGAGAAATGATTCAATAATTGGTCCTTAACGTGAAACCAGAAAGTGTCTGCAAAACACAGCCGTGTTTACCTGTAAACTTGACTTTCAAGGACAAACTACAATCAGTGACACTGGAGATATGGCTGCAATCATTCCACCCAGACATTCACCTTGCTAGAGCTCAGTGCAGCTATGAGCACACAAACACCAATGTGTCCGCTAGTACAATTCACGCTGGAGTGGCATGTTCAGTACACATGACAGTATCTACGTCTACATGCTGCTCACAAGGGGCCATAGTATTGGAATGATTGTATCCAGCAGATTTGTTTTGTCAAGTTTGCATTGGCTGTGCATGCATAGAGCCTTAAAGATTCCCCTTTTTACAGTTTAATCCCCCAGGAAAACACTCTTTTGTATGTGTTTTTATAGTTGAGTTTCATGGCTTTATGCAGTTATTTTTACTCCTTGAAGAAAAGCTTTATCCATGGCTGCTTGCGTTCCGTCTTGTTGTTGCTAACAGATAAGGCTGTTTTTTTGTCACAGGGAAAAACCCTCAGTGTACTTGTGTTTCCTGATCGGTTTCATACTGTCACGGCATGCGCATCTCTGTTTGCAATGAGTCTGAGGATATGGGTTTTCGTCAAAGGGTCTCATCAGCGAACAGCTGTCGATGTGAAATGTTTAGATGTGTGTGTTTGTTTCTGCTAGTTTAGATGTGTCTGCCTCTTTGTCTGCATGTCCGTCTGTCTGTCCTTCTGTCTACTTATCTGTGTCAGACAGACTGCATGTTTTTTCACATAAATATTAGTCTTCAAATACAAATTTTGTTTAGTTATAAAATATTAACACTGAATGCACACAGAAATGTGTTCAATATTTGAAATGGTTATCACAAGTGTATTTTATTAATTTTGATCTGCAATACGTGTGTGAATTTAAACTTTTGCACTTTTATTCCAATTGTAGAGAACCTCACCTTTTGTTTATATCAACGTGAGAAACATTGGAGCCAAACTAAATGTGAAAAAAATAACTTGGTTGTATGAATAATGTTTAAGAAATGGTTAAAAAAAAGGAATATTTTACGATGCAAAAAAAGTAAATTTATATTCATATGTTAAAACAAATGTCTGTGGCCTTCATTGTAACACAACTGCTTATTTGTACTGATGCTTCCCTCTAGTGGCGTACTAGACTAACAGCTCTGGTACCAACTAGTTTGTATCAAAGACTATAAAGCACGAAACTATTCCAAGCTTCGTTAAGTTTTTCATCGTCACTTCAAAATATACGAAATTCTGTCAAGGAAATCCAGGTTAATCCCACCAAGTACTGGGCAGGTAGTGCGTTGGCGAGCACTACAGGTGAGGTGTTTGTTGTTTTTGAAACTTTGGGCAAAACAAAATTAAGTGAAAATCCATCTGCTTCGGCAACAGACACAACAAAACGCAATGGAACGATAAAAACAACGGTAGAACCTGTTACATATTTTTTAGTATGCGTAATTCAATACAACGTGGTACATAGAGCTAAATAAAGAGCGATATTGTATTCCTAATATATGATGTATCATATGATATTTAGGTTATAGGCCTACTTGCATTTTGTGCTTCTCATGTCTTCTGGACGGAAAGTGCGAGATCGATCCAGTGAGGTTGACGTTAAAGTTTGATGATGTCGGGAGGTCCAGCTTCCGCTGCACTTCCTGTGGACTCGCGCTGCGGGTTTTAGAGCGTGAGTCCACCTCACTTCACATGGAATAATTTTACTGTCAAATTATTTAGTAACGTAGTCTGAGTTTCAAAGGCATAAAGAATATGGGATATGTAGAAACACCCCGACCATAGATCTGGCGTTTTCTTAGCCCCCCCAACGTCACACCTTTTTGCAATAATCACACTTTCAAGATGGCTAACTAACGGCTACCAGGCAGGCAACTGGCTAAATGAGCGTCCTTCCACCTGTCTGGGGAAGGACATCGTGTTTCATCGTACGTCCATGCTTTAGCCTTGGGGGGCTTTTCTGATGTTTTCATGTTTCCCCACCGTGTGGCGTTAACACAGGTACGTGGTGTGACCGGCGTCACCCCGTGGGATGCCTCAGCACAGACAGAGAGACGTTCCCATCATGTCACCGGCGTCATAGCAACGGCAACGACAATGACCCCAGCTCAAGGTGCAGCATCCTGGGACAGCACAGCTACAACACCAAACGCCAATGTATCTAAACATCTGTTAGGAAGCACAAGGAATCCCAACAACGACCACCAGTGCCGTCAAATGCAATAGAAATTAACATAGAATAAGGCATATTCTTATAGGATGATGTTTTTCATGTGAGATGGGGCAGGGTCTAGTGTTTGGGGGAGGGTGTTTGAGTCCCAGCTGAAAGGCGTTGGGTACAAACTCCATTGTCCGATAGACCACATTTAGCCATCCTCGAGCGGGATGCCTCCTGTTGTGATGAGAAGGTATAGGGTACCCACTTGCGAATGACCTATAAACGTACAACAAGAACTGTGAGTTGCTTTGGAAAAGTCATGGTTAATAATAGAACAGTCTGTGTGTGTGTGTGTGTGTGTGTGTGTGTGTGTGTGTGTGTGTGTCCCAGTAGTGGGACTAGCACCACTCTTGTGAGGTTTAATGGACAGTTTAATGGAAGAACATGAGAGATGCAGGGGACTCTCAGCTGCCATTCCCCTTTTAGAAGTAATGACACATCTAGGTCTCTCTTGGAAAAAAGAGGAGCTTGGCCTCCATGAGAGAAACCTGTATGAATAAAAAAATAAAAAATAAAAATAAAAACATTTTGATGGCTCACTCAATACTCACCCATGTACTCGAATGGCCTTCGTTGTTCGATCTGTTGTGTAAGCAGGAGTTTACTTTTTTTTTGGTCTGCTTTTAAAGACGCATAAGCGCTGACATGTGCTGCATCCCATGGCAATGACAATGGTAATTGGCCAGAAAATATTGGCCTCGTTGGAACAGGTCAGGCACCAGAAGATGACTGGCTGCTACGAGCGGGGATACGGACACACAGGCAAGTAGACAGATACACAGATACACAGACAGACAGACAGACAGACAGACAGACAGACATGTAGACAGATAGATAGATAGATAGATAGATCCAGTAACATAGCAAACCATTAGCAAACCACTAGCCTATTTGTTCGTCCTACAGGCAACGAAATCTTTATCGCCACTGTGTGGCACTATCCAGACACTACATCCAAATAATTACCAAATAAACAGTTGGACTCGTGATAGATTACAAATTCTCTATAACTGAGAGGGCAAATAATTGCTGCTATCCATTATTCTGCGGGTTTATGACACTGCAGCCCAATGGATTAACCAAATATCCACAAACAGCTCGAATATATCTCAAACAATATTCATCAGCATCGTGACGAATAAGCTCGTTCAACGCGTTCCTGGTCTCAATGGTTTGTGCTGAAATTAATAGTTTGACACGTAGTTTGCGTGCATTGACTTCAGCTCCAAATAACAATTCTTCACCAGTTAAAGCAGCCTGTCGTCTTTGGGAGATTGTCTGTCTTTTCTTTGGTAAAATCAGAAGTATAGGCAACATTATTTCCTACCGAAGTATTTCTGGCAAGAGCTGCGATAAATGGTACCCCTCGTCTACAAAACATTGGGGAATCGATTTTAATTCAAAAGCAACATCGTTACGCCTTTGGTAAAAAGCCACTGGCCAGATATCCTGGTTATGCTAATTGACCTCTCATATCACTGCGGTTGGATACCCTATAATGCCACTGCTGCCCTGCACTCCGCACAACAAATGCCGCATTGTCATGAAGAAGCTATGTTATACTTTCGTGCATGCGTGCACTTTCACACACACACACACACGCGCGCGCGCGTATCCCTCGAGCGCGCATTGCACGCACGCACACACACACACACACACACACACACACACACACACACACACACACACACACACACACACGCTCGCCAGCCAGTCCAGCTGTTTCTCCCCCTTGTGCCGTGACCACGCCCCCACCTCTCGGGAACGCCCTCGGTGGGTTGTAGCGATCAGACAGCGCCGAGACGAAGCGACATCTGCAACTATCGTCTACCTGCGGAGCTCCCCGTCCGGACCCCACTGCGTTTTTTTTGTTGCGTTATTACGTTCTCAAGGCGATCCCCCCCACCCACCCCCCAGTGCCTCCCGCCACCAGGTAAGGTCAGCTATGTGTGAGTACAAGTAGGGACACTTTGTGAATTTCATGGTTTCTTGTTTTTTTTTTTTAAACTAGCATATGTTGGATCTATAGCGTAGGCTACATGATATTATGTTTGACTATGTAACCCGAGAATGTTGTGGAACAAGAGACAGCGACGATCACCAATACAGAACTGTCGAAAGCAGGAATCATTTGAGTATTTCTTAATGTTCGGTCCGTGGTTTCAATTGATCTTTATTCGGTGAACGCACTGACCTCAATTAAGGGATCACTTTCATGGGACCGGGTGGCGGAGTTCCCATTCGAAGTTACGGGAAGGTGCAATGCAGCAAGGAGCGCCAGTTTAACACGAGTGCTGTTGGTTCGAGGCTACTATGATACGCTATTGCGTTCAACTTCTTCCACATCTCGAATATAATGTGGGGTTTAGGATGCGTGCGTCGAAGTTAAACGACAATCTACATTGTCGCCATATCGCTGGAGCTCCGGTCGGAAAAAGACTATAATTTATGCGCAGACTGCCGCTTCGTGTTGTAGTAGCATAGTTAAACATTAACTGCCAGTTATTAGTCGGGGTATTGCAGCAATTCACTAATTGTGAGTGAAAATGTCCGCCTAACCTACGCCACCCATTACACACCAGCTTCAATTCCTGCCGGTACAACAAAGCTGAAAAATAGATAGTATAACCTGCAGGATTGGGGTCTTTTAAATGTATGTGCTCAAAATGGCTGGACTTGTGGTATTAGTTGAATTCTGAATGGGGTATGTGTTGTGGTTCTATGATTTCATAGTAGTCTGCCCTGCATTTCTGATGGTGTTCCCACACCGACCGAGAATGAATGAGATTTTTGGATCCCTGTTACCGTATGAGATGATGACGCTACAGGCGCTGGGGGTCTCACGAATTCACTCACAGTTACCTTTTTTGTGCATTTTCAGTCCACTAATGTAGTGCACTATCAAGTCCCACATAGGTGCATATTTTATTTGATAGATGTGTCTATTTCTTTCATAATGACTGGTGACACCTTGCCCCAGAAATGGAACCTCCAACACTCAGGGGAAAAATATTGTCTCTTCATCCTCCTAGCGGGAGGCAGAGCAAGAGGAGTACCTGCTTTTATATAACACATAGAGGGAGAGGAGGGGAGGGGTGGGTGCAGAGAGAAGCAGGAGAGAGCAGGGATTCCCTGTTCCTTCTTACACAGCCAAGCAAGAGCCACTCAGTACACCAAGCCCATAGGAATGCATTGACTCACGTTCATATAGCTGGCTACCATGTAGTGTGTGTGCATGTGTGTTTATGGGCGGGGGGGGGGTTGCACAAATGCATGTGTGTGCGTGTGTGTGTGTGTGTGTGCGTGTGTCTGTGTGTTTGTGTGTGTGTGTGCACATACGTGCCTATATGCGTGGGGTGGGGTGTGTGCGTGTGTGTGTGTGCGCGCCCGTGTGTGCATTATATGTGTGGGGCTTGCGTATGTGTGCACGCCACGTGCGCGTGCATCACTTATCCGGCGCTACAGTGCGATTAACCCTGACGGGGGTCTCGCCTTGCTGGACTAACGTAATGTGGTTATGTTGCCAGCCTCTCAGCCTCTCCCCGCACAAGTCCTGTTCACTTTCACCATTTTCTTCCTTACATTCTCACGATCGCGGTCCCCCGGGGACTCAGGCCACGGCCCAGGTATGCCGCGTGCAGACCTAGTCATTCAGCCCCCAGGAAGGAGGAACATTTGTGAGTCACCCATGCAGTTTTGACAATGAATTCTAATTTGATATATTAGCTTGCATTATTGCATTATTTCCTTCTCCAGAAAGCCTTTCACTGCTGCTGCGTTTTCACTGCTCTAAGGTTTCAGCCAGTTAATTCATGCAGTTGCAACAGAGAGAGAGAGAGAGAGTGAGAGAGGCTGTGTCTGGGGGGGGGGGGGGGGGTTCCCTTGCAGCCCACCTACAGATACCAACCTTCGGCAACTAACACTCAAGCCTTCGATAGCCACACACACACACACCCACATACACACACACACACACACACACAC
>JAOPUI010000078.1:5533412-5551417 GCA_027123135.1 Urophycis floridana | reverse complement strand
GAGAGAGAGAGAGAGAGAGAGAGAGAGAGAGAGAGAGAGAGAGAGAGAGAGAGAGAGAGAGAGAGAGAGAGGAGAGAGAGTTAGGATTGAACAGCATGACCCACTGACATCGCTTTATACCAACCTATACGCTCCTTCTGCTGAGCATCAGCCCGTGGGTGGTGAGAGGTTAAATGTCACATTAAAACATATGCAACATATGCAATGCAAAGTGTGATGTATTATTCATCCAGAGCACATCACACACCTATCTGCAGCAATGGAAGTGAAGAGGCCTTTAATTCATGACATGGTTGCTCCTTGCTTATTTACGATGCATCATAAATACAGACCAATTAAAGGACCGATCTCCTTTGTTAGTGAGGGCTGACTGCTTTGGAAGCAAGATGCAAGACTCTCGCGCATTACTACTACATCTAGGAAAATAGAATTTAAGTTACAAACCTGGCTTGTCTACTGCCAGACAAATATATGGGTTTCGCAGTTGATGAGGTAGAAATAACAATAAATAATAAGTACAGCGGTGTGGTGTATCTTTCTATTCATGCATTCATAAGAGATACGTTTCAGGTCTACTTTTCCTTTTCTTAATTTCCATTGAGCTAACCCATCTTTGGAATCTGGAAGTATTCAATCCCCATCATCAGTCATAACCACCATGCATAAACCATCCGAGTTCAAAGCCCCCAGCCATCTGCCTCCACTCCCCCCCTGCAGTCAGGAAACCCCAGGTTGGTGGATTGTGCCCTCCTGATTAGCTTTTCGAGGCTCTCTGGGGGACGGGAGAGTTCATTAAATGACCATGCGAGTATATTTTGTAGGCATTTGGCATGTGCCGCTGTACCAATCTGAACCAATTCAATCTTTGCACCCGTCTGACCCATAGGTCACCGGGTGTATTGCTATCCCCTATCCTCAATTTCAGACAATGGCAGTTCCAAACACATATCAGTCTGGCTTAATACTGCACAAGCCAAACCCCTGAGGTGGGCTATCCACCCTCCTTGGGGTCAAGCGTTGAAGCGTTCCTTTATACATAGTATTAATGGTAAACTAATAGCAACCTGTCATCTGTTATCAGTTATGCTCTTTGGTGTTCATAACTCGAAGTAACTGTACCCAACTATGAAAGTTAACAGTAGCCACAACGTTTATTTTGGTCAAAGGGAGGTACAGAATCGCTCACAATATTTAGACGAGTAACTTACATCTAGGAGCAGGTATGTCGGTATGTATACAATATCCCGATTAATCTAAACTCACAGCAGTATATACCAGAGTCCCAATTAGTCATTCGCTAGACTGTCATTGCGTGCTGCCCAGTAAATCATGATGCAGAGGAACAAGAATATGTATTATTGCGGGAAGTGATCTTTGTTCTGTCAATAACATGATCATGAACGACACACAAAGCCTCGGCTGTGACATGATCAAACGATCGATCTCTGATCACGAGTATTAGATCTGCATACCCGACTTCATATAGCCTAAGATGTTGGTGCTGCTCTTACCTAAATAGTTGGTCCTGATGATATTAGGATCGTTGTATCCAATTGAACGTTTATTCACATCCCAAACCAAATTGCCAGAATAGGACATCGTGATCGACCGAAGCTTACAAACAATAACATTGAAATTCTAAGCGATTCCTATCTCTACAAGAAAACGACCCCAACGTCGTCGCTTTTACGCAGCAATCCAAATGGGTCCCAGCTTGTTGTGGCAGAGATCTCAAGCTAGGACATGCACAATTAACATCCTCGGTGATATAAATGTGGCTCTGTGGGCTCCGTGCTGTCCTCCCCGGGGTCTAAGTTGTCGGACGGTGCGGCTCCGACGCGTTGGGCCGTCTGTCTTGTGAACATATCTTAGTTTACTTCTCTTGCAGATGTCGGTCTTGCAGCAACCGACCCAATATTTTAAGCTCCCAGAGCCAAACAGCCACAAACAACGCGATACGCACACTCCGATGGAGAGTTGGTGTGCGCACGTTTTGCGTTTCCAATCCCCGGTCGCTTTCCGGGAGCACAGGAGTAATGCACTGGAATTGATTTATTTTGGGGAGAAATTAAGTCATACTGATAAACTGAAAAAAATACCTAACCGGTGTAGAGCTTTTTGACATATCAAAGCCTTGAATAACAGCTTCACGATTATGTTGTTTTTTCTGAATATGATTTCATGGCCTAACATCTCCTCCCGCTGGTGACACGCCGGAGATTAAATGCATAGGTCCGGTTTTAGCCAATCGCGTTGAAGAACACTCCTGATCCAATTATGCCCGCCCCGCTGCCCATCCCGACCAATCATAATCACGCTAGTAGCGACAGCACGGATACACCGCCGCCGACGAGGAAGGTCGACAGTAGGACGGCGTAATTTCACCTCATATACCTCTAACCTCATCCGGAATTACGATCCGTCCATCCGATACGATCACCTTAAAAACAGACCAACGTCACATTCAGCGGCTGTACGTTAGTCGCTAAGTTAAGTTGCTAGTTTGCCAGGTTTGTGTGCATACTACACTAGCTCGCCAAGCGACCATGGCTGCGCTCAGAGCGTCCTACCACAGGATCCTAGACAGAGTCGAGCATGTCCTACCTGCAAAGCTGAGACCACTGTACAACCACCCAGCAGGTAAGGCACATCATCTGAAACTCATGGGGTAGCGGTGGATAAACGTGTGAACATGTGAATAGGGTGTAGTAGAGTTTGCTTCATAGGACCTATGGAGTCCATCCTATATAGACATTGGGAGTGCACTATTGTGCATGTCCATCCTATAGACATTGCGGTGCATTTGTCATAACAATGTTTTTGGCTGGTTACCAAAGACTGTATGCAATGCAGTGAAACGGTGCGATTTGTCATCGATGTTGTTATGTTGTGTGTAAATCGAAGTCCTTTTCAGCTAAGCTCTATGTAGAACTGACAGTACGGCGTGTTTGTGTCTGTGGTGGTATACCACAACACAACATATGGTGACTTTCTGGTTTACAGTCGTCCATGTTAGATGGGGATACTGACATTGAAATGTGTATAAAGCCAACAAGATTGTAGGTCTGTTACCGGTGACAGTTCACACTTGTTTTGTCTGTACAAGGGTATTAATATGTGGAACACAAGTGGTCAAGGACAACCTCCTCACATGACTGTATAATTGATCCCTGAAGGGGTATTGGCTTCGTCACATTTCATTGTATGACCACTTTACATATCTATCTATCTATCTATCTATCTATCTATCTATCTATCTATCTATCTATCTATCTATCTATCTAATACTGTATATTAGATGCTCTGCAATGAGATTAAACCTTTCGAATAGTGATGATGATGATGATAATAATAATACAAAATCACAGGTTCATAATGAGGACCTAATTCATGTTTTCTCTCTTTCATTTCTAGGCCCAAAGACTGTGTTCTTTTGGGCCCCGGTATTTAAATGGGTGAGGACATGCTACATATTCTACCTTGCACCCATAGTGTTGTTATTATTATGTAACAGTAACAGTAGATCACTTAGAGGAAATAATTCCTTCTTCTCTCTTCACTGCCACAGGGCCTGGTGATGGCCGGCCTGGCTGATATGACTCGGCCCGCAGATAAACTCAGTACATCACAGTCCTGTGTACTGACAGCTACAGGTAAGGCACTGTAAGATGGTGATGCATGAATCTGCAAAGGATTCAATAAAGTTCAAGGTATATCAATGAGGCAGCTTCAACTACAATCAGCACTTTTATGAAGTAGTTTCAGAAGAAGAATTACTCTTTTCTTCTTCACCGTTTCCACGGGGATATTCAGGTTTCATGGATTGTGAACAAGCTTTTTAAAGAGGCAAACAAACCTCTACTAGAGTGTCCTCCTCCATAGCTGACTAAACACAAGTGCATAAACTATGTTATGAGATTCAAAAGGGTAATGCAAATAATCTATTTCAGAAATGTGTTTATATATATATATATATAAAGCACAGAAACAGACCATCTGAACCACTAGGTTGAATATCTTGGGTTGTGAGGTGTGTAGTTGCATGTTGAGGAGCTAAGAAACTCTCTGCCATTGCTGAAGTTGCACCAGTTCACAATGACGTCAAACATTTCATCAGTCCCCGTCAGAGGTCGGTCCGGTGCAACGGTCCAAGCATGGCGGTTCTGCAAACAAACGTACCTGGGCCTCTCTTACCAATACATACCCTCTGTCCCAGTAAACATCTCCCGACTCACATGCTGAGCGATCTCCCTTTTGCTTGTCGGTTTCAGGGTTGATTTGGTCCCGATATTCTTTGGTCATCATCCCAAAGAACTGGAACTTGTTTTGCGTCAACTTCTTTGTTGGCGGCGCTGGTGCCTCCCAGCTTTACCGGATCTGGAAGTGAGTGAAGTCTCCTTTAGATCACATAACTCCATGTGTCTTCATAATGACACGTTTCATGCCCTACTTTACAGTGTCCTTCACATACTGTATATGTACTAGAGTCTGAAGATAGGGTACAGTAGCTCCACACTCCCTCATTCGTTGTCAAGTTACTATTTAACTTGGGAAATGTAAGCTAACATGCCATTTGATGTATGTATATATACATATATATATGTGTATGTAGATGTATGCAGGGTGCAAGTCCCTTTTTTATCTTATCGCAGAAAAAGGTAATCTTTACTGAAGAACTTCATAGTAACAACAATAACTAATATTTGTAAAATCAAATCAAATATACCACATTAAAGTCAGATTCAAAGAATGGCATGCATAACATGCTTGTAATGCTGAATTGTTTTTAGTAGGTTGTCATTTACCTGCTGTGGTTGTTGTTGTTGTTGTTGTTGTTGTTGTTGTACAGCCTGATTGTTAATTGGGGATATTGTTCATTTCTGTTAGATTCAACCAAGAGCAGAAGGCTGAAGCTAAGGCAGCCTTAGAATCCCCTGCAGCCGTGGAACCTGCTGTGGCACAATCCTGAGTGTTGAGAAACCTCCACGCCATCAAAGGGAGACTACACACTGACTACACATTGTCGTGCCCCATCGCCAACAACCCCTTCTCAGTAACGTTGCGTCTCCATTACATCCTCGCCATAACCATTATTTTACCACAGAAAGCACCCCGCCCATCTTCCACACACCTGATCGAGGTCCTGTGAAGGATGTCTGTTTTTCAGTATTTTGCCTAATGCTTTCTCCACAAATGTTTTGATTTACATTTTTAACGTCATTCAAGTTTGTCATATCATATGATGCGTTTTTTTGGGTGGGAACCTTTTTCCATTAGGTCAGCTTTAATTTAACAAGATTACTAAAAGAAAAATGAAAGTTACTGAGTGAGTGTCCCCAAATGTTACATTATTATACCATTTATCATTTGGTAATTATTTTCTATCCTTAATAGCCAAGGAAGGCTTTAACAGTAGCAATGTGTTGGCAAATCAAATTAAAGATTTGTAGATTGTTAGTTCCTTTTATTAATTTAAACTGTTTACCAATGTACATTTTTGAGCAGCTATGTTAAGGATATAGTCCTTTTTCATTCTGACCAAGCCAAGAACAGATTAGGAAGCGTTGCTGATCTCGGGCAGTTCTCTTTCAAGAGAGCAGTTTATTGCATCTTTGTATTTAGAAAAACGGTGACATTTTGACATGTATTCACTAGTTACAATTCCCTGATTTACAGCAATAACTTGTACCATCACTTGTCTGACCTGCTGAATTTGAAAAATGTAATTAGTAAAATTTGGCTCTGTGGCTAAATAATGGCTGTATGCTAATAAAATTCTTAAACAATGTTGAGTTGTTCAATTCAAAATTTGCACCTTCCATTCCCAGGGTCCCCAGTTAAATGTTAATACACAATATTGTGAAGATTATTTTTAAATTGAAAAAAGACTTATTGAATTAGTAACATTACTGCATTGGTGGCTATTGAAAGCTGCCCCTATTGTCCCTCATACAAATGACCTTATCAGGACTACAAACAAACCTTGTGCCTTTTTGAACAGCTTTAGTGACTATGGTCACTGGAAGAGTAAACTTAATTGTCATGTGTTCTAAGAAGTTTTCAATGTGATTAGAAGACAATATTTAAATTGTGCTTTAAGGCTTGGGCACCACCAATTAGTGTTTAAATGGCCATCTGACAGCCAATTGACTGGAGTGCAGTGAGAATTAGTTCAGTTTGACTACCTACTTTTTAATGACTCAACCTGTTAAGCCCGCTCCCAGCTAATTCCTGATCAATCGGGACAGCTCATTCATTATGGAAACTTGCCTATCAGGTGCAAAAATATAACACTAGTTCCACCATTAGTTTCAACTCCAGAATCTTTTCAAGAGCCACTTTACAGCAGGACTACTCAGGAAAACACTAAACTTGTCAGGTGAACCTCGGTCATGCCTCGACAGATGGACATTTCTCAGTTGTACTCATAACTTAAATATCATTACAGGTTTCCTATATCCTTTATAAATGGCTAATGTATTCTCAACTTGACTGAATACGGTTCTAAAAATTAATCTCACAACACGGTTATCCAAGAAATGATTTATTAACAACCCAAACAGACAGATTTAGCGCTTTCCTCCAACACGTGGTGCATTGACCTTCATCGGCTTTGCAATCTTGGCTTTTGGGGCAGCCTTGGTTGGGGCCTGTCAAAGAAGGGGGGGAGTTACAATAGTACTCACAAGGAATGTTCCTAGATGGCCATTTGGATAGTCGTCAATACAACATCAAAAACAAGGTTATAAATGACATCAATCAAGTATATTTTGCAAACAAAATCCTAAGTCAATTGCAAGAATTATTGCCCCAGACGCTGTTGTTTAAAACTGACAGCCAGACTAGCCAAATGGAAAAGGGCTGGCCAAGTTGGAACTTGCCAACCACACACATAATGCAATTCTGTGTTGATTAAACGCTCTGGCTGTACATGCCACTTTCTGGCTAGGGTGCATTTACAGAAAACGTAGGTTCTTTAAAATGAATGTAGTCTTTCTGTATTGAACTACTTGTGTAAATTAGTAAGCTGTCAGTGAGTTTGGCAAGGTAAATAAGATTCATCCAGGGAAATGAGTGGGATTGAGAAGAACTCAAAATTACTTTCTTAAAGTGTATCCAGTGGAAGCAAGTTTTAAATATTGAGACTTGCTTCAGTCACCAGGCCAATTATTTGAACATCAATTAAAGTACCTGTATCATCAAAATGAAGGCCTACATGAATTTTATTGTCATTGATTTGTCCAAGATGTTGAATCAACATCACCAGTTCTTATGCCATGCATTTCTACATTAGTCATACACATACAAGATTGCAGGTTGTAGGAGAGTATGGAGGCCGACCAATGGTAAAATGTCAATGAAGACGTCAAGGGCCAGTACTATGATCACCAGTTGGTCTATGGCTGCAGGTGTGGCATGAGCACTGCTGCGGAGGCTGTAAAACACAGTCCCGCAACAGCACATAACACAGACTACACTGTGCACACCACTCACCGGCAGCCAATGTGGCAAATTTTCAGGCCAACACGCCTTACTAATCTTCAATATGTAATTTAATTCTTGAGGAATAACTCAAAGTTTGGGATGGTGAATACACATTTTGAGTTATTTGGTCATTAACTACTGAAGCCCAGCTGGCTTCAGTAGTTGAGCATATTCCTTGTAATGCAGCATTTAAAAACAGGGAGCATCGGCTTCATCCTACCTTTGCTGTTGTGGCTGCGGGCTTCTTGGTTGCCTGCTTGGCCTTCTTGGCCTCCTTGGCAGCCCTACAACACAAGTTAACGTTTAGAAGGGCTCTCCCACGCAAGCAGCACATTGGATATACAAATACATTACACTTCTCTGAAAATACAGCCTATCGCATTGACTCCACAAATGCAATTGTGACCATGTTGTTAATCTATTTGTCTACATGCGTGTCTGCATTAATCCAGTATGGTACATGTGCCTACAGTACACTTTATTTCAGATCCATTTTGAGCCACTTTCATGGCTTATGTTGCTGCTAGAGAGCCTACTATGTACAACCAGAGTGCTTTACTGCATAGAACTGATATGCTTGCACTGATCCATGCAAGCATAGAGCAAAAAGTATGAAAACATGCCATTTTACAATGAACACCTTGTACCAACATCAGTTTGAATGGACTCTGCACAACAAGCCCACAACTTAACTGTGGATGAGCACAGCTCTCGGTGCCATGGGAGGTGGACCGCCTACCTGATGGCCTGCTCCCGCTGGGCCTTACGGACCTCGGGCTTCTGGTTCCTCTTGGCCATGATGTCAGCAAGAGAGGCACCAGTAATGGCCCTCTGGAACTTCACGGCACGACGCGTGCGCTTCTTCGCTACCTCTTCCTGTCCGCGCGCGTATGGGAAGGCAACAGATAAGCACACAACCGCAAAAGGTAGACAAGTCATGCTTTAGACGATCAAGGAAAATGGATGTTGCATCACAGATTTTATTGTTATGCATGACATTTTCACAAATTTGTACTACTGTGGAATCACAGCAGTACTGCCATTCAATTCAACGTGACCTTCACACACGTCTAATATACTTGTAGGAGAGTATGGAGGCCGACCAATGGTAAAATGTCAATGAAGACGTCAAGGGCCAGTACTATGATCACCAGTTGGTCTATGGCTGCAGGTGTGGCGTGAGCACTGCTGCGAAGGCTGTAAAACACAGTCCCGCAACAGCACATAACACAGACTACACTGTGCACACCAGTCACCGGCAGCCAAATGGAAAATCCTCAGTTACTCAATGCGCAGCATGAAAACCCTGCTGGAAAAGCAAGTTCCAATCATTAGAGAAAACGTTACTTACAGATTGGCCCTTCTTGTGCTTGCGCCTGTACAGCACTGTCCAGTTGATCTGCCTAGGGTTCCTCTTGGACAGGAAGGCGGCCTCGCACTTGCCATTCAAGAACTGGAAGACCTGATAAAATCATAACACTATGATGCTGTTGACGTAACACTTGCTTGTTTTTGGTCAAACGGCGTGTACAAAATAGTATGAAAGCGGTTTATAAACACTATTTACGAAGTTTTGAATGGACACGGTGAGGTAGTCCATTTATTGCAGCAACTTTAGCAACATACGTGTAGCTAGCTAGCAAGCGTAGCTATGTCATTACCTTCAAGGCCTGAATCAATAAACTTTCAGTTACCACATTGAAGAGACAACAAAAGTGTACATTAAGTCTACACTTGTTTGAATGCGCAAAATTTATAGCCAGAGTAAGAAAGACAAGTCTCACAGAAGCGTTACCTTTCCGTCTATCCTGGCGTATCGGCGGCCATGGCCGGGGTATATTTTGTACCCGCTAAAACTGCACAACTCGACCCTAAAAATGACAAATACAAACCATCAGTGAGGTTAAATCATGATTCATTACTACAACGACAATCACAATAAGCTTATGCACATTTATATATCGTGATGATCATAGATTATAATTCTCGGACTCACTTCATGATGGCTACGAGAGGGCGCAAAACCGGAAAGGAAGATTGTCGGAAACGGAAACTGAATAGTGTCATCCGAATTTATATTTATGAACGAATGTGATTATATGTCTCGCTATTCAAATCGGAAAATGCGTTTCATACAACACTCATTAATACATATAAAAGATATAAAAATATATATAATTTGTATTTTATGCATTTTATCCAATTGTTGACGTATTCCGTTCAGATGACATCACCGGGCTAACGTTAGGAGCGTAGCTATGGTTGCTGAGTGTTTAGCAGAAGCGGGAAGTAATGATCACAAATGTTACAGACATAATAATCCGAAACACACATGCTTCTGATACTTCATTTAAAGGACCGATCTGTGGTGCATTGAGCTCAACTGGCGGGCGTCAACTGAGACCGGCGATTGTTATTGGGACCATTTGTGTCCAGTGTGTATAAGAGAGTAGTAATATTAGTGTCGCCAGGCGTCTCGACAGTGCAGATGGGTGTATCCGACTTCAAACTGGATGCAAACGCTGGTAAGCTTCTTAATTAGACTTGAATGACAATTCAATGCCTGAACTGTATTAATTGTATTGCTCTTGGTTGTGTCTACAAATGTTGCTAATGCTAACTAGCAGTTGAATGGCCCACAGCTAATGTTGATATGAGCTAGCAGCATCACCAGGATGAGTGTTGTTGTGGGTACCGTTAGCCACATGTGCTAGGCGTCTCATATTATAGTCTTCTATTGTATGCTTAGCAGCACCACTTTGAGACATTCATAAGCACCATTTAATTATTGTTGTTATTATTATTGATAGTGATGTTTTTGGTACCCATCATAAACTCGCCTTTAGTTTGTTATGCCTGTATACCTTGTTGTCAGTGATTAAGTAATATCGTCTTCAATTAACCTCGTAGTGTACCTGTTCTGTCTTCATGGTCATGCCGGCTCAATTAATATGTGTGTAAGAACTAATTGTTTCACATCCGTGACATTCATCCCCTTCCTGTCCATTGTTTTAGGCCCTGTGGTTGACCTCTCAGCCCAGGGGATCCAAAAGTTGGAACCCAGTTTTATGTGCTCAGATGAAACCCACACCCTCATTCTGGACCGCAACAACATCATGAAACTAGATCATCTAGAAAGAAGTCCAGGGTTACAACAGGTGCGTTCACTCTCACTCTTGTATGTATGTATATGTGTATGTGTGTGTGTGTGTGTGTGTGTTTGTGTGTGTGTGTGTGTATTGGGTTACATTTTGTTAACATATTTTGCTCCCATTGTCTCCAGCTCTCAGTTGGCAGCAACCGCCTGGTGCGGATGATGGGAGTTTGTAGGCTAACAGCACTGAGGGTTTTGAACCTACCCAACAACAGCATCGGTTACATCGAGGGTCTCCGGGACCTGCCGCTCCTCGAGTGGCTCAACCTGTCCGGTAACAACATCAAGGCACGTGGATGGGTCTTTGTGGCACCGCACACTGCTAGCAAGAATCTGTCATATTCATTAGCACACACTTAAGTGGGCACCTTTTTTTAAGGATGACCGAAGGGGTCATTGGCAGACAAACCACCTTTATACTCGATGTGGTTTATTCCCTGAAGACAGAGAAACAGGGAAATCAAGTCAAGAAAAATGACGCTCACATTGCTTTGCTGACTAATCACGTGACTAAGTCATCATGTGCTGGGGTTTGGGTAAATCACATAATGTTGGACATGGGAGAAGTGTTGTGTCTGTTTGTTTTTCCATTATGATCTCGTCAAGCTTATTTCCAGCAGCCCGCTTTAGCCAAAGTGAAAATGTTGTATTTATTTTTTAAAACATTTATTTTAGATGTTTTTTTTTTACCATTGGTGTCCATTTCTTTTAGGTCATTGAACAACTTCACAACTGCATTTCCCTTCAACACCTGGACCTGTCTGACAATAACATATCAACTATTGGAGACATGACGAAGCTTTTGGCCTTAAAAGTAAGCATTTAAGGACCCAGAACCAGCAAGCAGCAGCATGCCGTCCACTCATGTACGACTCACCTGTTTAGTCTTGTGTAGATTTGCTGGCATTTTCTTTTTATTGCAGACACTCTTGCTTCACGGGAACAGCATAACCACACTCCGCACGGTTCCAGCCCACCTACCTTCTCATCTGTCAATCCTCTCCCTGGCGGAAAACGAGATCAGAGATCTCAATGAGGTAGATCTTCCTCTGAAGCAGAAACTATTTACCCAATACGTTTTATAAATGTTTATCCCCTCCTTCTAACTTGTGCTCATTCTGTGCTCCACTTTAGGCATCCCACTTGGCACCTCTCCAGGAGCTGGAGCAGCTCTCTATCATGAGCAATCCATGTGTCATGACCACTCCGTCCCTGCCAGGGTTCGACTACAGACCTTATGTCATGAGCTGGTGCCTGAGCCTCAAGGTCCTGGACGGCTATGTGATTTCACAGAAGGAAAGGTAAGTGAAATGATACAGGTCTGAGCCTGGTCCTTGATAATGCAACACTAAGTGAAAGTGAACTGGTAGCAGTCATGTTTTTTTTTATTATACATTTTTTCTATTTTTCCTGCTACCAGTTTGAAGGCCGAATGGCTCTATAGCCAGGGCAAAGGCCGCTCATATCGACCGGGTCAGCACGTGCAACTGGTCCAGTACCTGGCCACTGTGTGTCCCCTGACCACCAGCCCAGCCCTGGAGACGGCTGAAGACGCCAAGCTCGAGAAGATCCTCAGTAAGCAGAGGTAGAAATGCGCGCGCACACACTCATTCACACTGAAACACACACACATGTTGGGAACTGTGTACCTAAATCCATGTTTTTACCGTTGATGAAGGAGTGCTGGGCCCACATAAGGGATACCATGTTGCACGGCTCTACCCATAGTGATGTCTCATGTATTCTGCACTTTGGTTCACTTTTCCTTCAGGCTTCATCAAAGACAACTGTTACAGCAGAGGCAGGGGGGCTGTCCCAGCCCGCCTCGCCCTACTCACTTGGACGTGGAGACCCTCAGTCCGCAGCACACATCCCAACAAGGACCAGTGATGGAAGACAATAGATCCACCCCACCAGGCGCTGTTCCATCAGCAAGAGAGCTTGGTGAGATGAGCTGGTTATGGCCTGCAAGAGATGTCTGCATGCCATATTGGTGCCATACATACTACTTTGGGACAGGGTGCACATTGTTGATGTCTTTGTATCAGCTGTGGAGAAAAATGAAATCTCAATGATTCTTGGTGTAGTAATACATTTTTTTTTTGTTTGGCTTGTCTTTCACGCATTTTTGTTTCAGAGCCAGTTCAGTACAATACCTGGATGAGGTCGGACTCCTTCCACCAGTCTGGGCCGGTGCTTCGCAGCCCCAGAGCTGCAGCTGAGGAGTCCCTCCACCTGGAGGAAGTGCAGACGGATGAGGACAGGCCTGGCAGCAGCCTGCTGTCCTCCGGCTCCGCCTTCGTGCCCACGCCTGCCGATGTGGGCGCGGGCACGAAGGTGGAGCCAGAGGACAGCGAGGACGAGGACGAGACCGAGACGTTTGAGCCCGACTCTCTCGCCCCGGAGCGCCCGTCCCCGCCCAGGAAGTCCCCGACGCCCGAAATCTGTCACCGGTGTCCGGAGAAGGCGCAACAAGAGGTCCCCATCGAGACGGAAATCCGGGCAGCGGCCGGTTACCATGACAGCGCCTCCGTCCCTCCACTAGCGTGTCCGCCGCCGGTCGAGACCAGCTGGTCGCCACCGGGAACCCCTCCAGGCTGCGGGGAGGGAGAGGCACTGGAGGAGGCCCGGCAGCAGGTGGAAGCGGACCTGGACGGGGACAGGGCAGCGGTGAGGATACAGTCGTGGTGGAGGGGTCACTACGCCCGCTGCTCCCACCCCATGGCCAGGGAGGTGCGCAGTGAGATCCGTCTGCGCAGGATGCAGGAGCACATAGTCTTCCTGTCCAGGGAGCTGGAGAGGTACGTGTGGATTATCTCTTGCTTTGTGTTTGTGTGTGTAATGAGGACCCCCCCCCCCCTCCCGGGGCACTGACGTCTGATCAGCAACTTGACTGTTATTTGATTGGAGCGATGATTCACAGATTAACACACCTTGCCCACCTTGTTCTGCAGAATGCAGGGATGTTATGAGGAGGAGAGGTTACAGAGGATGGTTCAGGAGGAGGCTGTTAAATTCCTTTGGAAGCAGGTGAGGGATTTAAATCAAAAAATCAAATTTTCTAAGTTTTCATTTTTATATGTACCCATGTATACATCAACCTCCGACTATTTGCAATCTGACAAGCCAAATCTGCCACCACCATCATCATCATCAACCATCACTGTAACTGCATGGGGACCATCTGCCTGCAGCTCCAGTCAATGCAGCAGTGGCAGCGGTCCGTCGAGGGACAGCTGGCCAGCATGAAGCCCTGCGAGGCCCCGGGCGTGTCGCCCGCCCTTGGGCACCGTCAGCCCGTGGCCCCGGCAGCCTGCAGCAGCTGCGGCGTAGGCGGCGTGGTGGAGAAGGAGAAGGAGAAGGAGCCGGCCCACACACATGCGTCCTTCCCGGACTCCGGCTTCCAGTCGACGGGTGGGCGGCAGGCGGGCGCGGAGGACAGCTTCCTCAGCAGCGGCACCGCGGACTCCCTGGAGACGGTGCGGGCGCTGGGCCCGGCCGGGCCCGAGGCAGGCGGGGACAGCGCCGACTGCAGCCTCCTGGAGCAGTACCTGTCCTCCGTGCAGCAGAGGGAGGAGGCGGAGGACAACGGGGCGGCCGCCGACGGGACCGAAAGTTCGCAGCCGCCGTCGCCGGCTCTCTCGCCCAGCGGGGCAGCGCCGCCGCCGGATTCCCAGCACGCGCATCGGGACGGGGACGACGAATCCAAACCCTAACGTGCACTTGGACAAACGGAACCTCCGGGTTCCGTCTCTGGACCTAACTTGGCTCCACAGAGCCACGCGTTTTTTTAAGATCTGGATTAGCTCTGGCAAATAGTTGCCCTTCTGACCTCCTGCGAACACGCACGTCTGTAACCAGGTTCAAACGTGTTCCATTTTTTGGGGGCGTCGAATAGACTATAGTGTTGCTCCACGTGGTGAAACCAATGCGTAGCTAACTGACACGAAAAGGCCTTGAACAGAGCACTTGAGTAGTTGCTCGCTTGTTCGCTGATGAAAACGGTGTGTCTTACTACGTCAAGGACATTTCGTGTGAGCTTTACAAAAGTAGTTGCCTTCTAAAGCCACCTTTAAGAAAGAAGTACTCTTTCTTCAAGGTGAGGAAGCCAGGGGGTGTGTGCAATAGTTCCCCTTCTCTGTGTTTATTTAATTTGTTACGCACTTATTGAAAAAGATAGAAAGAACCCTAACCAATATTAGTGGCATTGCTAATTTCCCACCAATATTCTACCAATATATACTGTAATACTAATTAATTATTTCAGGACATAAACTATGTTGTCTACACATGCTAAAGCCATAGAATGTACAAAATAGGCTTAAGCAGAAGCACTGTCTGTTCCTCTTATCTTATATTGAAAATACTCACATCCACCACTGGAACACAACTGGACATTGTAGTTTAGCTATCTACCAAAACAAAGGTGTATTTGTTTGACTAAACACTCTTCACGTCAATCTTCAATCTTGTATATCTGAGAGGATCTAAGTACATTTCCTGTTGGGCCTTCTGTTTTTGCCTTTGACTCCATTTACAAGTATTTATTAACCTCTCCAACGTCGTCGCCCCCCCCACCCCATTTTTGAAAAAAATAAAATAAGAAAATAAAATGACATACCTAAACTGAAATGGTTACTGTTCTTGAACCCCTAGGACTACAGACAAAAGTCTGATCATTCCTGAACGCTAAGCATTGGTAGTTTCATATGCAAGTGTCAGATTTACTCTGTGTTACTGACACTGAGTTATACGAGCTCAGTCACAGAGGAAATTTAAGCCAATACTGATCGGAGAATAAAGTGGGATGGCTTGATCTCTTCCTAAGAATCTATTGGTTACAGTAAGAGTAGAGACCTGTTTGTAGTCACGCCTCGTCTCATGTTACGAGTGCTGGACCGGACAAACTCGATTTGGATAAATTTGCAGCGTCCACAAACAGCGTTCTATTTATGATTTCCAGAGTTTGGGTGTTTAGGTGACTAAATGGAGTGGATACTTTTATTTGCTGGACTCTGTCTGGATACCAAGATTTACCATGCTGCGTGTTGTTTTTCCAACTTCGACGACAACTAGTAGATATGTACCGCACGCCTCGTATTTGTGCACACCTTGCACATGAGCTGTATTTGCTCTTGCTGTGTTTCTGTGAGCCTAGAATGGTTGAATCAGGGGACTCTCCTTTCCAACAATGTATGACATGATCAGATTTATGAAAATGCCACGCTATAAATGACGAATGAAAAACTGCTAGTTGTCAACCGACCCATGCATGGGCCGACAAAAGTGAACAGGTTTTAAATAGCGAGACACTGAATGCCTTCTGATATTGTTTCATGCCAATTATTGCATACTTGTCCATAAATCCGGCCTTTTTATCACTGCATAGCACACTAAATGTTTGTGGCATGCTTGTGTGATATTAAAGCCTTTTGTTCTAACATTTCCATGTATAAGTTCGCCACAATGGGGGATACTGGTGAGCCCATGGCACAACCATGCTTCTGTCTGTAGAAAGTATTGTTGAACTGGAAGTATGTGGTGTTCCCCCCCGGGCAAATCAGACCACTGCTTGATACTACTGTCTCCTATATATAAGCCTCTTGTGAGGAGACAGCCCATCACCACCAGGACTGTGCTGCAGTGGTCTGAGGAGGCTGAGGAAGGGGTCTGCCCTGAAGGAGTGCTACAGGACAACAGACTGGGGGATGTTTCAGGAAGACTATGGCAACGCTATTGAGGGTCTCACTCAATGCTTCACAGACTACATAAATTTCTGTGAGTGTTGTCCCCATCAAGAAGGTCTGCTGCTTCTCCAACAGCAAACCCTGGATCAACAGGGACATCAAAGTCCTGTTGAACCGGAAGAACAACAAACCAAAGACTTATGCCAGGGCTCTTTTTCTTGATTTTTCATCTGCATTTAACACCATTCAGCTAGACATACTTCTATCTAAAATGATTAAGTTTCAGATTAACCCATATCTTATTCACTGGTACTTTTCCTTTCTCACGAACAGGGCTCAGTTAGTCAAGGTAAATGACACACTGTCCGCTCCTAATAGCACCAATGTTGGAGTACCCCAGGGCTGTATAAGCTCCCCTCTGTTGTTTACCCTGTACACCTCAGACTGCACCACCTACGTGCAAAATCAATATCTTTTAAATTATTCTGATGACTCCACCCTAGTCACCCTATTCACCCAATCGGAGGATCATACACTGTACCGGGGCAATGTGGATTGGTTAATTGACTGCCCCCAGTGACGATCCACCATTCAGAAATCAGTCGGGTCCCAACTTACAAATACCTGGGTGTCATGATAGACCAAAATCTCTCATGGACCCATCATATAGAATTTACCTGTAAAAAAGATACAACAGCATATCTATTTCCTGCGGAGATTAAGATCATTTGGAGCTAGCATCCAAATAATCTCTGTTCTTTACGTCTGTGATTCAGAGTGTTATGCTTTATTGCAGCACAGTCTGGCAGAGTAGCTTTTCTGTTAAAGATGAGGCAAAACTTCAGCATCAAATCAAAATCTGTTCAAAGATTATTGGACTGCCTATAGCACACCTCTTCCAGGAGGCCCACAACAAAAAAGCCACGGGGTGATATACAGACCCTTTCCGAAAAATTAGAATATCATGGAAAAGTTGTTTAATTTCCATAATTCCATTAAAAAAGTTAAACTTTCATAGATTATAGATTCAGGGCCCACAATTTAAACAATTTCAAGTATTTATTTGTTTATTTTTACATAATTTGGGTTTCCAGCTCATAAAACCCACGAAAACAGGAATTCAAAAAATTAGAATACTGTGAAGAAATCACCATTTACTTCTTAGTTTTTGCAGAAAAAAAAGAAAAAAAAATTAGGATCACATCAAATCAATCAAAATATGGTACTTTCAAAACGATATGTCAAACTTCAAAACTTGGTTGGGATTCCCTTTGCCTTAATCACTGCCTTGATGCGACGTGGCATTGAGACAATCAGCCTGTGGCATTCAATGGGAGTTATGGAAGCCCAAATTTCCTTGATGCTTGCTTTCAGCTCTTCTTTGTTGTTGGATCTGGTGCCCCTCATTTTCCTCTTGAGAATACCCCATAGATTCTTAATGGGGTTTAGGTCTGGTGAGTTGGCTGGCCAGTCAAGCACTGTGATTGCATGGGCATCAAACCAGGTTTTGGTGTTTCTGGCGGTATGGGCAGTGGCCAGATCCTGCTGCAAGATGAAATCTGCATCTTCATACAGATCCTCAGCAGAAGGAATCATGAAGTCCCTCTAAAACATTCTGGTAGACTGTTGCGGTGACCTTGGATTTAAGAAAGCAGAGTTTACCAACACCTGCACCGGAC
>JAOPUI010000078.1:5523273-5533312 GCA_027123135.1 Urophycis floridana | reverse complement strand
TGACAGCTACCAAGTCACTGTCATGTCGTGCTGTCAAACAACAGTGGCAGGGAGGATACAGGACACAAGTCACTTTAAAGTGGTGTGTATTTGCTTTCCTAGGTTTTCACATGGTTATTGCTTGTGGCATTTTGTATACACTTTGTCAGTTGAAGTAAACCATGTTGCCGTGATTGTTAAGTGTTTGAGAACCACGGTCTTTTTTACAATGCTCACAAGAGGGCTACAGCGCCACCTGCTGTAAAAATGAACGAAATGACTCAAAAAAAGATTTGTTCAATTTACTGTCCGAGAGTAAATTGACCGAAACACTATAAAGATTCGAACTTCTCAACACTAACATCCTCGGCTTTGGCAATAAAGGGATCCAACACCCACGATTCCTTCGATACGTAATCATCTGTGTCAGCAAACCGTGATTTAATCTCCTTTTGCAATGCGTTCATGTGTCTGGTAAACTCGCAATGGACAGACACAGGGATCGTTTCAGGATCATTCCTGCATTGTTTCAGCAGTAGTGGGAACTGTTGTAGCTCTCCCTTTTCCATCTTCCCAACCCTATACTCCAGTTTACGCACCAATGCACCAATGCATCTTTACATTGCATGATGTTGGACTCCGTGGCTTGGAGACGCTTGTTCGTTTCATTGTACAGACTGAAGATGTCGGCTAGGTATGCTGTTTTAATCCAGAATGACTCAGTTACCCTTGACAGTGCAGGGCTGTGAGTTTTGAGAAATTCATCTACTTTTTCGCCCAATTCCACAAAACTCACCAGCACTCGGGCCTGTGAGAGCCAGCGCACGTCTGTGTGCAGGAGGAGTGTTTGGTGTGCCTCATCCTCGCTTAAATCTGCGAACAGACGCTGTCTGGTGGCACGACCTTTGATGAAATTTACAATTTTAATTACAGTAGCAAGTGTTTCACTGAGGTCGTCAGACAGTTTTTTGCTGGCCAGTGCCTGGCGGTGTATCATACAGTGAAATATTATGCAGCGTGGGACCTTTTTTTTAATTAAATTAAATCCCTTGTTTTTACCCATCATCGAGGCAGCGCCATCTGAACAACATGCAACTACATTCTCATAGGGAAGCTTTTGGGACGAGAAGTAACACTCCCACCAGAATTATGAGTATGTCCTTGCATAACGAATCATTTTCTCAATAGAAATTACATTTAACATACATAACATGATACAATTTGTTTTTTTCCTTTTTTTGTAGTTTCTACAAAAAAAAAGTATCGCTCCAACAAAGAGAGCTTACCCAAGCACTCACCCTTTTTTTGCTCAGGCTCTTATCTCCAACAGAGATTTTTTGCTCTGCTTAAAAATCTTTCCCTCGACTGAGTCTGACTCTTGCAATTTTCCACTCGCCTAGGTGACAGTTCATCAATGTCCATGACAACATCACCTATTTGCATGTTTCTTTTTGATGAGTGCCATTTCTGTCTTGCCAAGATACTATGCAGATATTCTTGTTTCCAGTGGCTCCAGAACTGCTCCATTAAATGTTGCACCCTTCACCATCTCTTTGCTCCTTATACGTCCTCTTTTGGGAATGTGCCGGGCAGAGGCAGTGCTGGGCTGGCATATTTGAATGAGGTGATTGGGGGTCAAAGGTTCCAGACTGTCGGGACTGAGCAAGGTATCTACAGTGAGGGGATTTACTGTTGACTATAGCCATAGCTTCATATAGCAGAGTTTGTAGTACAGATTCAGCGAGTCTGTTGTGAGATAGGATCAGCGTGGAGTTGAGGACACTTCTGACTGTTTTGATCTGATGCTCCCACACTCCACCTGCATGACTTGAGAGGGGTGCGTTCATCACAAAGTCACAGTGCCTTTGTGACAGAAACGTGGTCAGTCTGTCAGTGTCAAGCTCTCGTAAAGCAGCCTTGAATCCATTCTTGGCACCAACGAAATTTGTGCCTTGATCGCACTGGATTTGGCGGACAGCACCTCTGATGGCAATGAAGCATTGCAAGCCGTTAATGAAGGCATCAGTAGATGTGTCCTCTAGCATTTCCAGGTGGATAGCCGGTGAACAAAAGCAAGTAAAGAGTAGGCCATATCGTTTGTGTTGTTTCCTTCCCTCTGTTGTGAAGAAGGGATCGAAGCAGTCCATTCCACAATAAGTGAATGTTGGGGAGGGATCCATGCGTTCTTCAGGTAAGTCGCTCATACATTGGCCCTCTGATGGTCAAAGTCTTCAACAGATCACACAAAGGTGAATGAATGAAGACACAGCTCGGCTCATACCTGGTATCCAATATCCACTGGATCTGATCTCATTGGCCCAGAATCCCTTGCCTTGATGCTTGGTCTTTTCGTGATTGTGAGCTATTATTAGCTTTGTGACCTGGGGCTCTTTGGGAATGACAATGGGATGTTTAAGTGATTCTGTGAAAGACGAATGGCGGAGTCTTCCTCCCACCTTCATAACACCATATGTGTCAATAAAGACATTAAGCTGGTTGTTTGTTGTTTTTAGTAAATTGATTTCCTTTCCTTAACTGTTCAATTTCTTTCTCATATGCGTGACTCAGCAGATCTGATTATGACACGTTCTGACCCTTTCTGTTCATTTACTGTGGAGAGAGCTTTTGATTTTCTTAGCCCATCTCAGAAGGCGGGCTAATGCTTTGATGGCTCTGCTCCATGAGGAGAATTTGCACAAGCGATCTGCAATGCTAAATGGTCCCAATGTCTGCAAGGCAGAAGTTTGTAGTGTTTGAGCTTTTCTGATCCCTAGATCTCCTATCACCAGGTCTGGTATCACATTTTCTGTTGAGGGTACTTCACTTTCCCACAGGAACATGGGACCAGAGAACCAGTCAGAATTGAGTAGCTCATTCACTGTTCATCCATGGGATGCTCCATCGGCTAGATTCTTATATGTGGGCACATAATGCCTATGCTGGGGGGTTGGGCCATTGTGGATCTTCTTTTTCTTCCTGTTATTGACAAATGTGTGAAAGCGCCTTTAGTCGTTGTTAATGTAGCTTAAGATTACTGTTCAGATTCAAGATGAATGGCGTGCTCAATTCCTTTTGAGTTTGATTTGGGTGCTCTTCGGTCCAAGGTAGAACGTCTAAGAGGCAGTGTAGAGAAAGAAATCTCTGATAGCCGAGGCACTCCTTAATTAAAATGTCTCTCTAACAAAAATGACATGTCCTAAATGGACAACTTTAAAATGCCCACACATAGCGGCATGTGGCCTTCTTCAGGGAATAGTGAAGCAGGTATGAAACTGATCTTATAAGGGCAAAGAGAAGCAGACACACAGGTGCTGACAATCAGTGCTGAAGGTCTGCAGGTAAATGCTAGGACACGCCTCTCACACGGTTCTCAGCACTAAAGCTGTTGGTCACAATAATCAGAAAGACAGGCAACAGATAGCATGCATATACATACATGCATATACATATACAGTACATAAACATTTACATATAAAGGGTAATCACAGGAAAACTATAACCAGTGTTGCAAAATCACAGAAAAAATCTATAATCTATCTCCTCATTTAGTCCTGGATAGTCCATTGCTTTAAAGCTCCAAATCCAAAAGGTTTCACGTTGCAATAACTGTTTTAAAATGTCACAAAGCAAAAAGCTGATCGGAGCATCTCTATTGATGATCTCTTGCAGGATCTTCCTCCCGGTAATATGGTGCCTTTGGGGTATACTCTGTAGAACGGCATGGTTGTTCGAGATTAATTTGTGGAGACGGAGATCTCCTTTGGCACATATTTCTCTTGCCTCTTGTGCTAACTGTATGGCCTTTTCTACAGTGTCTCTACTTATGACCCCGTAGTCCACATAGAGCTTTCTTGCTACAAACTGTGATCCTACTGGATGTGAGAGTCTGCTTTCATTGGCTAGGTTCTTCAATCCATAATTCACACAGCCAGGGGATGACACTGCACTGAAAAGATGGAGCTTCATACGGTAATCCTGTAGTTGTGCGTTGGAATCTCTGTCTTTCCACCACAGGAAACAAAAGTAGTTGCAACCCTGCTCTGGCAAGTGAAACTGATTCAACATTTTCTCTTTATCTCACATGAGAGCCATCGTGTACTGTCTGAACCATAGGATATCGGTGGGGTTGTTAATCATATCTGGCCCTGGGAGGAGGAGCTGGTTGAGGCTTGTGCCACCACACTTCGCAGAGCAGTCAAATACGATAAGCAGCTTGTTTGGCTTTTTGGGTGACATATGAATGTGCACTGTCCCTGTTAAATAAACGAATAAATAATAAACTAAATAAAGAGCCCCCCAATACCTGTTTCCATAAATGGGGAGGAGGTGGAGATGGTGGATACCTATAAGTTCCTTGGGGTGCACCTAAACAATAAACTTGACTGGTCGGACAATACTGAGGCCCTCTACAGGAAGGGACAGAGTAGGCTGTTCTTCCTGAGGAGGCTCAGGTCTCTCAATGTGTGCACTAGGCTGCTACAGATGTTCTACAAGTCTGTGGTAGCCAGTGCCACCTTCTTTGCTGTAGTGTACTGGGGAGGAGGTATCGGGAATGGAGGCAGCCAGCAAGCTGAATAAGCTGTTGAGGAAGGCGATCTCTGTGGTGGGGATGAAGCTGGACTTTGTGGAGGCTGCGACAGAGGAGGATGAGGGGAAAGCTGCAGGCGAACATGGACAATCCCTCTCACCCTCTCTACACCGAGCTGAGGCAACTCAGGAGCACATTCAGCCACAGGCTCACTCAGCCACGGGCTTCAAAGCGCTTGGGGGGCTCTTTCATCCCATCAACTATACAACACCTCAACCCCCCACTTCCAACATCTGGAATGCCACAACACCTCCTTTCTCAACCTGATTATGGACTAAACCCCACACCTCAGAACTGACTGTTGTTTAAACCCTGTAATTTATTTATTTTCCCATTACCTCAGGAACCCTGCACATTGGCACATTTATATTTATACTTTAGTCATATTTATCCATCAAACGCACAGGTCACTTACAACAGACGGTTACATGTATATAGTATGTTCACCTTCAGCAGAAGACTCGTCTCAACGAGATGCACCAGAGTGACACAGGAAATCATTCCTGCCTGTGGTTATCAAACTATACAATTTGTCACTATCATCTTAGTTTCAGCTGCATAACAGGTTATTCATATTGCATAACTGGTCATCTCACTACATAACTGGTCATCTCACTATGTAACTGGTCATTTTTACCACTACATAATCTGACATGCTACATCGTTGTGTATGCTATTACCTCTGTATGCCTGGATATATGTACATTTATGTATATTTTTATATTTCTGTATATATATTTTTTGTATATTGTTTACATAGGTTTATATTATATATTTATATATTCTAACACTCTACTATACTTAGTGTCTGTCTCTTCTATTCTCTTTTTTTTCCCTGGAGTATTGTGACGAAGGCAATTTCCCTCAGGGAACATTAAAGTATGTCCGCCTGTCTGTCTGTTTATTTTATTCTAATAGTTTTTTTTTAAGTATAATTGTATTAAAATTGGGAAATGTATTGTATATATTGTAAACTCTTGTTTTACATATTCCTTTCCTACTGCACTGCTGGTCACTGTGAATGTACCTTTATAATCCAGTATCTTTTGCGGAGCTCTGAAAGCATGTGGTTTCTTCCACTGTGCTTACTGCCCTCATGGACATGTCTGTGAGAAGGATTGAGATGTGTGAGTCTTTAGGCAAAATACAGGGGTGTTTGGTTTCTTCAGGCAATGCAGATATATGCAGACCGCCACCCACTCTCAGAATGCCCTTGTCCAATACGGGGTCGAGCCGGCAGAGACTGCTGCTCTTGTGCACTCTGTGTGGTGACAATGCCAGTGTTGCCATTTCTGCAGGGAATGCCTGCTGCTGGACATAGTACATGACTGACCTTTCTGCCTCTGTAAGATGTTTCACAGAGCGGAGCTGTCCACCAGTGTTGGTCCTGAAATCAATAGACTTGATCTTCATCTTTTCCTTGTTTGAGCGGGTGATGATTTGAGGTGAGGGGAGTGGCTTTTCCCTTTTTATCTTCATACTCAGCCTCAAAATGCGTTTTCGTCTAAGGTACAGTGCCACTGCCTTGAGTAATTTCATCCAGTTTGAGAAAAAGTAGATAAGCTGGTCTGTGGGTGTTTCAGTTTTTACCACTTCTGTAAACATAGCAGTGCCTATCCTGAAACACTGGGCCCAATGCTCCTGCCACTGGCCAACGTTCTTTTGGCTTCCACAGGAATTCAGGAGCATGAATCCATCTTTTTTGCTCCATGAATTTTCTTGCACTCAATCCTCTTGAGCAGTCACCAGCAGCATTGTCTTTGCTGCTAACATATCTCCACTGAGACAGCTCTGTGTTGTCTCGAATCATCGAGACCCTGTTTGCAACATAAGTCTTAAATCTTAATCTTGCACATTGTCATTTGCAATATACTTCAAGCTTGTTTGGCCATCAGTCCAGAAAACGGATGGCTTCAAATCCAAGTGCAATTCTCTCCTCAGCATTCTGTCTACCCTCACCAGCAGTGCAGCAGCAGCACGTTCCAGCTTCGGTACTGTGATGGTCTTTAGGGGGAGGACTCTGGACTTTCCTAAGACAGAAGTGACATGTACCACATTTTGCTTGTTCACTTGTCTGATGTAGCTGACTAAGCCATAGCCACTCTCACTGGCATCAGCAAAGTGATGCAGTTCGGCACATTTTGTCTCTCTGTAGTCCTGGGGTTTCTGACAGCTTGGTATAGTTTTTAATCATTTTCAAGCTGTTGGTCCATTCCACCCACCGGTCTGATACAGGCTGTGATAAAGGTTCATCCCATCCAAAGCCCCTGTAGCAATTGCTTGGCTGGAAGAATCTATCATCTATCTATCATCTATCTATGTTATACGCACTAAGATTATTTTCATACTGTCCTTTGTTACAGCCTCACATGCATCAATTCTCCGAAGTTCAGTGGAAGGTGTCACTTTCCCTTTTATTTCATCATAAAGTTTCATTATTTTGTACATTCCTTTTTCAATGTCATCGCACGTAGTAGCCAACTCTCAGTCTCCGATATGTCTTCCTTTAAATTGGCTCTAGATTTTTTGATTAGCATTTTCCATTGTCCATGCATGTTGAGCAAACGTTTTTCCTTTTTAATTACCACCTCCATTTAGTAATCACAAATTTTCTCCGTAGGTTTGGACGGGTGATCTGTACGACGTGGTAAAACTATATTCTCTTCATTATCATCCATTTCATTTTGAAGTTCAGCTGGTTGCGTTTCCTTATGTTCAATCAGCTCCTTTAATTCACTCCGGACTTCATTTCATATTTGCCTTGATTTAATAAGCTTCTATGGTCTTGTATTTCTGCTTGTAACTTCTTTATCGGTTCCTTAGCTCCGTCAATTTTGCATTTAATTTTCCATAGCGTCAGTCTCCGTTGACAACCACACTTGCTGAACCCACTACCGTTCCCCCGTGCCATCCATGGATTGTGTTGGCAGTTCGATGAAGCAGGTGTAGGTGAAGCTCTTACTCCATTGGCAGTTCGATGAAGCAGGTGTAGCTGAAGCTCTTACTGTAGCATCCCCAACGATGAATGGTCAAGACTTGGTCAAAACAGAATATAAAGCAATATAAATTCACCAAAAAGCAATAACTATAGATCATGAATACTTTTTGCTGTTTTTTCTTTTAAACTAATTCAGAAATTGGGTCCTTTATGGGTCCTTTACACCAGTGGTTCTCAACTGGTGGGTTGCGACCCAAAAGTGGGTCGCGGACCCACGGACCCTTTGTCCGGACAAAAAAAAATATTAAGAAACAAATCCTGTGTTTATTTTGAAGAGGATATTTTGATGCAGCGGAGTGCCGTCTATTTTGTATTGGCTGAATAAGTGACTGAATAGTTTAATAGTACAGTTACTGAAGTGTTATGTTACTGCTTTACACAGACATAAAATGTCTGACACTCATGCTTTGCATGAGAGTGAGGTGTGAGTAAAAGTCCTGATCTTTTCATTATTCTAGGTTGTGGCCAGCAACAACAAAAAGCGCTGCGAAATGTGGACAAAAAGATGGACAGAAAAACACATTATACATCCATCGAGTGTAAGAAACATGCAACACACACAGTAGAACTCTGCCCCTTATGTCTTGTATAGGCTGGTATGAAAAAGCAAAATGTTCAATGGGGCCGATGTGTTGATACTGACATGGTGACTGTATGTGTTTAGCTTGTGTTGTGTGTAAACTGACATGATGGGTTACATTTGGGTTACATTTCTAATGGAGTTCAAAGGGAAAAAAATCAATAGTTATGAAAAACCTTGCTTCATTTGTAAATGTGTTGAATTTTTTCCACTCATATCTTGAACAGAACTGATTTTCCTTTTTTTAATTAAACTTTATTAAAAAGCAAACAAATGGTTGCACTTTAATTCATCAATGTGATCTAACAAAGGTAAAGGGCAAATATTAAGCATATATGCTGTTTATATGGCTTGTAATTGGGATGAAGTAAACATGTGTTGAGTATTTTGACGTAAAACTGTTTGATTGTGTTGAATTAAAACCCCAAAATTTCAGCGGGTCCACCAGACCCATAAACTCTGGCTGAATAACAAAATGGGAACACCACACAAGGGTTAAACCAGTGAGCATGTGTGTGTGTGTGTGCCTTTGTGTGTTTGCCTTTGTGTGTGTGTGTGTGTGTGTGTGTGTTTATCTGTTTTTGAGATTTTTAAAAAAAATCAGTGCTGAAGAGCCCCCCGCCCAGCCCATCCCCATGGGACTAGAGAAGGTGGTGGAGTTTGAGTGTCCTTGTGATCCTACATGGAACGGGGTGTTTTCGTCTGTGTTCTTCACTATTCCTGCTGTCATGACCTTCACGCTGATGCTGATTGCGCGAAGGTGCAGATGGTATAGGTGTTGCAGGAACACTGATATCTTGTCAGCTTGTTATTCCGCTATTGTTTGGCTGATTTTGCTGTTGCTGGATGGCCAGTACTTTGCCTGTGCTATGACAGAGTGGAAGGGACAAGGCAGCTTCTAGAAAGTGGTGTGAGCCAACTAGTAAATGAAAATCTCTGCAGCTAGTGAGTACGGATAGTGTACTACTTTTAAGTGTACTCATGCAGTATGGATATCGGAACACGGCCTTAGTTTTTTTGCTATTTTGCCATTTTGCTAACGTTGCCTCTTGGTAGCGTGAGTGACGTTGCCACAAGGTAGCCTATAGGAAGTTGCTGTCAATTAAAATAAATACATTGCTGCAACGTAGTGGTGTGATTACACCATACGAGTATTACAGGCTGTTTCCGTGTCCAGCATAAGTCAAAGATTAGGTTTAAATGCTACGCAGGGTATATATGACAATTTCTAATGTAGAAATTGTATTTACATTCAGGCGCGTGCTGTCCATATGGGCAGGTGGGGCAGCGAACTACCAGGTGGGGCAGAAGCATGCTCTACAAAAATGAACTATCTACAGTTTCTGTAGGCTTTCCTACTAGAAGAGACTAGATTTGACCCAATCCTCTCTATGGTCCTTGATCTGACATTGTCAGGATGGCCAAAGTTTGTGCCCAATCCAGAGCTCAAGCCATTTTACTTGAAGAAGGACCAGTTGTCTACAGACCAACATTCCCAGAAACGATGGCAATGCCGCCCACTAAAAATGCCAAAGTTAGGGCTTTTCAGCCCTTATGGACACAAGAATTAGCTTTTGTCTTTGTGAAGGACCGTGCTGTGTGTACTTTATGTTTAGAGAATATTGTGTGCTGAACGTCAAGTGTTAAGCGGCATTTTGAAATGAAGCACAACAAGATGTTCAAAGACCAAGCTGATGAAGCTGAAGCAATTAAGCGTGCTGTGTCCAAGTATGAAAAACAAGCTAGCTCCCTCAAAGTTTTTGCTATGGCTCAAAATCACTCCACAGAAGCTAGCTATCGCATTGCTCACTGCATTGCTTAAAGTGATGGTTCGGAGTAAAATTCACCCTGAGGTAATTTCCACCAATAATCCAGCCAAATACCCCCTCAGATG
>JAOPUI010000078.1:5369246-5385845 GCA_027123135.1 Urophycis floridana | reverse complement strand
TTGACTAAATTAACAGGCGATGGCAGCTGGCATGTGACAGGTTGGGTCGAACCATCCTGGTATGGGGGGACTCTGGGTTTTTAGGATAATGAAATTGAATAGCCTACTAAAATATAAAATTCATTTTATGAACTTATATTTTCCTGAAATATTTATTAAATGATTATTTTTAAAGGATTTTTGCATGGATGCTACTTTTTTAATATATGTATATTTTAAAATCTCACGTACCCCCATTTGAGAACCACTGGAGTAGGGAAATCCATGGTGATATACGGTGGCGTTATGTGATGTGCAGCAGGTGTCTTCCAAGCTGGACTCTGTGGTGGAAGATACCATCACCTGGACTAAAGGAGAGGTTCTGGGCCAGGGAGCCTATGGAACGGTCAGTACCACTGGTTCGTCCCCACAGAAAAATTAACTGGGAACCTGTAATTTGAGATATTGTTAAGTTATAAGAGAATACTGCCTCATATGTGTGCTGTGAAAATCGCATCAACCCTGTTTCTGCCAAATTATATTGTAAAAGCCATTGGTTTGATTGATTTGAGTTCTCCGAAGTTCAATTCATTTAGTTAAAGCTTTTTTCAGGAAGTTAATGTTGTCCCTCACCCACCAGGTGTTCTGCGGCCTGACCAATCAGGGTAAACTGATAGCGGTGAAGCAGGTGAGCCTGGACACATCTGAGCCCAAGGCTGCAGACCGAGAGTACGGCCGTCTGCAGGAGGAGGTGGAGCTGCTGAAAAACCTCACCCACGCCAACATCGTAGGGTTCCTGGGGACCTCGCTACGACAGCACATAGTCTCCATCTTCATGGAGTACGTCCCTGGAGGCTCCATCGCCAGCGTCCTGCACAGGTCAGAGTTACACAGGTGACCTCACCTCGTGTGACGTCATCGCCAAATTGCATTAAAAGTAACCGTTACTACAAAAAACTGGACTTTAACACTATTTTGGACATTTCTAACTTTATATACATATCTTGAGTGCTTCATGTACCCATTAATCGAAAGTGGTGTTTAACCTGCACCACGGCCTTTAAAGCACAGGTATAGTTACACAGGTGACCTCACAGTTAAAGGTGCAATCAGCAATTTTTGCACCCTCACTTTGTTTGATTAAATTCTGTTTTGATTGAGTCTCATGATTCTCATTTATTCAGATATTGAGCGATGCCCAGAATGTTACCACCAAGTGTTATGCTGATCAGCCATTACAAGCCATTTCCATCCTCACCTCGGCCAATCGCTACACCCCTACAGGTTTGGCCCATTACCCGAGCACGTCCTGTCGCTGTACAGCCAACAGATCCTGGAGGGTGTGGCCTACCTCCACCTAAACCGGGTGATCCACCGCGACCTGAAGGGGAATAACATCATGCTCATGCCCACCGGCATCGTCAAGCTCATAGACTTCGGCTGCGCCCGGCGTCTCAGCCGCCTCAACCACACCAGCAGCCACAGCGGAGACCTGATCAAGTCGGTCCACGGCACCCCCTACTGGATGGCCCCGGAGGTGCTGGCGCTCAACCACAAGAGGGATTGGCCTGGGTTGCATTAGTAGATCACTTGACTAATACAAGTTTAAACATATACGTTTGAACACCTTTAGGTCATCAACGAGTCGGGGTACGGCAGGAAGTCAGACATCTGGAGCGTGGGGTGCACGGTGTTTGAGATGGCCACCGGGAAACCCCCGCTGGCTCACATGGACAAGTTGGCCGCCTTGTTTTACATCGGAGCCAAGAGAGGCTCCATGCCCTCGCTGCCAGATGCCTTCTCTCCCCACGCCAGACACTTTGTGGACATCTGCCTCACCAGGTGAGGGTGACCTCTGAACTTCATCCATTGTGGCTAAGGTTTTTGATCATTGGGCCTAACTGGAGCTGTGATGTTTTATTTTGATGTGGGTGTGCTGTGCTCTGGGTTATTCCTCACCCTCAAATACCATACCATTTTGATCAAGGTTTAAAGTTCACCTGAAATAAGTGTCTATGGCAATGCTAATTAGCAGATGCTTTTACGTTGGAGGAGCTGAGTTAGGTGTCAACCTTTACATTTTCATGGTTCATTAAATCAACCATTTTCATCAATGGTTAGGGTATTTGACTCCCTGCCCAAGGGTACTAGGCATGATAGAGATTAAGGAACTGACCATGACACCATCCTGACCATTTAATCGTGTTAAGTTTCCGTCATTTTGGCAATGTTACATATCGTGAACTACTCCCACCCTGTCTGTACTGATTCTAGCGACCAGACGTTGAGGCCCACGGCGGAACAGCTGCTGAAACACCCGTTCATCCCCAGCAAGACCAGAGAGAACGCCCCGGAGCCTCAGAGGAGGCCCTGCTGTGCCTCCCATCCAGAGGGATTCTGTGATCGATAGGCGGGCCGCCGCGACACAAATTGTGTTATCGTTAAACGCAGCGTTGCGTTATAAGTTGTGTCATCGTTGAGATAGATCGTTACGCGACAGACCATTGGGACCGAAGTTGTGTTCTCGTTAACACGGAGCATTACAATGGAAGTTATGCATCGGTAGAAGGACCGTTACAGCAGTTGCGTTATCGTTAAGACGTATCGTTTGGACGGGCCGTTGCGTTACCGCAAGATGGATAAGTAGACGATGGAAGTGATGGTAACATAACTTCAGACACGACGATGCTATCGAGTTAAAGGTAGCCCCTGTTTTACCACCCGGTCCACCCAGGTGATGATCTAGACATGATGTAGAATTGGGGCTTTTTAAATCAATTTCCGTCCGGATAAATGGATCGAAATTGAGCATGAAAGCGAGTCAAATTAAGAGCACTTTGTATATTTTCTCATGGTTCACAATGGAAAAGATCCACACACTGCTTTTTGAATGTAAGGTTAATTTAAATTTCCCGTGCATTACCTGTGCCAACTATTTGCAACTACATTTTCACCACTTTATCTTGTGTAGGCTACTTATAAATGAAGGCATCTTAATGGTGAATATAGGCATATATTTTTTAGAGCAGGTAACGATTGCATAGCTAATATAGTAAAACAAAACAACTCTACACAAGCGTCTACATTTTACGACTAATGTGGACTCTTGTGCCGTGACCACGTGAGGGCGCCATTGCCTTTAAAAAGGGCTGCAGAACAATGAAAACAATGACTAATATTTGACGTTTTAATGCATCTTTTAAAAAGGTACCTTTGACGTGTGATTGTATTACTCAAATAAAGACGGTAGAAGGTGGATAATGAATGTCGGAAGAGGTCTACTGCACTTTGTTTGCTTTCCAAAAAAGCATTTTATTTTCTGTGGCCAAAAATAAAGTCGCTTGCCCAGGGGATCAACCAAATGAGTTGAACCTCTCGCTAAATCAGGCCACCAGCAAAACAAGTCTACAAATGCAAAATAACTTGGAAAACAATATTTTTCTGAGATATTACCATGAAATTATGACCAGAAATTGTGTTTTTTTTTACAGTGCAGGTAGGTGAATGGAAAGTTTGTCTCATTAGTAGTTGGTTTGCATACAGTCACTGTATAATAACACTGATACACAGATCACAAGGACCTGGTTCACACTGTTAAATTTCACTAATCTAACCACTAATGTACAGGCAAAGAGCTCATTGAATCATGTGAACATTTTCTTTTCTTAAATGCACTTGAAAGCAAGAGGGCAATGTAAACTTGTATAGCACTATTAATCAAAATATTTTAATCATTATTCTGAGGCAGGGCCTTTGGCATTCAGCTTAAGGTTTTCTTGGAGATTAAAAAAAAGAAAATATAAATTGCATCGCATCAAGGTGACAAGTGTTGGATGTGCCCGTGTGGCCCGAGGGATTCCCTGGGAATTTGGCGCCCCCTACAGGCCGTGAAATAAACTACAGGCTCTGGGAAGCACACGTACACAACAGCGGAATGCTGCAATCGCCCAACAAACTCCTGATTCCAACAGTATGATTTTTTTTTAAAGGTATATAGACATCTTGTTATACTTACAAGCAGCTCCAAACCTGAGTAGTCATTTTGTAGATACATCTATCTATCATATACACATTTGTCCTTAAACATACAACAACGTATGTACACTTATCTCCACCATCGCTGTAAACACTGAGTCTGTTCTGCTTTGAAATCCCTTTGGAGGTTGAAACATGCAGAGCATACGTATAGTATCCAAGTAGAAAATATGATAAGTGAGGATGAAACAACTGAATGATGTCGAGTGAAGGCAACACTAAGAAAGAACAATTTCCACAAACTAAAAAAAATTAAAAAAAAGAAATACATAAAATAAAACGCTAAAGGCGGAAAGCGAACGTTGGAACTTTTTCCGGAACCTCTACGTTCTCCGTGTCCCTCACAGTTGCAGTCATGCTGATCAACTTAATCGTAACGTTTCAAAACTAAATTTGAGGTGAAGAAGGGAGAAATCTCACGTTTTGTGTCTTTCCTGTACCAAAACCTTCACCCCACGTATATTTTGTGAAACAAACGTCCCCAGTTTGTGGAAAATGAACACTCACACTCCAACGCACCCACATCCATTCAGGCTACGGGGAACAAAGCAGCAATTTCACATACTGGAGTAATAGACAGGATAAACCATACCTGCCCAGAGATCACAAGACCTGGAAGCATCATTTCATTGTATATTCGTGGGTTTTTTGCATCTTCTCTTAAAAAAAACAACAGAGAAGTCCAACAATAGCTTTCACAATAAAGGACTCATCTCTCTTTTCCCTCTTATTTTCTGCCTTGAAGCAAAGTGTTTACCATCATCTCATTGTAGCTTTTTAATATTTTTTTCTCCTTCCTGTGAGGGGGGGGCACTTATTTTGAAAAAAAGTGTAGTAAGTCTGGGGAGCCTTGCATGGTCCTGTGGCTGGCGGCCTGGTCGGTGAGGGTTACGGTTGCTGGGGGGTTACGGTCGCCGGGGGTTACGGTCGCCGGGGGTTACGGTCGCCCAGTGCCAGGCTCAGTGTCTCTGCTCTCCCGCCTCCTGTGTCGGCTCACTAGCTGCCGGCACCTGCTGGGATGCCCACAGCCCACCTGGGTGACACAGCGGAGGGGAGGGGGGGGGGGGGGGACACAGAGAGGAGGTTAGCCAGACTGCACTAGAGGAGGGCACCAAGAGGCAGCAAGAGATGGGGAGGAATAGGAGGAGGAGGAAGTACCTGCAGTGCTGGCACCTCCCTTGGAGCCCTTGCTGGCTTTGGAGGAGGAGCCAGATGAGGAGGAGTGTTGATTGTGGCCCACCTCCAAGTGGGTCCTCTTGCGGGACGACGAAGACGTCGTCGACGACGAGAGCATGGTCTCCGTGACGACGGCTCCTGCAGGCCCGCTGCCGTTGCCGCTGTGCATGTGGCTGGCGTGCTTGGGGTGGCGATGGAGGCCGTGCTCGCCGCCGCGGTGCGCATGCTTCTCCTTGCTCACCAGCGGACTGGAATGTTTACTTCTGCTGTTGCTGATGGCGACCGCCGCCACCGCGGCACTCTCGTCCGACGAGCTGTGGCGCTCGGCCGCCGACACCTTGATCTTCATCTTGAGCTCCTCCCGGTTGCCATGGGAGCCGCCTCCGCCGGCGTTGGGATTGGGGGTGGGCAGCGGCAGGCGGAGCTTCAGCGAGCCGTGCGCGCCGCCTTTGTCCCGCTTGTCGCCGTGGTGACGCCGCTCGTGCCCCGACGTCGACGAAGAATGGTGTTTTACCTTCACGGGCGGGTCGGTGCCTATCTGGTACGGCTGCGGGTGTTTCCTGTGATCCTGTGATTGGCTGGCGGAGCAATGGGAGGAGTCTTCCGCCGCGCCCCGCTGTTTCTCCCGGTACTTGTCCAGCGACAGCCTCTGGCCCTGGGGCGTGAGCAGCGGGGAGATGGCCAGCGGGGGAGGGGGGAAGGCAGCGGAGAGGGCGGGAGGCAGGGGCGGCGGCGGCAGGTGCTTGGTCCCCCCTTTGTGTTCGTGTTTGACTAGGGTGAGGCCCGGCCCCTTCTCAGTCCTGTACGGCGGGTGCGGTAATAAGGAGGCAGTGGAAGAGAAGGAGGAGGTGGAGGTCTGTAGGGACAGCGTGGGCTCCTGGGGCCCCATTGGCTCCTGCTTCACAGGGGTGCTGGTGTAGCCGGCGTGGGGCCAGTCCCCGGGGCCCGCCAAGCCGTAGGAGCCGGCCAGGCCGTCGGCGGAGAGAGGCGTGCTGGTCAGGGACAGGGGGAAGGAGGTGCTGGGTTTGGGGAAGCAGGGATTGGAGGAGGAGGCGCCCATGGAGGAGTCCAGTAGGGAGGACTCCCCCAGGGAGGGCCCCGAGAAGGACCCGTCGGCGGAGCCGTCTCCCTTGGGCTTCTTGGCAGCTTGCGTCGCCTGGAATGGAAGAAGGAATTGAGATTAATGACGTCACACATACCAGGCTATGGTGCTTGGAATCTGTGTGTTTTGGGGCAGCGAAGATGGCTGGATATAGTCGTAAACGGCTTGTAAAAGAGTTGTGCTGTACTACCAACTCTTTCCGTTTCGCGTTCATTGTCATACTGCAGATTTGGCCTTTTATCCGAAGCAACATGAAGGGCATTAAAAAGCAAGCTGGGGGTTAGGGCATCTTGCACATCTTAGGCTGTGAAGATTGGGGAACCAAACCAGAAACTGTTTAGCTCAGAGTCAGATTGCCTTGCCAGTGGCCCCTACACTAATATCTACACACACGTGAAAGTGTGATGTCTTACCCTCCAATTCCGTATTCGTTTCAACCTGCTGGGCGTCTTCTCCAAGATCTGCAGAAACTCGTGCGTCAGCTCTATGAACAAATGAAGACAAGAACACACGGTGATGTAATTTCCCAGCTTGGGATCAATAAAGTATAACTATCCATCTATCTAGCACCACATTGCCGAAGTGTTGGGAAGGCGAGTTGCCAGGTTGGTAGAATGTGCCCTGTGTCTCGTTACCGTTTCAAATATATTTTTTTTTTTTCGCTCCAGAAACACGAGGCTCACGGCAGTGAGGGAAACACTTGGTTGCCATTGACAACCCAGTTGTTAACCCCTGAAGCGCCGGCAGCACTGAGCTAACGTTGACCGCTGACGTCCACTCTGGTGTGGTTCTGCTGAGTCTGCGGTCGAACTCGTGAGAGATTTTGACAGGCATTTGACAGACAGACAGGTCTCGATGATCCACCTATAATGTTCATATGCTTCTAGGGCACTAGGGCTTTCCTCCGAGCGTGAGGGTTCAGGGTTTTGTTTTTGGTTCGAGGGTTTGGTTTTAGGGTTACGACGTCCTATTTTAAGCCTCACCGTCCAGCAGCTCCAGTGTGACCGACGTGTCCACGTACTCCCACCAGTGCTTCCCGTCCGTGGACACTGGGATCTCCCAGTTGGACCACTTGCACGCCAGGTGGATGCACACACAGGCAATCACCGTGGGCTTGTACTGAAGGCAGAACGTGGTGAGGTGGAGGCTGTGTGTGTGTGTGTGTGTGTGTGTGCACGTGTACAAACAGGGGAGAATGCGTGGAATGTGTGTGTGTGTTTCACAGAGAGAGACAGAGGTAGAGAGAGTGAGAGTGAGAGAGAAGAGAGGAGTGAGTGAATTATGGAGGGAAGAGAGAATGGAAGAGAATGAGTGAACGATGGAGAGTGACAGTGAGTGTATGGGTGTGCCAGTGGCATACGTGAAAGTGAATGGGTGAGTGAGAGAGAGAGTGAGTGAGAGAGCGAGCGAGCGCGTCGGTGTGTTTCGGTATCCCAGGGTGAGGGCGAGGGGGGCGCGATGCGGGGCCGTACATGTGGAGAGAGCAGAGGAGGGAACAGAGAGGGAGCAGACATCGTTAGCTGCCAGCTAACACACACAGGAACACAACAGCCCGCTTCATCAGACAGGCCGATCGCACCCAAATCCCCCCGTTCATTAAGACGAGGGCCGACTGAACATCACATTTCTTTTGAAAAGTGGGACACAATATGGGGGTACGAAGAGTTTATACTGTTAATTGGAGAGGGCTCTCTTTCTACCACAATATTAATGTTAAACAATCAGGAAATGATGCATAGTTCTAAAATCATTCAGAATTAGGTCATTGGGAGAAATCACGAATAAGAATAAAAATAACAGTTAAAAATTCACCATCCTGGTGTTTACCGCGACAAATCAAGTCAACTGTCACTAAAACAATTAGACAAAAATGCACCAACTAGCAAATCCATCATCAACTTAATTGGTAAATTGGAGGTGACAGGGTTAATCTGTGGAGAATATAAAAGCATCCTTTCATACGGGTAAAGAGTGAGCTATATTAAATCATGTCTCATGCTATAACATTTCTGATGTCAAAATGACGACTGCTGGGAGAAAAAGACAGCGCGTTAAGAAACCCCCCCCCCCACAAACGACTACAAACTACAAAGACAAACAATACAAATAATGACAAATGAAAAGAAAAAACACAAAGGCGGCTGTACTTACCGGAGACGCCTCTACGACAAGTTTACACCTCTGTAATCGTTAGCTGTTATTCAGGCTACCAAAGTGTGTGTCTCTCTCTCCCTCCCTCTCTCTCTCTCTCTTTAGACATATGCACTCGTTCGCAACAGAGCAGGGGGGGGAGGAGAGCGGCGGGGAGTCAAGCGCACCACTACACTTCACATCTTGCATTCAACCCCGCCCGTGCCAACGGCTGGGCCCCCTTGTACAATACACCGCACCGCGTCTGGGGCCGGAGACGCCACCAGCACCCCGCTCCACCCAAACGCCGTGGTCCCACTAACCACCACCACCACCACCACCACCACCACCACCACCACCGCCGCCGCCCACCGCCCATCGTGGGGGGGGGTCAAGGAGGAGGAGGAGGAGGCGCGGGAGGGAGGGAGGGAGGGGGGAGGCGAGGCGAGGGGAGCGCGGACGGAGGCGTGGCGAGGCATGGCGTCCCCAGAGCCACCAGAGCGAGTAGGGGGCTGTTGGACACCGAGAGGGGTACCCTGCATTACTGGAAGCTATGGTGTGCGGTCACAGTGCAAACAAGGAGGGGGCCGGGTAACAACCTGTTGGTAGCCATGAAATAGGAAGTCTGTGCCAGATCCTTGCTTGCTGTGAGCAAGGAGAGAGAGGGGGAGAGAAGGAGGGAGAGAGAACAAGAAGAGAAACAGAAAGGAGAAATTACTTCTTAGTGCCAAGAAGCAAGTCATTGGTTATTATTATGATTGTTGAAATAATCAGTAACAAAAGATTGATTGGTTACCTTAAAATTACTTCCATGATATTAAGATAATACTGAAAGTAATAAATCAATAGAGGTTTGCGTTTTAACAATTTAAAAAACAGAAAATGCACACAGGAGGTTTTTTCCAAACTTTTGAACTCTATGTGACCGATTGTTAAAACTATCACACTTGTCCTCGCCCCAAAGTGAAACAAACATAAAAAGGAAAGGGCAACAATAACAGAACACCGATGAATCATTCCTTTTCTGGTTCATTTACAGTATCCAACCGCAAATAAATAAATAACGAAGCGGCCTCTGTCCAAAGTGGCTAGCAAAGTGACTGCAAGGTGCGGCCCGGCGCGGGTACAACAATCTCAAACAGACTTTACTCTAATGCAGCTCTGTGCAAACGCACGTCTGGAAAGGCTGCAGCTCAATCTGTACTGCGCTGCCCTGCGGCGCGGCAACGTCATTCGAGCCGACAACGGCCTTCGAACCGTTTATCAATAGAACGTGTGTGTGCGTGCGTATGCGAGTAGATTGGGGATGGGCAAACAGTACATCGCCCCCTCTCCCCCCCGCCCCTACTCATATCTGAAGGTGGGACGGGCGAGGTCGGGGGTCACACAGAGGTCGTACAGATCAAAGAAAGAAGCCTCTACCTCGCACTAGCTGGGAACATTTCACCACATCTGTGTGTGGGTGCTCAATAGTAATTTCAAAGCCTGAAAGAAAATACATGAGAGGTGAGTTGAACACAGGCACAGCCAGGAGGTGACAGGTCGTTCTGTTTGAGAGGGGGATTCAGTTTGAATTAATTGCGTTTAAAAGCGTTTTCGCCAACCCAATTAGAATGCTTGGTTGGATTTGTTAATAGTCAACTAGTCAGGAGTCAGCTAATTGAGTGAGGGAAGATTGTTTTTAATTTTAGCCAGAATAAATTGCATGTTATGTGGTTGCCACGCTTAAAATAAAATGGCCGTTCTGCAATTCTGTTGGGGGAATTCACGCCAAATTATGTTGTTTGTTTGGAAGCTAATCCCTGTGTGCGTGGGCACTAGGAAAGAAGGACATGTCACCTTTACATTACTCAATGACCACATAGCGCTGTGACAGTGGTGGCCCGGCGCACACACACCGCAATACAACGCAGCATAAACTCAGCGTACTTCCATCAGTGCACCAAAGTTGGCCAATCATCATACCCACCACACGCTCAATGTCTGTGATAAGGCAGGGTCTCTCTCTCTCTTGCGCGCTCTCTCTCTCTCTCTCGCTCTCCAGTCACTCGGTTACTCACCAAGGGTCTGCAGCACTATGGTTTCAAGAAGCACCAGCTCTTGAGCTTGCTGGAGGTAGGCCTGAAGTTTGATAGACAACCATTACACCACAGCTGTAATGAGTCTATTAGTCCTCACCCTGACACCTAACCCGGGTAGGGACACCACTTGGGGGTTGCCCCAAATGCCCCTGGGGTTCATGGGAGACCCAAAGGTACCCTTAGATAGCGGACCATGGGTGACAGGCTGTGTGACGCCTAGCCCCTGAGCAAACGACTCCCAACTACTTCACTGGAACGGTGATATTAAGGGTAGATGCTGGTTGGGTTAGAAGATTTTCCTGAACTAAAAATGAGAGGCACAGGCCAAACATGATTGGGAACTACTGACGTAGCTGCTTGGTGTATGGCTGGGAACAGGCAAAGCAAGTCTTTAGCCTTTACTGTGGCGGAATGGGAGTAACAAGAGGAAAGGATAAAAGGAAAAGAAAGCGTGAATACCCAGATGTTACCCAGACTTACGTTACTCTTGGAGTCTAGCGGAGCTTCCTGTGGGTTTAGGCACGCGTGTGACACTTTAATCACATGCTCTAGTTTCCTGGGCTGCTCTTCCACTTTCGCAGCCAAAAATAACGCAGTTGGAGAAATTATCTGTGAAGATAAAACATTTTTAATTGACAATTTGGTATTCGAAATTGTTGTGCTGCACGCCACAGAAAAGACCTGCGGTAGATTTGGAGACTTACATTTCTGTGGAACTTGGTGAATGAGTGGTGGATGTAAAACCTATGCATGTAAACAATAGCTGTATTAATAGTTAATTGTGAGCTGGGATGGGAGGTCAAGGAAAAATTATGAGTTTGAGTTGATGACAGATTTAATAGATCAATTTTAACCCACTTCAAATGCAAGAATCAGATCTATCCGGTTGTTTTAGAAACCTTTTTTGTTGTAGCTACTCACATTTAGCCTGTAAGCTTTGACTGTTCTCAGCCTCACCTGCAAGTCGTTCGGGGTATTTTTCGTTCTGCGACTAAAAGTAGACTACATGTGATGTAACCCATGTTATGAGAGGATGCTTGGAAAGTAAAAACATCGTCACATTTTTAACTATGTGTGCGTTTGAATCCTCTACATAGCGCTTGCCAGAAGTCTTCTAGGAAAATAAAAGTCAATCACATTCGGTTGAATAACGAATGCTCGGATTATACATACAGTAGCAGCAGTAGCAGCATGCCTGGCCCGCCGCTAGCCAACCACACACCCAATACAAAGAAAGCAAAGGCTACACTGAAGGTAAAGAAAAGGCAAACCCACACATACAATATTAATAAATCACATGATTAAACAGAAACAACCAGCCCCTTCTGTTTAAACGATCCACCGTGCACAGACAGTTAACATGAGAGCGCCATTAGCAGTAGCAGCAGAGCTGCTTGGGGTTTGTTTATAAGAGGATACACGTTGAGTCTCTGGCCCATGTCCTGGATCAGAGTGGCCGCTTGTTGCCGGTACGACAGCTCCCGGTCCGGTTCGACCCCGCACCGGCGGGACGGGGTGTTGTCGAGCTGCTCCCGGGTGAGAAACCACTTGGTGGACGAGGATCCCCGGCACGCCGCCATGGCTTCAGCTCCGCAGGACGTGGGGAGGGAGGGAAGGGGCGGAAACAGGAAGTGACGTATGTGATGACGTCGGAAATGTGTAGGGTTTCTTCTCTCTTGGAGTGTAATCCAATATTTGTTTAGCGCCAGCCAGTGCTACGAAAGTATGCACATTCATTGAGCATTGAATACAGGCTAGGATTCATTTGCTGAACACCATAATTCAATTATTGTTTAATGGCACAATAGTGCGTATCAAAATATATACATTTGATTACTTCAATGTCAATAATATATTAGATCAAATATGTACATAAGATACACCAAGGAAGTCTTTATCTTTATTTTTCTTAATATAATACAAATAAAATGAAGAGATTGGTGAATTGTATCTTTTTTGCCAAGAAAATGTATCTGATAGTGAATTCAACTCATCTTAATCATTCATCATCATTGTAATCACAACAATGTATTGGACCAGAATATAGTTCAAAATATAACTTTATTTTCAAGTGTGTATTGATGCCCTTATCAGCCTAGGACTTCATTATTTTCAAATGAACAAATATACAAACATCAGTAAATCAGTAAAATCTAAAATCGTAGCCACTAGCTGTTTTATTGTATGCTTTGTTGTTGCATATGTGTGGAATTTGTTGTCTTTGGAATGAACCAACACATTATAGGCTACAACTTCTCAAATTCATTGTTTTTCTCAAACATATTTTTACAATCAATTGAATAAAAATATATGTAGACCTGAAATGTGCTTAATGTACAAGCATCTTTGGGGCAGATACTTCAGCCTTTAATGACTTCAAATTGATCTCTTTTGAGGCCCAAAAAATCCAGTGCATTATCAGAAAGAAGTTTATCCTGTAATGGAAGACAATGTATTTTTTAATATATGAATACCTCAAGACATGTAAACCAACTTATATTGCTAGAAAATATCTAGATAAAAATAAAATGACTACTGCATCTATGTGATGACTGTTTGTGATCAGTCTATGCTGGTACTTCTAAAGTATTACTATACGATATTATCCGATACTTTATGATACTATATCCTACTAAACTCTACCATACTATAATCTATATATGCTATACTTCATTACACTAAACTATACAGTACTATTACTATGCTGTATTTAATACTTTTAACTTTTTAACTATTACTATACTACAGTACTATACTACACTACACTAAACTATGTTTGAGTTTAGTGTAGTGTAGTTTATGTTTATGACTGTTACTGTACTTGTTATTGGTATTTATTGTCATTAGAGAATCCCTATTGTATCCCTACCTTTAATGTTTTGTCCAATTCATCCATCGATTCAATCAGAGACCCAGGCTCCAGCTCTCCCAGGGGGAAGGGATAGTCTGTACCCAGCATCACCTTGTCCTGATGCGGGGAAACCACACAAATATTCAGGGTAACTAACTGGCTTTGTGTTCACAGCCAATCATAGCTTGCATTAACCAGGGTCTATACGGACCAGAACTGAGGACATTCTATTTCCTGTCTATTAATTATGATGAGTAAAGTGCAAAAACAGGTTCATTTAAACCTCATTCCATTCAACAAAAGTAAAACCATTCAAATGAAAGCTGTTGAATCAGAATAACAGTCAGAGATCAACAAAAAAGTAACAGCAAAAAAGCAATGGAGCACAAAGCGTGTGCTTACAGTAACAACAGTTTATGCCAAATGCTTAATACTCGACGACCACCAACAAGCCAGAGTGAACGGTGTGGCGTTCTCATCCTCACAGCCCCGTTATGAAAGATGCGAGCGGTCAGCATTACGTGTCCGACGATGTCCAGCAGCATCTTGAGTGCGGTGGGGTGGTGCACCAGGGAGTCGGTGTAGAAGGAGCCCAGGTATTTACGGGGGTCACACGTGTTGTCGATGGCACACAGGTCCGGACGCACCGCGTGGCCATGTTGGATCCTGCCCACCGTGAACGGGAAGGAACCGCCTGTACATGGCACGCACACGCAGACACACACACACACACACACACACACACACACACATGCATGAATGCAAGCAGACATACATGCACGTGGTGCACAAACACACGCATTCACACACGTGCACATACACACACAAACAAGTTTTGCCTAAACCCAAATATTGAAAATTAACAAATGAATCGTTCACGTTAATGAAATCTCATGTTAAACATTATCATGTCCTCGTCATACCTCCATGAGCGAAGCAGACCTTGAGTTTGGGGAACTTCTCAAAAATACCCCCAAATATCATACAGCATATCGCCACCGTGGTCTCTGAGGGCATGCCTGGACATATGGACACAAAAACACCCTTCATGTCAGATAAACTACTGCACTCCTCCATCCGTCCACCTCTCCATCGGGCTGATGGAGCAACATGCCCTGGATCTATCGTCAGCCATCTCACATGGACAGCGGTTCAGGTTCGTACTCACCCACCAGCCAGGGCAGCCAGTACTTGGCCATTCTCTCATCCGTCTGCATGTCCCAGGGATGGACGAACAGGGAGCAGTTCAGCTCCTCTGCTGCCTTGGAGATGGGGGATAAAATGCATACATACAGTAAGCATGATTACCAGGCCTTGCAGCACGATCTGTGTTCAGCCTAACCATTGGTGAAAAGGAAACTTAGGCTTTAGCTGTGTAGGCTATTTAGTCACTACATGCCACTAAAGCAACTATTTAGTTAACTGGCTAAACCTATTTTCAGCTACAACTGTCAGAGCGCCTCACTGCATAGAAGGGGAAGAGCTCAGGGGCATTGAGGTCCCAGGAGTTGATGTGTGATCCAATCTGGACCCCGGGGAAGCCCAGTTCTTTCACACAGCGGGTCATCTCCAGAACGGCCAGGTCCGGGGCTTGCATGGGCAGGGTCCCCAGACCCACAAACCTTCTGGGGTTGCTGCCCACCATCTCGGCCAGGTCGTTGTTCAGGAGGACACACAGGTCGTGGGTGTCGTGAGGCCTTGCCTGAGGGTCAACATCAGAATAAGAATCAGAAAGAGTTCTATTTCAAGGTTGAACATACATGGACATTTTTTTCTGTTGGACTGTTCTCATTAGGTTGAGATGACTAATTACTGATCTCTATTTTTTTTTTAACTCATGAACAAGGATCTGGAAAGTTATGGATGAATGAATGATGAATCATTGCATTTGGAATTCCATCCAGGTTGGAATTCCAACAGGATTAATGTTATTATTCTAAAATAACGCTGACCCGATGGCATGCTCACCCAATAACTGAACATCACAGGAACCGTTGAAAGAGCCTGAACAGTGACACCTATTGTAAAACAGGATTATTAACTGAACAGTGACACTGTAGTGGCCAAACGGTAATATCAACACGGTAATGTCAACATGATAGTTATACCTTAGTTGACGAATGGTATTATTAACTGAGCAGTGACCCCTACTGGACAAACTGTTTTATTAATGCTTCAGCGGTTAGACCGTGATAAAGTGTGTTTGTTGTTGTTAATATCAGTCCTTAAGTTGTTTAAAAAAATACTCCAGCCATTCAGAGTTATGCTCTTGCTGTCTTCCCACTAAACTTTCCTTGGGCGAGGCCATTCCTTTGAAATCATTAATCTTTTTAATTGTAATCCTTTTTTTTTAATTCGGAAGACAGCAGCGCTTCTTGTTCTCCATAAATTTCTTCCCCGAGCGCTGATTGGTTCTAACGTTTTTAACTGGCGAGATAAGGATGAAGGTTGTTCTTAATAATCAAACGCAATGAATGTAATTAAAGACTGTTTACGCTAATATTTTACAAATACCATGCTTATTCATGTCTCGTATCCGAGCGTCCGCATCCCAACAGTTTTCCTGTATCACTCGAAACAGCTTGTCCCCCTTCATCATCTTCGCTTCACCCTGAGAGGAAGAGTGCAACGTAGACACCAGTGTTATCTTTATTTATGTCGTGTTCCATAATCCTTATGTGAAGCGTTTATCAATGTCGTTTTTGCCTGGATAACACCAGAATTTCCTTTCAGGATTTATTAGTGTTATCTTATTGTTGTGTTCTTTCATTTGATTTTTAACTCTTATTCAAGTCCCATTCGCTTATGTAATTAATGAAAACGCTCCACTTTTTAGTCAGCTTAAGTAGGGATGATATTGATCATCTCCCGAAATCATTGTTAACAACACTTCTATATTCAACCACAAGGTGGCGGCAGATCGTCGCTCTCAGTCTGTCTCTCTCTTTCCTTAATTGTCTTTTATGAGGTGAGACAGGAAATTTACTGCAAAGAGGAAGGGTCTGACGCCCTCAGCACCTGTCCTCGTCATACCGGGCTCTGTTCCGCAGTTTAAGGTGAGACTCTGGGCGGTTACAGAGGCGTCCCGTGGAGACCTGCAGCTGCTCCTACGCACAGGACTCCTCAAGGTAGGGGGAGGTGCGGAAATCCTGCTGCGTACCCCCAAATGTCACACATACACACACACACACACACACACACACACACACACACACACACACACACACACACACACACACACACAC
>JAOPUI010000078.1:5311519-5323462 GCA_027123135.1 Urophycis floridana | reverse complement strand
ACACACACAGAGAGACACTCTCACACACACACACACACACACACACACACACACACACACACACACACACACAGGAACCCTCAGCTACAGATGCAACATAGATATGGATGAAGAAAGACACGAGGCTGTAGGGTTACCAACACAATAGCCTTATATGTGATGATTCATGGCTAGCTAAACAAACCTGGCTGGGCTACTGTTGACCTCTTTCGTCAACAAAAAGGTCTTTGTTGGCTGAAGAAGGGTGTATTTACCCTCGAAGAGGTGTTTCTTCCGAGAATTGGACCGAGAAACCGCCTTGATTTAAGTAGGCTAGTCCCATTGTGGACTTGTGCTTGTTTTCTCAGCTTTCCATGAAGGCCCATCCATAGTGATCAGTCAGAGAAGGCTGAGGAAGCGTCACTGAGGTGTCATCAATAGGGAGACCTATTTTTGCAGTAGCTGTGTGTGTCTGTGTGTGAGGTATGCAGCATCCTGCGGCGCTGTGTAAAAACAGGTTGCGACATACCTTCGGCAGACTGTGTGTCTCTGGAATTTACAACCCTAGCCAACTCTGAAATGGATGGTCTTCCTCTTCATTCTTGTCTCTTTCCTTGGTCTCCAGGAAGTACTTTTTTTTTAGAATGAACAGTGCAAGTTTACATATCAATGAAGATGCAGGAGCATTGAAGTGGACCATCCCAGCTGTGTGTTTGTGATAAATAACAGCATTTGAGACTTTGACATCTTACATGAGCTTAAATAGGTTTAGGCTGCGTCTGGGGGGGAAACCCTGTGAACTTCATATATGGTTTCGGTGTGTGTCCATATTTCACCTTGTTGAACATAGTTTTTTAGTCAGAGTCATTCTGACTGCAACCAGGGACGGTGTAATACAAGAAGCGTGTAACTTGTGTTCAGGCAGGCACATCTCCAAGTATCCTGCTGAAGGCATTGATGCTGTAGGCTTAGCTGTCTGAGTTAATCTGACAGGGTTTCTGCTGCCACCTGCTGGGCCACATAAATAAGTTCAACGTGAACAGGATTCGTTCAATTAAATGAATGACATAAAGGGACATTTAAAGTGGTGTTTTTTATGAAAAAACAAGTTACTTTACTTTATTTCTACAACTAAGCGCTGCTAGTCGAGATACACCATTCTATTGAGAGACAAATGACTGTAGGGCTGTAAGGGCTTTGGGTGAATGTATGCGGCCTTGTGGTTATCAGTCTTCGTACAATAACAGCAGTCATGGGGGATATAGTGCATTTTTAGCAGACAAGGTGATATGCATTGTGGAATATTGACGTAAATGTTTCACGAAGCCTGAAGGGCTGGTGGTAATAACAAAAAAGATTCTGGTGGAACGAGGAGCCATGTTCCCGAACCTCCTTCCACATGGTAACAAGTTGAACAGAACAGGCTGCGGTGTCTGTGGTTCGGTCAGTGAACCGTGCAGTTGGTAGGAGCTCTGACTGCTTGTGGTAGCGTCTCTGTGGTGGGCTAGTAAATTCATGTGTGAATCGTAAGTTACTTGCCCACACTACCATAATGATTCAGCTCCATGTTCATGGAAGATTAGCCCACAAAAAGAGTGGAATTTAAAAGGTGCATGAAAAGTGTAGCGTTATGGCTCTGGCCTAGAAAGGACTTGGTATGATGGTTTGGGACCATTTTAAATGATGCTCTATCTCCCTCTGCTGTTTTATGTTTGTAGGACAACAACATAAGGTAAACACAACTAACAACAATAATATTCCTAAATAAATATAAACTGTGCTTAGAAACTACCAAAGTTTCTTCTAAAAATCGGCTTTAAGTGAATATTTGTTCATTCTTTATTTTCTTATCTCACTGTTATTTTGTGTTATAACAGTGTGGTCAATAGTAGAACACACTCCCTTCCATCACTGCTGAAGCTATCACATAATGTACCCATGCAATTGTGGATAAGTTTATTACAAAATAATAAATACACACACACACACACACACACACAAAGGCATGCACACAGTATCTGTACAGTAGCTTTAGTAATCTTCACCCACAAGTTCCTCGAATCCATCGGATGAAGATTGTGGGAGTACACTTTACTAGGAATAAGTTGGAGGCAAGAAAGTATTTAAATGTATTTCATGTTAAGGTTACGTACATCATATTACCACTAAAGTAAAAACATAGATACAAAATGAGCAAATCAACAATTGTGATCCAATACTGAGAATATTTTACATCCCTACTCATTGCTGATCTAACATATTAAAAAAAGGCTTACAAAACTTTATTATTTTTTGGCCTAAGTACTGTGTCTGCTGGATTGTAAGCAACGTTATGACATTCAATGGTGTCAACAATAATGGGGTCAAATCTAGTCTAGTGGTTGGGGGGGGAGGGGGGGGTTGTCTCCCAACCGAAAGGTACTGGGTTCAATGTTGGATGTCTACATGTAGACATTCTAGAGCAAGATGTCTTACTCCCACGTGCTCCTAAATGACGTGCCAACCCTTCACTGAAAGTGCATTGAATAAACGCATCTCAAAATGTCAAAAATGTTAAATTAAACTAATCAAACACTGTAGATAAAAGCATCTGACAAATGACTAAAGTTTGTTAAGTTAGTCAAAACGTTAGGGGTAACATACAGTATACATGCAATAGTGTTGCAATCCTGAGGCAATTCCTTATCAACAACAGATTGTTGGCATACAAAGAAAAAGAGGTGTGTCAGGCGACTCATCGGGAATCTAAGGCTAAAATGGAACACAAACACAGTTTCATGGGATGTTTATTAGAACTTCGCTCTTGTCATTCTGAAACCAGTCCTGTTTTTGCTTTGCTTTGCGTTCTTTATCTACACAAAAGAATGGCATGCCACACCCCACTGCGATCGTCATTACTAATCACATCTTCTGCCTGATCGCTGCCGAACCTGTGCTCCGGAGCGTCACCTCCTCTTCCCGAGTTCTGGAAGTTCTGCACTTAACATCTGACCTCTGACCTCAGTGTTCATACATTCTGCCCTTCAGAGGGGAGAGAGAGAGAGAGAGAGAGAGAGAGAGAGAGAGATAGAGAGACAGCAGACTGAATGTGTTTTTGACTACCGGCTGCCCGATTATATTCATTCATGATTTGATCACGCATTTCATTACAAATGTAGTGGTGTTTTCCTCACAAGAAACCAATGCCAGTGTGTTGCGGTGGACTTCTCGCATTGTGTACTGTTTAAATAAAGTTTTGAAAAGAGTGTGCCTGAAGGATCATGGGTCAGGTAGTCGTGCCGTTAGCAGTGTGAGGGCTTACAACAGTTTGTGGAGGGCTTTTGCAGTCTGTTCTTCCCCTATTGTGTTCTTAACTAACTACAGTAAGTCGAATGACAACGACGGACACAAAAAACACAAACAACGCACTTGATCGACCCTAAAGCTCGTCGTGTTCGTAAACGTTGTACTCCTTCGTGGTTATCAGTCCGTTGTTGTCGTGGTCACTCTTGCGGAAAATGTCGGCCATGATTTTCTCGTAGAAGGCGTCGTCTTTAGGGGTACCGGTTCGCTCGTACTCCAGCTGCAAGTAACGTTTCACCTGGAAGAGGAAGAGAGGAAGAACACCATTCGTGTAACCGATGGGGGAGCAGGCTTGCCCTGATGCTGGCAAAGTACGTTGTGTTGCGTCGCCATGACTTTGCCACACTCAGGACTCAAACACAGGTCCAGCATTAGCGTGTTTACCTTTGTGTGATTCATATGGGTAACTTGATTTCATCACACAGCCACTTTAGATTACAACAACACTTACTTCAATGGTGACTACTATGTATGTATATAGGTTTTCATTTTTTCATCTGACGTGATTCTAAGAGCTTGCATATAATTTTGTCTTAATTTAGGTAAATCTATTTATTGTTTAGTGTTTATTGTCTATACTCAGGTCTTCTATCGCATTCCTCTATCCCCTTGTACTGCCGGTCAATGTGAACTTCTCCTAAGGAGGATTAGTAAAGGAATATCTTATCTTATCTTACTTACTCACTTACAGTGCAACTGTAAGAGGATATGGTGGAAGTAAACTCATACCACTGACCGAGAAAATAATAAAACTTAAAAAACTGGACAGATTCCGGCTGTGTGCTACCTCCTCTTTGGTCAGGCTTTTGTCCTGGTCCAGGTCTATTTCCCGGAAGGCCTCCATGCTGCGCGGACCTCTGGAGACGGAGTACAGCTCCACCTCAAACACCAGTGTTGCGTTGGGTGGGACCGGGTCTGTGTGGTCACACACACAGACAGGCACACAACATACACACTATTAACATCTAAAACTTCCACACGGGACTCTCTAACAAACCAACAGTAAATACAATGAGTCTTATACAACACAGTTTCACTGACAGTCATAACACTTTACAGCCAAGTTATCGGAACAAATGTATGTTTTCTTACACAAACTTCATTCTTTTTCCATTGTGCACCATAGTTCAAATAAAATACATGAAAAAAACACAAAAAGTAATTTATAGAGTAGATGTTATAGAGTAGGAACAAGAGAAAAAAAAGAGCATACGCAAGAATCAAGTTGTTGTGGAATCTATATACTGTAGTGAATTGTTAGTTTTAAAACATGCAACGTTGAGAGTAAAACATGCAATTTCACCAAAACCACCCCATGAAATTAAGGTTGAAGGTTGAAGGTCAAACCATGTCATGTGGAATATCGTGACTCTAGAAGACAGGAGCCTGCTGTCCATGCATCACAGCATCTCAAATCCATGAAAAGCCACATGAGGGGTACACTAAAAGGGCCCCTATTCTCTTCACCAGGTGTGACGTGGACTATCCATGCCAAGTACATAATAGACAGATCAGCCCACCAGATTACCCAGCGTGTATCGGTCTGCTTAGGCTGATCTATCCGTCATGCATGTGTGCAGTGTCGATTTTCTGAAACCGGCTTGTGATGGCTCAAGTCAAGGGCTCTTAAGGTGCAAGGAGAACCACGGGGGGGCCTAAGAAGGAGCGGATCCGTACGCGAGGCATTCACAAACGCCGCCCCTGATCCAGGGCAAGTAGAGGGGATGGGGGAAACAGAAGAACCGGCAAAGTGTCCACATGCTTACGATGCATGCCCAGGTGAGGAAGAGTAGCAGGGTGCATGCCCACGTGAGGAAGAGTAGCACACCGCACACAACGACACAGTGAGCGGCTCACTCAGGCAACTAACGCACTGTGGAAAGAAAGACAAACAGGGTGAGGGTATTCTTCGGTGTCAAACAATCCCCATCATTATCATACAGTTATTACTACATTGGAACCTTTAACCTATAAGTATGTCTAATCTTGACAAACTCATCTGCGCAAACTTGTAAAAACGTAAAGCTTTCAGCTTCAATGCCTCAAAAGAATGTAAATTAATTGAGGAGGTATAGTGGCATTGTGGCAGTGACTGTAAATGGTTGAGGGGGACACAGCTGACTTGAGATACACATCAGTTCTTACTTGGGGAAATTAAATGTTGCTTGCCTTTGCCCTTCTCACCAAATCCCAGGGAAGGCGGGACGGTGATTTTGCGTTTCTCTCCAGGACACATGTCGTTCATCCCTAGATCCAGGCCTTTGATGACCTGCCCGACGCCCAACACAAACCACTGGGGATGGCCAGCTTTGTCTGATCGACTTGAAAAAGGCAGGCGCAAAATGCATTAACAAAATTGGAGTCTAAATAATGCATTTATCGTTATCTGCTTGATGCAAATGTGGGACATGATTATTTCTGGGTGAATGGGTGACCTTGTTGATAGCAGCTGTTAAACTGACATATTTGATACGACCGTTGCATAAACATGATAGGGCAGGATTTTTTTGTATAGCATCGATTCAACACGAGCACTGATAGTGCTTTACAAAGGCAGGGATCACATTTAAACAACACTACAAAGGCAGTCATTAAAAGACTATAAGGGAGGATGTGTTGTATAGTTGCTGAAACAACATAACCCATTTGATTGCATTGTGCACTGTGTAACATTTGTGAAATGTATTGATTTCAGTTAATTTGGGAAGCATCACCATTCACAGTACTTGATGCAAGTTGCATCTTCACTGGCTAATGCAGAGACTGTAGAAGAGTTGCATTCAGTTGCATGGGTAGTCCTTACTAATATCCAAGGAGGCCTATGTAGCGATTGCAATAATTGTTTAAAATCTAAAACATTTAAAGCCTACCTGCAGTAGAACTGGGAGCCATCTTTCGCAAGATAACCATCATAATGAACGTTCATCAAATCTCCCTTTTTACTTTTTTGATTACATTCGATCGGCTTGAACACAACTTCAATCTTAACCTCGCTGCTCGGATCATCTTCAGCCGCCAAAACAAAAAATACACACATTTGTGGCAAAACAAACGAGCAGAAAAGGAAAATAAACTTGGACATCTTGACTCGGTGCGTTCGTGGCAACTTTTGAAGATGACGTTTGGGGGAGGTGACGTCAAACACCAGAGCCAATGGAAAGGCAGGACCTTTTTTTCACGGCCTCGCCCACTTTGTACCAGCGTGGAAGCGTACAGTACAATTCCAGATGCTCCATGTGACTTAATTCATTCGGTCCGTCCACGTAGCAAAAGCTCCCGGGTCATTTTAGTCAGTCCCAAGTCAGTGGGGGGGGGGGGTCACTCAGGTCACACAGGTTATGTCAAGTCAGGTCGAGATAATATTGCAGTCCCAAATCAAATCCCCTTTTTTGCCACCAGTGATACTGTAGTCTTACATGCATTCAATGCTATTGCATTGAAATCATTGTATTGTTATTCGGTTCAATAAATGTAATCATACCAAAAACTAATTAGTTTATAAAAGCTAATTTATTACTTAATTCCTTCTCAAATAGGAAAAAAAAAAGATTCACTCCCCATCACTAAAGTCAATGTTAACAAACAAAAAACAAATAACTTTTATGTGTTTTTACTTTCAAGTGTTGGTGAAACCTGCAAATGGTCTAACGGCAGACCTCCAGCCTCATCATCCGTCCACCATCGGACCCTTTCCGGTCCCCACTTTGGAGAAGGAAGTGACGTCTGAAATATTTACGCTGGGCGTCAGTCTGCTTTGCCTCATAGTTCTACACGACCTCCGAATTTCCTTCATTCAGATGCACAACTGAATAGTCTGTGTTTGTCTGAGAGAAAGATAAAGTAAAATAAAATAAAATAAATATTCAGTTCAGCCTCTACGCTTTGTGGGCATAGGCCTATACTACCGTATACCTATTTATTAGCAATGAGTGCATCTTTTTTATAGACCTAGTCTACTTTATTAAACTACGGTGAATCAATCTAACAAAGAAGAAGTTCGTTGTATTTGAGTGTCATATATAAACACACGTAGTATCTATCTATCTATCTATCTATCTATCTATCTATCTATCTATCTATCTATCTATCTATCTATCTATCTATCTGTCTGTCTGTCTGTCTGTCTGCCTGTCTGTCTGTCTGCCTGTCTGTCTGTCTGTCTGTCTGTCTGTCTGTCTGTCCGCCCGCCTAACATAACTGATATATAGACCTATATCAATTTGGCAGACCATCACATCACAGCATGTATTCGATCTATTTATTTTCTTTACATTTCTGTACTCTGTAAAATCTGCAACTGAATCCAGAGTGCGAAGTGAGCAAACCTCATTTTAATCCACTAAAAGTAAAAGTAAAAACAAAAGATTAAATACTAATCCACTATGGACCTATTCTGAGGTTAAAAAAAAAAATCCTGATAATAATGATTGACAGCACGAAAAGCCAATAGACGACGAGTATCTCTCGACAAACTTGGTTGCGTATAGTTGCGTAGCACCCTCCGTCCACCAATAGCAGAGCAGAGGGGAGGAAGTTATGTTCTATTTATTTTAGGAAGACGAAGGCTGAAAGTGACTCATTGCCTTCGTGACGACCAGCCGAAGCTCAATCGGACCCGTATCCCACATTTGCCGTATCCCGTCGCTATTGGACGTTAAGGGTTTTTCTTCTAATCGCCTGATCAGATTGAGATGTTACAATTCAGGCGTTGCGCACTGCTGAAGGAGTTGTTTCACACCAACCTCAAGCGCCCGGCGGCCGTTTCGAGAAACAAAACGTGGTTGCCGATACACAATTGCGTCGCTACCGCTTCTTTCGATGCCAAAGTCGCGTCCAAACTCAAGGTCCTTCACGCTGGCGTCCACCGCCCTTTGCTGAGCGGCGGCGCGCCATGGAGCAGCCGGGCGTACTGCATTAAATCGGAAGGCGCGGTGACGCCGGACGAACCGGACAAGAAGGACGAACAGGACAAGAAGGACGGAGTCAACAGCGGAGCGACGGGCGATAAGTGCGTTTTCCATGCGTTGCCTTGTTCAGTCTAATGTGTTGTTGGGGTCAGTCGTATGTAATGTGGTTATTAGGGGTGCTGCTTGGGGTACGAGTCATGACGCATGGAGCTCAACGTGCCATTGGCTTGACTCAGCACCGCGAATTAACCATATCTTGTCACTTGCCTCCCCAAAATCCACCCATTCATTACCTTCTTGGCTTAGATGGATATAATTAGTTAATAACATTTAAATGTTTCCCTCAGCGCTCGGCGCCGTTTCAAGTCAAATAGCGTTTACTTAAAGTGGGCCCGACGTAGGCTACGAATGAGCGATTGAATTATTCATTTTACTCTGTGCCTGTCGTTAGACTTTTTTAGTGCAGACGGAAGAAAAAAATCATATCTAACAGTGAAACCGTACAAATGGGGGTGTCGTGAGAAATTCCCTTGCAGTTGCCGCGTCGTGACGTTGACTTTGGCCTACTTATGCTCCCTTCTTCCCCAGATGACTACCACAGTGCATAACCCATGTGCACCCTTGCAGTCACGTTTTGGTTGATGCCTTTAGGTCAAAGAACCACCATGACCTCTGCATGGAATGATGTTAATAACAATGTAGATGGTGTATGACTTCATTTGTTGCTGTATTTGGAAAGTAATTATTTTTACATTTAAACTCACTTTTCAGTTCAGGTTTCTCTAAAAGATGGATAGTGTCGACGCCTATGTGAGGGTATTTTAGGAATGCTGTAATACACACAAGTTACACAATCGTAAGCCCCATTTTGCACTGCTTTAAAGAAGAGCCCACTTACGTTTGCTCATCATTGCATGAATTAATTAAATGTGAATTTATTGGCCTCCGTGGGCTATTTTAATTTGATTGCAATTGAGCTTCTCAAGCTTCTCATTAGAACGACTCTGGTTCTGTTGAAGTTTAATTTTAATCAACAAGATAAAACGGCTGGGAGTGTTGTGGGAAAAATAAGCAATCAAAATAGTAGTACTAATACAAGTAGTATAGTTTGTACCCCCATTTCATTCTACTATGATATACCCATATGTACATGGTGTTATGAGTAGTATTTATTTCATGCACATGCAACATTTCCTTGACGTTACCAAGTCTTGTGGGATAATAAGCGATCATGTCCTTCAAAATATCCAAACAAAGTTAGTGCCCATCTTGTAATCGTTAATACTATACATAACAGTGTACAACATAATTTGGGCTCAAATTGTTAAGTGTCAATGCACCACATAGGCCTTTAGTGTTCATTGTAATTCATATATCCAGCTACAAGTTCACTGCACTATGTTTGTTTTTTTTTATTCATACATGAGACGTATAATGGCACTGGATAATTTTACGGTGATCACTTACAGTGTAAAGGAAATGGGATGAAAGCCAAAATCAAAATTATGACAATTGCTGTCACCCCATAATCCATACCAAACCAAGAAGGGAAGCTGTCAGGTTTTCAAGCAATACCCTAGGGCATTATTCCAAACAGAAACAAGGCCCTATCTTGTTCCTTTAATGCTAGTGGTTGACTTTATGCCACCACTCTGCTGCTCTAAAACCCCAGCTAATACGTAGCAATCTGAACCGGAAGTGGCAAAGTGAGTGCCTGGAACTAAATGGGCAAACACTTGGTAGGTGTGATAGCTTGGAGCATCAGCTATCTCCATCAGGCCATAGCGATTTGTTTTGCTTCATTACATTTGTGAAAGGGGTGGGGGGGTCCTTTTTTGTATTTATTTTAAAACACCTGAATTTGTCCTAGCTATTCTTTACAGGCACTGCACTAAGTGCCTCCATCTGCCCTCCTCTCCAAGGACCCCGTTTCAGAGCAGGAAGTGCTTGCATCATCAGTGCCACAACAGTACGTGATGTACACGCTGTGGGTCTTCAATTTGAATTTTCTTTAGTTAGTCTCAGTTTTGACGATGACATATCTAGATTCTTTGAGAATTGGGGTGAGCATGTCTGTAAAAGGGTATCCAGTTTTTAAATTAAAATGTGCTGTATTCAAGTAATTACAGGTCTATGTGTAGGGATGCTTTGTAACGGTCACCCAAAGACAATTTCCAGGGCTACAAACGTGACACCTCACTGTATGCGTAGTTAAAGTTGAACAGGTTGTTGTAATGGGGTTCAACTGTATGATGCGTGCCTTTCGGTAAATATTTTGAGTTTGGTTGCAAGCATGCTCTGGCAGACTGTGTTTGCACTCACTCTGTGTATCCCCAGCCCTGTGAAGTGTTTTTCCTCTGGAAAAAGCTGTTAGGGAGTGGGGGATGGTCGCAACAGACCTCGTCAGACCATGATCGTTATGTATTGCTTCCTCAGGAGAGCAGGTTCAGAAACAGGAGAGATATAGCACGAGACCTTGACCGGTTTAGTTTTTTAAAAGGTCAATTTACTTTCGTAAACCCAGTGAACATGCACAAATAATGGTAGTTATGGGCAGTCAAGTCATGGTAGTCTGAGTCAGCAAGTTCCCACTACCTCATAGGCTACTGCAAGCCCAAATGGGATTCCGACCCACTTGTTGGGAAACACTTGGTTAGGGTGCTCGACTCCCAGCTGAAATCTACTTTTCACTTTGTTTTTCGAAGTGCTCTTTTTCCAGTGTTTTCCCTGTAACCTCTCAAATATTGCCAGGAATGCAGCAGAGACGATGGATGCACTGCTCAAAAGTGCAGGAGCATGATTGAAGGTTCGCATACAAGGGAGAGGGAATGGCCTAACATGCAAATATCTGGGCCTCCTTTTTCTTCTTCAAGCATTTCCCTTTCTGACGCAATACAAGGCAGGATTAGGATAGTGTAGTAGCTGGGCTGCTCAACGGCCTGGCCTGGCCAGAGGGTACCGGGTTCAATCCCCAATGTCGGCAGCCTACCTGTGCGCATACCTAGAGCAATACTCCAATGTGCCTCACCAATTGCCTCGCTCTCTAGCCTGCATCTGAATTCACTGTTCACATGACCGATGATGATGATGATGATGATGGCGATTATGGGGGCTTTTGATGTGTGTGTGTGTGTGTGTCTGAATATGTGTGTGTGTGTGTGTGTCTGAATATGTGTGTGTGTGTGTGTCTCTGAATATGTGTGTGTGTGTGTCTCTGAATATGTGAGTGTGTGTGTGTGTGTGTCTGAATATGTGAGTGTGTGTGTGCGTTGCGTTGCGTGTTCTCCAGCCAGCCCAGTAGTCTTCAGTGGCATGTGAACCAGCAGGGCAGTTGGCTTTAGTAATCCCTGCCCCCCGCCCCCGGGGACATGGAGGGCTAGCCGGCGCTTCGGGCTGTAATGGCATTCCAGGAATTCGCGACTCCGACCGGGCCCGGTCCGGTCTGACTCACTGGACACACATCGATTGTATCGGCCGCCGGTACGTGGGAGTCGGCACGCCGTTTTCAGTCAGAGAGGGCGGTCCGACTGGCGGGCCGCCACTGTCAGCTGCTGCACCGGAGGGGGGGGGGGGGTTCCCAAGCGTTTTTGTTCGTTTCACTTTGGTTTCGACCCACTGAATATTCAGTGCCCTAAAATAACCCTGTCAGTGTCATGTGAATGGAAGTGAGATAATGAACATGTGATCAGTACCACGACTCGCTTACAGGTCGCGA
>JAOPUI010000078.1:5266406-5277903 GCA_027123135.1 Urophycis floridana | reverse complement strand
GGCCCGGGAAAGGGAAGTGTGGGGTTCCTTGCTCGAACTGTTGCCCCCGCGACCCGACCCCGGAAAAGCGGTTGAAAGTGAGTGAGTGAGTGAGTGTTTCTATAAGTTGTTCAAGAATTAATGTTGTATGTAATGTAAATAACTAATGTGGCGCTGGAATTGTTTATCTAAAACTTAAACTGAGAAAAAGACATGCGTTTTTGTATGTTATTCATTATCAATGAGCTATTATTGATTAACGTTAACGTGTTAACGTGTTCAATTATTGGTTAAGGAAAATGCCTAGATACCTAGATGCCTAAATACCCTAGAATTGACAATAACCTAGCTGTTATTCTAATAAACTCACCCACAAACTTGTCCCTCAGCATGCCTAGCTGCTGCTCATCAAGGCCCCGTTCGCCCATGGCCTTGAACTGCCAGCTCAGCACCTCAGACATTTGTTGCCAGGTGACAGCGGGCGGGTTAAGGAACAATAGATTCTACAGGAAATGGTAACAGTGGACAGGATGTTGATTATCAACTATGCTACCTCAACACAAGAGTAAAATTTATAAAAACGTTTTCAACTATGTTATCCAAAAATATAAACTGATTCATATTGAAGACATCTCCTTGTCCAATAATGTTCATATAATATATCAGCCACTCGCATTTTTGAAGATGTCTCAGTGTTGACATAGCATGACTTCCTGTCATTCTAAATCCATCAATCAATCATCAATATTGTTGAAAATCAGTTCATAAATATTCTCTGCTCGGAAAATGCCAGAAGAAAAAGTAATTAAACAAAAGTAATTAGTAAATTAGTTTAAAAAAAAAGTAGCTTTAAGTTGCTTTAAGGTAGTCGCGAAAAAAGAGACCAACCATTGGCTGGTGGTCCACCGCCATAGCGCTCCACAGGATGGATGCCCAGGCCGCGGTACTCTGGTTGCTACTGGAGATGACCACCAGGGGCAGCGTGCTGGTCTGCACCAATCATGATGGGGAAACAAAAGGGTGTTAAAAACCTACAGATGTATCGTGAAAACTGGATACACGGTGCAAAACCGCCGACAGCTGGGTTGTGGTTAGGATGAGCAGTCCTAACTGCAGAACCACAGAACTTCACAGAGAGGGTACAGAGCCTGGACCGGCAACCAGTAACTGAAAAAGGCGGGGTCACGCCTTGTTTCCTGTTTGGTTACAGAGCCTTGTTCCATCTATAGGCATTTACAATATTTATCTAAATTCTGATTTGTGAGACTAGGATTAACCCAATCTCGAAACCCTTTTTTTTTTTTCCAATGCCTTTGCATCAGCCTTCTAGTCTGTAACCCTGACTCTTACCCCCCAGCCCAAGCTATGGCTAGGAAACACTGTGGGCGTTCTCACCTCAATGTCCAACGTCAGGCCTGGCAGCTTGAGTTCCATCACACACGTGATGAAGTGCAGCTCCTCAGCCACAGTCAAGGGACTCTGGGGAAAAAGGATATAGTGTGAACCCTGTCTTAAGCCAGGGCTACAGTTAGCCCTGGGAGTTAACCCTGGCCTAACCATAGAGTGAAAGCCACTGCCCAATCGTTGAGTATGTACTGTATTTAAGGGTCTTGGATAAAGTTATGTCTTGGATCAAAATTATTTTAGTACCTCATTTTGTCGGTTGCTCTTATTTTTATCTTCTGTGAGTGACTTGAGGGGGGAAAAAATGACAGATTTTGAATATATTATACAGTTGTATTCTTTTGAATCCATTCTATTCTTCAGTCCTGAAAGACGTTGAACAATGTACATCTTTTGCCTTACATTCGGAAAAAACTAACTGCAGGCCATTAGCAAGTCCATCAGCACAAGCAAAATAGCTTTGCAAGGGTGTGACCTTAAAATTAGTGGGCAGCAAAAGGAGGATGAGTGATCATACCAGGCTCTTGAACTCGGCCACCAAGCCTGTGTTCTCCACGTCCAGCAGCTTACTGACTTCCTTCTTACTGAAGTTGAACTTCCGAAAACTGAGTTGAACAAAACGAGTTAAACAAATACACAGACCAGACATTTCCACTACCAAATTCTGTAAAGGGCAGTATTACTTAGTATTTGTATTCTTCTTTTTTTTTTTTTACTTACCTGTTGACAGCTCCGATTTCATCAAAATCCCTTAGTTGAAAAAAGAAAGCATTTGAAACGAGTCAAAAGTTCCGGTATGACTTGAGATTATTTACGATAAGGCCTCTTACTTACTTGTCAAAATAAAGAGCAACTTTGGGGGGCATCCAATTAAACGAGGAGAGATTAACCAGGAGCCTGGGAAATGAATGCAGGTAAATATCAATTTATTTTATACATATATGGGGCCGTCCAGCCTGACTGCCACTCCCACCTAAAACTGGAAGTTGATGGGAGCTTGAAACTCAAAATGTAACAGAAAACATTTGGGGGTTGCACTACAGAACAAGGCTTGACAATTCAAAAATATAAATGAAATCAGACAAGGCCAAGTGCAATATCCAAATTGCAGGAGCTGCCATTTTTTGCCAATGGCCAATGGCAAATGCCAACTGTGCACATTAATAACAGCAGTTTTAAATGAAGTATGGTAGTGCTGCAGACCGACACATGTCACACCATGGTGGTAAGAGGGTTTTCAGTGAAAGTTAAAATCATTCCCATTCCCAATGGTGAATCATATCGCAATCGTAAGAAGTGTCATCAAAATATGACCACAATATGATTTTTTTCAGCACAACTACACAATGCTATGTATTACGCAGGTGTTCATTTACAGGTGTTGTATCATTTACAGTGACATTTACATTTACATTTATGGCATATAGCAGACTCTTTTGTCCAAAGTGACTTACAATAATTACATTTGTGAGAAGAAGGTGAAACACTTCATTGCTGTTAATACAGTAAATCAGTATCATGAATTTGTTCAATGCTATTTCTGCCAAGCGACTGTTGTGATCTACTAAAACAGGGCAGTGGCCTCATCAGCCCTTACCTTGTTTTGAGCGAGATGCGCACGCCAGTCTTGAGGATCAGAGGTCTGTGGGAGGAGCTTGCCATGCAGGGCTGCGCCTCCACCACCAGCGAACTGCAAGGAAACACCACTACTATTTTACTTTATTCATATCAAAGAAAATGGTTTGGCACCCTTGGTCAATGGGCCACTTATAAAAAATATATAGGGCTCACCTTTTCATGAGCTGTGTGAACAGGCGCTGTGCGGTCTCCTCATACTGGGTCCTCAGGGACAACAGGTAGTCATTGGGTGAAGACTGCTGGTCCAGTTCCTGCAGCTTCCTCAGCAGTTGGAGCAGCTGGTTCAGAGCTTCAGCAGTGGATGTAAACCTGATGCCCACACACATACACCTTGTTTTAGTTATTTATTATTTATATTTATCTTTTTGCACTAAAGGGAGAGCTATGCCTCAATTTTGTTGTGCCACCGTATTTTTTATACTGTTGTACAATGACAATAAAGATTCTATTCTATTCTATTCTACATGCACACACACATACACATACACACACACACACACACTCTCTTAAAATGTTTAACCAAATGGACATGTGCTTAATCAGAGTCACCATAGTACAGTCCCAGGTCTAAAAGGACATGTGTAACGTACCAGGACTGCAGCTTGTCCAGGCTGGTGTCAAGCGGGGCTCCGATGCAGGCCTTCTGCTGTCTGAGCCTCCAGCACCTCAGCTCCTCCTCCACCAACTTTAACACCACCTCCGCCTTCTCCACCGAGTTCCCTATCAGGTGATACACGTCCTGCACAGCCATTGGACAATAAAATAAATGTATACATTTTCATTTACATTAAACAGGCGCTTTTATCCAACACAACTTACAAGTAAGCCCGAGCGATCTCAAAGCATACCCTCAAAAGTGGATTAGATTCACAAAAGCCAATTTCTCACATGAATGCCGTAAAATTGCCCGATTAAGTTTTCTGGGAAAGGAAGCAGTATCGGCTTTCATACAAGACACAACTTTCTGCCTTTTAAGCAGAATGCCACCATTCACACAGCACTGGCAATACCGTTATAGTCCCTTATAGTCCTATTGTCATTTTCCAGAAATGACTTGTTACCTTTGCGCCAGAATCACTGGAGTTTTAAAACAAAATCTGTTTTTGCCAATCTTTCCGTTGAACCCATGTCACGACCCGAACCCCTAGGCTTCCTAATCCACCATACCATGTTTACCATGAATGTAGTAACAACGGTCTTTAGAATTACTCATTTACTCATTTACTCATTACACTATAAGGCCGGTGTGGAATAAACCTGTCACCTCCTTGAGACCTTTGCAATTGGCTCACACAGTGCGCCAATCAAACAGAGCGTGACGCATTAGCGTGACGCTCTGTTGATGAACATGTGCTGTTAATGTCACATGCCGGAATTGTATTGGTTAATGTTGCAACGTCTTACGAAATTAACAAAATGGTACAAAATGACTGAGGTCACTTTCAGTTCCAGGGGATAGTGGACTCACACAGTGAAGGTAAAAATAAAATGAAAACATTGTATGTGTACCAGTCTGGTTTGATTCAGCGCGCTGTGTATTGTGTCAATGCCCTTCTTCATCCTCTGATGCTTAGCGGACGCTGGCGCTCCATTTAGCTGCTCCACTGGAGACATAAACAAACCCACCACAGCACCACAGCATTAGACGGCTAGCAACCACGGAAACGGTTGTTTCCACACGTTTGTGTGATGTGTGTGAATGATCAGCTCCTTTCCATTCTGTTATACCTTTGTCTTGCCACGCTTTCATAGCGAAGCCATACTTCCCTAACGGCTCGTCGATTGACTTGATTTCACAATCAGCCAACTGTAACCAAAAAACAAACACTTGGTTATCTAAAATCTTTCAACTCTATCAAGTCTTTTTTTTTACACTTTATTTCTTTGAATATAGTTTTTTTTATAAAATAGATTGTACTGTTCACAGTACAAAGTAACAGTGGTTCCCAACCGGGGTCAGACAGACAAACAGACAGACCACCGTAGCATGATTACAAACGTGTATCAGTATCCATCAGGAATTCAAAATCATACAGCTCGGCAAGAGCATGTGCTGCCTGTGTCTATGAAAACCCGAAAGACTTTACCTTAATATTCTCCCCTAGCTCTCCGATGTAATGGTCCAGCACTGTCTGGCTCTGCATCATTGCCTCGTTGGCTTTGCCATCCTATGAAAAGAGAGGCGTTGACATATTTAACACAGACCCCAGACATGTTCCCATGCTGTGTGTGAATCACTGTGTCCCAAAAACATATTTCAATAGGAAAAAAGCCAATCACGATTGATTCGAACATTCACCTCCTGGCCCAAGGGTTCTTGGTTATTGGCCTCGAATGACTGCAGTATTTAGACAACCATGAAACAGCCAACAATGATGATATGGGAGGAAAGGGGCCATCCACCCTTTTTTTTTTGCAGGCGCCGCCCATGGATGTATAATAATTATGGCGGCGGTATTGGGGATTAACTCACAGGGCTGTTGACTAACTCGTTCTTAATATTATCAGTTACATCCATCTCGAACCTGACAGATCACAAAAGGCAACCATGAATTACTGACCTGGAGATTCATCCTGGCTGATGCAATGATCCTCTGCTCCTCAGACAAACATCTAGAGATGATCAGCGCCATGTTCACTGGGTTCTCCTCGAAGAGGGCCTGTGTTAGATCACCTTTAGTAGTAGGCCTACCAGAGCCATCCACCTACCGTCTGCCTGCTCCTTAATGCCCTGTCTGAATTCACTTTAGGTCTTGTCACTGTAACTTATTTTCACCAGAATCCCAGAACTTAATTTATCCAACAGCTGATCATTTATTTTCCATTGGCTATTCTCCAAATAATTGGAACTTCATTACATATTACATAATACACATTAATTCATACATTACACAACTTAGACTGCATATTCTATTGGAGGACACGATTTCATTTCATAACAACATGGAGTGGAAGCAGTTGTCCTACCTGCAGATCGTGTCCTAATTGTAAATAATTGGGTCCGTCTAAGAGGTTCCTTGTCTGGACCCGATGGCCATAGCCGCCCGCCACCTGGCGCTGTAGCTCATCGTAAGCATCTCTGGCTCGACTCTCATCCGCAGCCACCGATGCCCTGCAATAGGACAACACACAGAAGTGATAAACCACCGAGGATATTGCTCAATGTTCAAAGGTGAAAGAATTATCTCAAAGACTAGACCTCCGTTGTCAATGTCCTACTGGAATAGGCGTATGTCCCTAAGAAGGTCTATTTCAGTTTTTGCATGAAGAAAATGAATCTACCGTCTATGAGTCTATGTAAATATTCCGTATGAGGTGTAAGGGTCCTTTACCAATTTTGGCGCTCGATCCAGTGAGTTAGATAGCGCCGCGCGTCCCAGAGGGTTGTCTGCTCCTTGTACACTGCGATGACAAGCTCCTGAGAGGCCGTGTCAATGTTCAGCAGCTCCTGCCACTGGGCCATCTAGTGACGAAAACACGCCTTAAAAACAGCAACACATCAAACCTCACGTATGTTTTAACTACGCGTTCAGTCAATTCGTCTAAAATTCTTAAACAGTCTTAACCATACTCGACTAGACAGTTTATTTACACGTGACGTCGATAAAGGCTGAATATAATGAAGTTAAACTATTCGGTCTTTAGCCTACTTCTTACACTATTAAATGATTGTAATAAATTAGTACCGTCTAGACTGTTAAAAAAAATATTATGTGATAGATAAATGATAGAAAAATAGAAAGATTTAGCCCCCACCAGAATACATGTAGGATCTCCACCAGGTCACTCTTATAGCAGAATGCTGGAAATCACATCTACGACATCCCCGATAACCCCCACTAACCCCCACCATCACCACCATCACCACCCCTCCGTGGCTGGTTGCTTTTTGTTGAGCCCAATTAGCATTGAAGGCTTTTCTGCACTCTGCGTTCTTTGTGAGTCTAACTCCAGCCTCGTCCAAAACACCCCAGAGTTCACAAGCCCGACACGATATTGACTATACAGTATTAATAAAAATTATATCAATTATTAACGACTTACCTTCTACTCCCCAATCTGATCTCCAAATGACTTCAAAAGGATATAACAATCACTGCACTGACACCTAACCTAAACTCCTTTTAAAGTTATCGTCTTTCTTCCGTGCTGCGCAGTCGCGTGCCCAACAGTTTCTGACCGTCTGCTTCTCGGCTCTGTCGGCTGCTTCAGTTTGGTGCGCAGTCTTGAAATGGGCGCTGCCACGGGTGAATCACGTGCTTCTCGAGAAATGGCAACATTTCGTACGTTTCGAACGTTTCCGTACCGCAGAAGCCTTTGTCGACATGGACATGACCAACAGAGGGTGACAAAATGTTCAAATTGTCTGGTCTTTTTTTCTTTTTACAGTCCACGGTTCATACAGGCGCCTGAGCTGGCCTTCGTATCCACTCTATATAGTCTGTGGTGAAGATCATGGATGTTGCGAACCGTATTTTTACGCGACCTAATCAGTGACCATTTACACCCAATATATGGATCCAATGTATATATGTATGTAGAATGAAATGATGATGATGATGAAGTGAACAAAACATTCAAGAACATTATAGATTTGGTGTGGTGCTGTGTATTGTATTGTATTGCTGTTTAACCATAAACTGACCAAATGTATAGGACCTATATAATTTTATTTTTTCATTTCATAGATATAAATTGCTGACAAAAAACAAAAAGAACAAAAAAAAAACATACACACATCATATATCATTTATGCAAGAAAGGTACAGATAGAAAGAATAAAAAATATAGTAGATGCAGTTGTTTCTAATACAAAAATACAATTCTGGGCTCTTGACATATAATAAAAGCTGGCATCAGGTCGTTGCTATGTCTTTACTCTGAATATGGCGGGCTCATCTACAGAAAGAGGAGACAGATTTAAAATTAGTGGCCGAAAACAGCATTGTGCACATTGTGCCTATTGCACACTGGGGCATACATTGAACATATTATACATGCGTGTATATACAGTACATAGTAGATTATGAACATGTGCACATAGGCTACATCTAACTTTGAATTGTTAGGCATACATAAGTTCATACATAACTTTGTCCCCATTTAATCAAAAGTTTGGCAGAATGTATGCAACATTTCTTTTATATATGGCGCTCAGAGGCAACATTGAAAGAAACCGTACAATGGTATATAAAAGTATAAAAAAGCGTGTTATCCTGTTATTTACTATGGCCTTGTTTACACAAGCATTTTGAAGCTCTCATTGAAATTGCAATTTGAAAACAGCTGTCGGATCGCAGTGCAAAAGAGAGTTTTTTTTCGCCGTCTAAACAAGTTGGGAACGGTTGTACGAGAAATGATGAAGATTTGCGGCGCTATCAAAGGCACGTTCAACTTTGAACTGCGTGTGAACGCAGACAGAGGAGCCGGCTGCGAGTACGCCAGTCGTGCCAGTCGTGTAAACGGACAGGCTTCCGAATGCAGAAACAATCGGAAAAAAAATCCCAAAATGGTCGCAGAATCGAGGTATATTTCTCCCCATGTGGTGAACCCAGAAGCGTCTCGTGACTTGTGATTATCGTGTCATTACGGAGCAGGCGAGTCGGGGACATCTTAGCTATTAGGACGCCTGCAGGTTAGACATTGACATTACATTTACATTTAGTGGACGCTTTTATCCAAAGCGACTTATAAAGAGTACATTTGTCATAAGAAGGTGAAACATTTTATTGCTGCTAATACAGTAAAAAAGTCACCAGAATAAGTTTCAAGCATTTCAATCGCTAGGTTACCCATTGCTAGTATACAACATCTCTGACTAAGTGCCAAATTACACAGAGCGATTAAAGTGCCAGACCATGGACACTGCCGCTTGAACCAAGAACCTTTCAGCTAGGAGTCCAACACCGTAACCACCGCACTAACCACCACCATCCTTCTGCGCACTATAAGCCAGGCATTATGACCCAAGCGATAACTCGGTGTCTAGGGTTGCGAGGTTCTTACTGTGTCGAAGCACAGCTGCTGGTTCAGCATTTGGAAGACCCCGGGGCTCATGGGGGGCTCGGGGGATGAACAGTGGGTCATCGGTACGCTCCCATTGGACCTGAAGCGGACGGAGAAGAAGCAATTTTTCTTACGCTCACCCAGGCGCGTACACTGCTCACCTTGTTAAATGAACTCGCTGGCCATCTTGAGTTCTAAACATCTCCCGGTTTTTGTTTTTACCCGGTTATAATTTTGCAGGCTGTGCGACTCTGTATCATTGGCTGTTACAGAGTAACTGTCTAAACATGAACTGTCGAAAATGCTTCTCACCAGCTTCCCAAAACCCTGTTTGGACTCATTTATATTTCAAGATGGCCGCCAGGTGAATTCAGTGAACAGGCAGTTTATACAACAGGTACAGTCTAGAAATATTTGGTTGGATTTGATGGAACCCGCTGGAAACACTGGAGTGAGTGTAACTCACAATAGTAAAAACCTACAGAAACCCCAGTAGACTCATGTTGCCGCAGAAGCAATGCCCATATGCATTGTACAATATATGTAGGATAGGATAGTTCTTTATTAATCCCCCTTAGGAGAAATTCACAGAGACCAGCAGTACAGGGGATAGATGAGCAGTAAAGAGCCTGGCTAAATAAATTCTATACACATGTGTACTGTATGTACTGTATATATGCCATATTGTTCTACTCACGGTAGCTCCGAGATGGGGATCAGATTGGCAGTCAGGTATGGATAGACTGAAATTAATAAACAAAAGCACATGATCAGGATGACAAGCACTATATGTTCGAAAAACGTTTTGCTCCAGCTGATGCAATAGATACAAAAAATAATAAATAATAAATAATGACTAATAACAATTTAGCATTTACACTTATCACCAGTTAATTTTAAGGTGCATGTCATTAAATGTACACATTTAACACATTCTGTCATGTGGATGCTGACTTTAAGGCTACAGGGATCTGGGTACATTGCTTGGACTCTGCAGCAACGTAGAGAAATCTCATGTTTCTATAAGGAGCTGGTAGATGTTACTAGGCCATCTTGCTGTAGGATGCCTACAAGTTAGGGTGAAGGCATTGGGGGATCGACGCCAATGCCTTTTTAGCTGTGAGTCAATCCCTCTAGGCACAACACTATCCTTCCCCTCACTATTGGTAGAAATTCAGTTGTCATTCTGAATTGGGATAACTCCATTCAGAAATGGAAAGCTCAACAAATGAAAACATGTGCACACATGAAAATAAACCACAACAAACCAACCCAAACAGTGGCGTTACCTTTGCTCTGTGGGCTGTTGTAGTACCGGCTGAAGGCCTCATCTTTGGGGATGTCGGGGTACAGGAACTTGAGGGGGCTCTCGGGCACCACCCCCTCGGAGATCACCTTGTAGTCCCGGAGGATGTCGGCGAAGGGCAGCGCTATCAGGCGGCTCTTGGTGTACGGCTCCACGGAGTTGAAGGTGGACTCGCCTGTGGGTAGCAGCAGCGTTACGGCCAGAGAGAAGTCGCCGGCTATCGCCTGACCTACGCACTTCTCCGTTTGATGTAGAGCCAAAAACCTGCAAAAACCTGAATTACTCTGGGCTGACGATGGGGGAAAAATGACACATTTTAGTTTGATAATTTTGCTTTTCGCGTGGCTCATCGAGTCATCGTCCCCCGATATCCACACACGGGTCGGGCAGTGCCAGCAGAACTGCACAGAACAGCAGCAGGCTAAACAAAGCCTGAAAGATTCATGTTCAAGTTGCATTTGCAGAGCTACACACGCGTGTGCTTACTGGTTAATCCCTGGCTTGTATGCTGCCAGAGAGTGTCCTTGCCCATCTCACATTTCAAATGAAGTGATTGCAACAGTTGTTGTTGTGCTTCCTTGTGACTTCAATATGCTAATTGGCCATTTGCTTCATGTTTGTTTCTCCATTAATTAAAGCTAAGGTTCTGTTCCTGGAACAGCAATTGTGATTTCGTTTTTGTCTATGTAATTCTCCTGGTGAAAATAATGTTTGTAATGCTTTGAGCCCTGGTACATTACATTATATAGTACAGTACATATATTTTTCAATCTAATACTACGACTAAGACTGCAGAGCGGTCATTGCAAAGTGACAACTTGGGTGTGTGCGTGCATGCAGACAGACAGACAGCGTGGTGTGTGGTGCATAATTCACAGTTGGACTGTCTGCAGCGCATTTGCTCACCGTTTTCGGCCTGCTTCACCCACGTGAAGGTGATCCCTCCCAGGTGGCTCTCGCTGAAGCGCAGCAGAAAGGTCCCCGGCACCTTGCCCTTGAGCAAGGCACGCTCCTTCTCCTTGCTCACAAAGCCCATGATGTAACTGCGAGGGAGCGGTCGGAAGGGATGTTCACGTTAGTGTTTGCATTTAAAGTGATGGTTCGGAGTGAAATTCACCCTGAGGTCATTTACACCAATAGTCATGCTAAATACCCCCTCGGATG
>JAOPUI010000078.1:5158409-5169373 GCA_027123135.1 Urophycis floridana | reverse complement strand
AGAACTCATCATGCTTCCTGTCACTCACACACACACACACACACACACACACACACACACACATAACAGAAAAGGCGTATGGAAAGTTTTACAGCTCCAAATTTTACAACCTGACCATTTTGATGAAGTCACATCATGGGAAAATGAGAGACTAGCCCAGCTTTTAAAAGTAAAACCCAACACTTGAGTCTGTGTTCAGCACGATGTTAAAGAAGCAAGCATGTTAGTTGCAATGCGCTCTGTTACAGAAGGCATTACACCCCATCCAGATCAATGTACCTCATCCAGAGCATGCATTTCAGTGTAAAAAAATGAATTACAATTGTTGGTATGACTAGACATGACTAGAAACGTCATAATCATGGGGTTACTTGTTGTCCGATATATTGATCGGACTAAGTACATTTCAAACGATTGGCAGAATGGCACAGAACCGTGCGCAGGGACGCGCACCACGCGACAGTCATCGGAGCCCGGCTGTTAAATGCAACAACAACAAAAAAAACTCGTCCACAAACTATAGGACTGCAATAACAATAATTCAAATAACAATACCTTTTTATTCTCGACCTTGCCCTCTCCGGTTAACCCGGAGCGGGTCTGTGCCATGCTTCCCAGCTGAGGCGACATCGTTTCCATCAAGACTGTCAACCCACGGCGCGACGGATAGCGCACTTATATCTCCATCAAACACATCTCCATCCAAATAAATATCCTCATCATATGTCTCCAAAGTTATCCGGCGACCGTATCCAACGCAAGAAAGCGCAGAGCCCGGGCAGAATCCATCATAGAATCCTCTGACGGTAGAGAGCGGAGCGCACTGAGTGTTCCCCGTGAAGCGACAGACCAGGACCGTTCTGAGGGGACGCAGCTTGAATCTGCCTCGCCGCCGTGCGTGTCAGTCGTGCGTGGAGTCGGGGCCTGTCTCTCTCCGTGGCAGGGCGGTCCTAGCGCCGGGGCGCTGTGGTGTGGGGTGTGGGGTGTGAGGAGCCTTCAAGAAGCTGGATCATAAAGAAGGGAAGTGTGTGTCTGCCGTTCTGCGCTCTCGAGTCGCCAGGTGTTGGAATTCGCGACGCGTGCCAAGAATAACACTTGGAGGAATTTCCATAACGTTTTTTTTTTCTTTCAACGTATGCATGACGCATGAGTCACACTGAGACACGTTTAGTCCGGCCAAGTTTGACATACAGTACGTCCTCTGTCGCATCGCGTACTGACAGCCAGGCTCTGTTTACTTTCGAACTGACTGGTTTTATGTGTGATTTACACTACATGGCTCCCGTCTTATTCTAAACAATAGCCAACAATCCGAACCAAGACGTAAGCTATCTATACACACTCTGACAGCAGACATATTGTGTGGCAACAAGTGTATGTGTATGGCGTGTGTGTCTGTGCATGTGTGCCTGTGCGTGTGTGTGCGTGTGTGCGTCTGTGTCTTTGTGTGTGCGTCTGTGTGTGTGTCTTTGCGTGTGTGCGTCTGTGTGTCTGCGTGTGTGTGCGGCTGTGCGTGTGTGTCTTTGCGTATGTGCGTCTGTGTGTGTGTGTGTGTGGTGATAAAGCCACTGATAGCACATGGTCAAATGCTTTGATCATCTCACCACTCAGGGAGGAGGAGAAAGGAGGAGAGGAGGAGAGAGGGGGGCGAGGAGGAGAGAGGGAGGATGCTGCTTTCATCCTCTGAACGCAGCGGAGTCCGGTCAGATCTGGTTCCCAGTCCTGGTGTACCACAGAACCATGGAGACAGAGACCCAGTCGCAGGCTGGAGCTCAAAGCACACACACAGAGCCAGTTCCCCCCCCCCCCCTCGCGTCTGCAGCGTGACTCCAACGGGAACCGTCGGCTCGCTGTGTCAGGGGGGAACCGATGCCGACAGCGAGTGAGAACGAGGTCATTTTTGGAAGCAAACATTCTGGCACATGGTTTCACGGCCCGGACGCGCACCCGCTGGGCTCTGGGCTCTGGGCTCTGGGCTCCGGGCTCTGGGCTCCGGGCTCTGTTTCTCCGCTCCACGTGGTGAGCGCTCTGAGCCCGACGGAGGGCGGGTCCTCCTGATGGAGGAGCCCCACTGGCGGCTGCTCTGTGTGTTCTGTGCTCCAGAAAACCCTTTCCACTCCGTCACGGATAAGAACGGGGGACTTCTGGACAGGCTCCCATGACATATTGCACTGCTTTCCATCAGAGCCTTAACCAAACAATGGACGCAACCATCTCTCATCTCGTTGACCCTAATGCAGCAACCATATGTCATCCATGGCCTATATTTAACCATTTCAAACTTTTGTCCCGAAAGTTAGCCGTGATTCCAATGCTCTAACCTGCCCTAAGAAGCTTTTGGATGTCTGCATCCAGGAATAGAAAGCTGTGTTGCTGTGTTATCCTCCTACAGTCTGGTCTGGTCTGAGCAGTGGGTGAACTGCTGTCATTCCACTGTTGTGGCGAGGGCGGACATTCTGTTTTCCCCCGATGGAAATTAGAGAGCAGGACTCACATCTTCCCCAGACAAACATCAGCCAGAAAGCACTGTGAAAAACACTGTGTTTGTGTGTGTGTGTGTGTGTGTGTGTGTATACATTACACAAACACTAAGCCCAAAAGTCGTCGATTTTGGAGACAGAGACAGTCAGTGAGACAGTCAGTGAGACAGTCAGACAGACAGACAGACAGACAGACAGAGACCGGAAATAGACCGGACGTAGGGACAGTGTTGTGTCAGAGAAGGGAAACCACCTTGTGGCCATCTCAATGAGACACCATCAGAATAAGAGGGCTTGATTTAACCTCCTCTACAACCAGAAGGGTGGGAGTTAACTCCCCCATTTCTAAATAGTAAACATTTTAATAAATTGAGTCATTTGATACCTATTTCCTTATATTCACAGCCAGGTTTTGTTTTGTAAAAGACAGCAGACAGACAGACAGACAGACAGACAGACAGGCAAATAGATTTGAATAGGGGTTATTTTTGAATAGTGGTGATTCTAAGTAGTTGATTCTTAAAGGACAGGCAGACAGAATCAGAGAGCTCTACGATTAGACAGCAGAATAAACTGTCTGAGCTGACACACACACACACACACACACACACACACACCCCTCCTCTCCCCTAACTCTGTTAATCTGATTAGCAAGTCGAACTGGGCTAGGTATTCTGTTTACATACTGCAGTGTGTGTCTGTGTGTACATACGCGTGTGTGTTTATTCCACGGAACACTGAACAACGTACAGGGTCTCCTAATGACGCCAGCAGGGTCTCCATGTGTAGCCAAGACAAAAGCAATTAACCGGTTGATGCACAATTCGGGGAAATTTGTCCTCAGGATGCTTGGAAGACGATGCTTGGAAGACAATGCTGAGCGATGAAGTTCAGCCCACGTGTTCTTCATTTCGCTTGTTGTTTTGCTTGCAGTTCTGCTTGTTGTTTCCTCGTTCTGAGGCAGCACCATGATGACCCACGCTGGTTACGACTGGTTGGTGATTCAGTCCTTCAAGTGCCAGATATACGACATCCCATTTTAACCAGGGGACCCCCACCCCCCAACATCGGTCCGTCTGGGGTCTGTGTCTCAATATATGATGATATGTTTATTCTCCCTAGACCCCACCCCACCCCACCCCACCCAGTGGAAGGTGGGGTGGGCTCCTCCAGCTCTGGCGGTGGAGCCGGTGACCCCAGGGTCTGTCTGTCTGTCTGTGCCCCCCCCCCCTCACAGACACGTGGTCGTATCCCAACAGGAAGTGTTCCAGCGATACGTTCGCCAGACGTCTTGCATACCAGGCCGCCATCGGGGGGGCCCCCACGCGCAAGAAACGAGACCGGCCAAACGGGGGGCCGTCAGGTTGTGCTCGGTCAGGCGGTCCGCGGCCCGCCGGCGCCGAAGCGGCCCGGCCGTCACCCCCGCACACACACACACACACACATATACACACACACATTTGTGCCCGCACACACACCCACATGCAAACACGTACGCATACATATGCACACACACACACACACACACACACACAGTTGGAGTGTCTCCCAGGGCGTTCACGGTTTGAAACCTGACATTTTCACACTGACAAGTATGCACCATATTGCACATCAAAGACCTCCCATACATGCTGTCTGTCTGTCAAGTTTTCATGTTTCATTCATAGTCATTCATATTCTTCAAGTAAAACACATCCCTTGACAACCCTTTAAATCTTCATTAGCATCTCTACAGAAATGTAAAACCGGTTTAGATTAGATTAGAATAGATTCAACTCTATTGTCATTGCGCAGAGCACAAGCACAGAGACAACTAAAATGGAAGTCGGCGGTTCCGACCAGAAGTGCAAAGCCCGTTCCTCCTATTGGCACCAATCGGGAAGCTCTGGTGGTGTCATCCGCGCCGTACTTGAAGTGTCCGCAGAACAAGGACACGGCGGCTCTGAACATGAGGAGAACGGCCGCGGACTCACGGCCGCTCTCCATTAACATGCGACTCGCCATGCAAGTACCCAGCGACTAACCAGGAAGAAGATTGATACCGCGCGGAGCACATCAGTGGCTGTGTGACACACATGCACGGTCACACATAGACAGTAACACGTGTGCACACACGCACGCACACACACACCCTCCTCCATCATCTCTGACTGATAATTGTATCACTGCAATAGCGGCTGACTAATTTGCCGTGAGGTAATTGATGGGCATTAGAACCGGGGACAACCACACAGGTGCACACGTGTGTACACATACATGTGTGTGTGAGTGAGGGCATGCACGTGCATGTGTCATGTATGTGCACGTGCATGTCCTCAGACACACGCACACACACACACACACACAGTAACGTAGTGAATCAGGCCAGCCTGGTTTAGGTGCTATATTAGGAGAGGCAGTCTCCCTCTGCTGAATTCTGCACTCTGACAGTTCACATACTTTTGATGTCACATGCATCTAGTGTGTGTGTGTGTGTGTGTGCATGTGTGTGTGTGTGTGCATGTGTGTGTGTGTGTGTGTGTGCGTGCTTGCGTGTGTGTCTTTGCCGTCTCCTTCAAAGTGGTTGAGTGTGGCCCTTTTTTGGCGGGGGGGGGAGGCTGGCCCCCACATCTCCAGGGGCCTCCATATCGCCTGGCACCGCGTGTCACAGCTCCACGGTGCAGAGCAGGAGGAGCAGCAGAAGGAGGAGCAGGAGCGAGTGCAAGCCTGTTGGCTCCCGGCTCCCTGTGCTGCAGGCGAATACCAGAGAATGGCTCTACAGGAACCTGACGTATGGAGATGTAGCTAGCAGGATGGGATAGATGATGGGAGGTTGATACTTTATCCATCCCGAGGGAAATGTTTGACATCCAGTAGCTTATACATACACACACATAGACACATATTTCACCCACATCAGGAACAGAAATGATGTAGAAAACAGGATGCAGCTAGCAGGTTGAGAAGGCAGCTAGCAGGATTCATATGTGGCTAGCAGGTTGAGGAGGGTGCTAGCAGGATGAGGATGTAGCTAGCAGGTTAAGGAACCAGCTAGCAGGTTAAGAAGCCAGTTAGCAGGATGAGGATGTAGCTAGCAGGTTAGGCGCCAGCTAGCAGGATGAGGATGTAGCTACCAGGTTGAGGAGGGAGCTAGCAGGTTAAGGAGCCAGCTAGCAGGATGAGGATGTAGCTAGCAGGATGAGGACGAAGCTCGCAGGTTGAGGAGGCAGCTAGCGGGTTGAGGAGGGAGCTAGCTGCACGAGGATGTAGCTAGCAGGATGAGGACAAAGCTAGCAGGTTGAGGAGGCAGCTAGGGCACTCTTTCCTCACAGATGATGCAACAATGCTCAAACTGGAACCAAATACAGATTTGTATAGTTTACTTTGAATTTGAGAAGTGTGCCTATAGATTGTACTGTAGCCTAATGTCTAACCAGGTTATTAAATTAGTCATAATCTCTGTAAAGATACAAATTACAACCAAGTTTAATTTATTGTCACAATTGAGTAGGCCTAATGATTTAGTCATGATTTAATAATGACTTATGACAATATAATCAATGTATAATAATGATTTAGTCATGATTAATTAATGATTTAGTCATAATTTCATAATGATGTAATAATAACTTAATAATTGATAATTTAACAATGACTTAGTGATTTCATTTAATGTAATTACTAAATCATTAGTAGTCATTTAATGATGAATTAATATAGAATCAATAAAGATGTAATCATCTAGGCCTAATGATTGATGAATTATTAGTTATTTAATCATGATTTAATACAGATTAAGTACTGATTCAATAATGATTTAATAATGAACTAATAATGATAATGATTGAATGATGATTGAATATTCATTTTCTAATATGTTTATATTGAATTAGCTTTAATGCTTTCATAATGATTTCATAATGGTGCTTAATATGTTGCTTATGAGACATTTATTCACATTATAAAAACCTTTTATTTACGTTTTCAGATTGTTTCAAATTGTTGTGATTAGGATAATTAAAGTATTGTAACTAAACACCTGAACATATGATGAATGGATGATATTTAAAGGTATGGACGCAATACGTTGTTTTTCTGAATCTTACAAACCATGTTTCCTCTGTTATCTTCAACCGGCAACAAATCAAGATAAATGTTCTATTGGTCATTATTGCTATCTAGAGTGAATATTAATAACAATTTTACTTTATTGATTGGTTTATTATTCAATTCAATATTTCCATTTAAAAAGAAAACGGTCAACATTTAAGCAGTAAAACGTTTTTGTTGGTTAAACCACTTAAGTAGGCCTACTGATCAATTACTTAATCTAATACAATAACAGTACTCATATGAAAACATTACTAATGTAGTAAATACTGATTAGTTACTTAATCTAATACAATAATAGTACTAATATGCAGCGCTAATGTAGTAAGTACTGATTAGTTACTTAATCTAATACAATAATAGTACTAATATGAATACATTACTAATGTAGTAAGTACTGATTAGTTAGGCCTATTTAATCTAATACTATAATAGTACTTATACGAATGCAGTACTAATGTAATAAGTACTGATTAGTTACTTAATCTAATACAATAATAGTACTAATATGAATACATTACTAATGTAGTAAATACTGATTAGTTACTTAATCTAATACAATAATAGTACTTATACGAATGCAGTACTGATTAGTTACTTAATCTAATACAATAATAGTACTTATACGAATGCAGTACTAATGTCGTAAGTACTGATTCGTTACTTAATCTAATACAATAATAGTAGGCCTACTAATACGAATACTTTACTAATGTAGTAAGTACTGATTAGTTACTAAATCAGCATGACAGTACTACTACTGAGCCCTGCTGCATTGGTGAGGGTCTAGGGGAGGAGGAGATGGGTGAGTAGGGGTGAGGTTGAGGTGAAGTCACAAAAGAGAGGTGAGTATAAGGGTGAGACAGTGAGGTGGGGCTGAGGACTAAGAATAGAGTGGTTAGTATCGGAGTGAGTAGAGGTAAGTAGTGTGAAGATAGGTATGAGGAAGGACTTAGAGAGGTGAGTATAGGGGTGAGGAGGGTGAGTATCGGGGTGAGGAGGGTGAGTATCGGGGTGAGGAGGGTGAGTATAGGGGTGAGGAGGGTTCTGCATAACAGGGTGAGGTGTGGTGCCCTGCTGTGTCGAGCAGTGCACCAATGAAAGAGCAGCTATCAGCTGGACAGCCACACACACACACACACACACACACACACACACATTATTATTATTATTATTATTATTATTATTATTACACTTGATCACAACACAACCACCATTTCCACATGCCCTCAGGTCAGGGTTCACAGGTCTACATAGATGTCATCTTGTTGTCGTTGTGTTGTTGTCAATAAAGTTTGAGTTCTTCAGGAATAAAACAACATAATGAACACACATCCATTCACATGATGGTTGTATTTCTAAGGGACCGGTCCATAACGAGGTGACACTCCCCCAGAGCTCATCGGGTGCGGCCCAGTCCGCCCTTCACTCCGGTGACCACCAATCACAGCTCAGGCGCTGCCCGATTGGCCCAGCCTGTGAGGGCCTTCCCCCCGGCTCTGTGGTCCAAACCCCCACCAGAGTGGTTTCATGTCCCAGTGACATGACTTCAGTGTGTAATGTATCATCTAAGACTATTGTTCTTGATCGTGGACTATTAAATTTCACTTTTTTTTCCCCGTTTTACTTAACTTTTCCCATGATGTCAACATAAACCTGATCTGGTCTGTAAACTCTCTCATGGGTGGCCTCTTGTACAACACACACGGGTCTGAGGGTAGTGGGCGTGGCCCTACCCTGCGCAAACCAACCACTGAGCCGAATCTCCATGTGGGCGGGGCCTCTCACTTAACAACCAATCATTCAGACCTGGGGTGAAAGCAGCCCCTGTCCAAACAGTTGAACATTAATTAGCCTGATGAGCCTGATGCCTGTCTGTCTTTACAAACAAGATAACAAGTTTCTGTAAACATAAATCAACATTTTTTTGTTTCATGTATTTATGGATGATTGATTCAGCATAAGTCCAGGCTGAAGGGGGGGTTCTTTATCAATGATTTTAGCAATGCTTTAGCCCAGGCCCACTTACTTTGAAAATTATTAAAAATTATCTCAATGCTACTTTCAGGGTTTAAAGTTTTCAAGACTTCAAACTGGGATGTTGCTTTTACTTTTATTGCTGTAGAAACGATCATTTCAAGGTGTATCATTATTAACATCTTACTGTATCACATTCATCTTTTTAATTAGGCCTACACTTTGTAAAAGATAAACATCAAACAATTATATAAAAATCCTGATTAAATGATTACACTGAATAAAGATGATAAACATCCAACTATTACACAAAGTCTACACATTTTAAAGTTGATGTACTTCCAACTAATACAGTCTTTATTAATACAATTCCACTTCATAAAGATTATAAACTTCTAACTTTCACACAAAACCCTTATCAATATAATTACACGGCATACATATATCGACGTTAATATAACAATTAAATAAAGCCTGTGGTAATACAATTACATTCTAATAGTCATTGATAAGTACTGAATCCAAATGTCAAACTCAACCCAATAAACATGAGTGGATAACTCCTCAGTCGCATCGTGTGAAGGTTCTTTGTATATAATGTAGTTTGAGCTACGTCAGTTATTGATATAAACCAGTAGCTGGTGCTGAGCGCCCCCTCGTGGCTTAAACGAGTACTGCGCGACCCCGGGGGTGGGATGCGCGGCTGAAGGACGAGGACAACAGGATAATTTCTAATGATCTGAAACTGAATTTACAAATTAGGTACATTTGAAAACTTGGAATGAGCTAAACCTTTGCTCCTGGCCAGCGGCTGGTCTGATGTCCACCCGAGAGAGTGAAGCTTTTTGGATCTCTGGTGTAATGCCACGGTGTGCGGAGCCTTTCCTGTACAACCACAGTACTAAAACACAACCACAAATAGGCCATGGTGATAACCCACTCCATCAAGTCATGAGGCCAAAACAGGATTCTTTTAAAAACATGATTCGTCTAGAGTTGGTTGTACGTTCTGATCTGCTGTAGAGATATGGGGGTACACCCGACCCACTCCCGATGTAGATATAAAGGATATAAAAGTCCAGGTTACCAACACACTGGTGATTTCCATGGGGTTGGACTGCACCTTTAAAACCGGAAAACCAACAAACATTCTTGTTCTGGTTCTTTTACCGCACAATTTATAGTTACTTCCTCAACATTTGTGCCTGTCATGTGGTTCATGTGGAACATGAACATAACTCAGAACAAACTAATCTTGGAGGAACTTAAAACAAAACAAAGCCTCCTGCTTTTATTATTAATTTATAACTATATAATTATATATTCTATTCTATTATAGATTTATAATATACGATATACAACTCATTCATTCTGTGCTCTGAGTTTACACATGATCAATCAAGGTTCATATTTCATGTATTTTTAACTTGGAATGATGAAATGACAGCTTGTAATCATCATAGGACTTTATTATGGTCACACAGCTAACAAGAACAGAACCAACAACTAATAGAACCAAAATACCCCTCTGTCGCTTGACCTTAACACTAATATGACTGAAATAAAGGGTAGAAGAAAAGGCCTACACCAGTTGGAATGAGGATGGTGGTGTGATTTTAATCTTTCAGGATTCACCATCTCAGGGTGAACTATGAAACTAAAGCAGGTTCAGCTGGTTGGCTGGTCCCAAGCAGAAGCCGCACAGCCTGTGGGCCTGGAACCAGACCAGTGTGAGGGGGGGGGGGGTGGCAGCCTAAAAGGTGTTTCTACAGCGGCCGGTCTACTGCACAGGGTCAACCTGAAACCTTGGGCCACGTTGTCTCAGGACGCCGGTGACCAGACAGGACGGCCCACCTCGCCGGCCCGGCGGCTGTTGGCTGTCGGCCAGGGAAGGACAGTGACGTGGAGGCCCTCTTCTGGAGCCCGGGTCAAAGGTCAGCCACATCCCGCTGGCTGAGGTTCTGCTGCCCAGGCTGTGTCCCGGTAGAGACCCACCCCCATGTGACACGTGTCTGCAGATCCCGGACACCAGCAACATGATTGGTCGAAATAAACTTGAAGCGAATAAAAATGAAACGATTTGAATGGTGATTTGAGTGGAATAGTTTTGTGATAATGGAGAAGGCAGAACTAACCTTGACCCCTACCCAATGTACTAAACTAGCACTAACCTTCACTCAAACCCATCTAACCCTGATCCCTCTCTGCAGAGACAAACAGAAACGTAGCCCTCCCTTTCGACGTCGTGTTTAATGATCAGTCAAAACAACATGTTTCCATGACCACACACACACACACGCACACACGCACACACGCACACACACACACACACACACACACACACACGCACACTGTTGGGGGGGGGGGGGGGAATAAGCGTTGACCCGGGGTGGAATTAGTGTGGCTCCCACGCCAGGG
>JAOPUI010000078.1:5108821-5119771 GCA_027123135.1 Urophycis floridana | reverse complement strand
GAAGTCCGTTAGGTGTGCTAACGTGAGCTACATTAGCTTTAGCCTTAGCTGCGCTTCTTCGTCGGACACATCTTTTCCAGAATAGTCCTCTTACAACTCAAACTCGACACTGTGTTGACCGAACAGTCACTCAGAGACTCACTGTCTGTTGGTCTCGACTTACGTTCTTCAAACAGCGTCCTCAGTTCTTAAAGTCTGTTTCTCTGCTGTAACGCTTTCGCCGCCATGCAGCTCCTCCTCCTTTCTCTTCTCTCCTCCACGTTTTCTCTCTCGTTTCTCCTTCACTTCCTGCTGAGTCCTCTTCAGAATCCGGTTGACCTGTAACCTTGATCACTGATTCGATTTTCCCTACAGTAACTAAACTTTAACCGGGTTACATGTTGTTAAAGCAACATGACAGCAGCTGTCGGATTGCTAGGACAACATGAGCCCATACAGTGACGTAGCGACGCTGCGCTACTCTGGCTCTGAGTCTGTGGAAAAACGAGGTGGTTCTTGGGTAATCAGCCGGTAGCACCAACACCGAACTGGTACTAGCACCCAGAACCAGCACCTGGTTAGTGGCGGTGGAAAAGGGGTATCAGTTATGCTAATTCCTGCATACCAGCCCATTTTTCACCAGAAAAAAAGCCTGCTGTGAAGAAGGTCTGTGCAGGACTGTTTTGAGTGCACTGAATGGAGCATGTTCAGAGAGGCTGCAGCAGTCAACCAACACACCAATGTAGAGGAGTATGCTGCATCTGTGATGGACTATATTGATTGGTGCATGGAAGGAGTTACAGTTACCAAGACAATCATCACTCAGGCAAATCAGAAACCTTGGATGACTAAGGACGTGCGTATGAGACTGAGAGAGCGCAATGCTGCATTCAACACTGGTGATGAGATGGCTCTCAGAACAGCGAGGGCCAACCTGAACTGTGCCATCAGGGTAGCAAAGTGAGCCCAGTCAGAAGATCCAAGGCTTCTTCCAGGACCCCAGCAACACCAGATGACTGTGGCAGGGCATCCAGACTGTCACTGACTAGAAAGTCACACCCACACCCTGCCAGGATGACACCAGCTTCCTTAATGAGCTCAATAACTTCTTCGTAAGGTTTGAAGCACTGAATAACAACCCTGCAAGGAAAGCCTCCCCCCATCCTAATGAACAGACAATCAGGCTCGAATCCACTGATGTGCGGAGCACACTGAGGAAGGTCAACGCACGGAAAGTCAAGTCAAGTAAACTTTATTGTCAGTTTTCATTAATGTAAAGGACATACACAAAAAAAACACGAAATGCCGTTTCCCTCGATCCCTGGTGCTAGACATGCATGCGAAATATAAATATATAAAAATATGAATACAAAAAATCTAAATAAAACAGCAACCACATCCTGAAGTACGCGGACGACACAACAGTTGTGGGCCTCATTCAGGACAACAATGAACTGGCTTACAGGAAGGAGGTGCGACACTTGGTAGACTGGTGCAAGGTGAATAACCTGGTCCTGAATGTTGACAAAACGAAAGAGATCATCATGGACTTCAGGAGATCCAGACCCAGCCACACACCCCTCCTCATCAAAGACACAGCTGTGGAAGTTGTGAGAAGCATCACGTTCCTGGGGGTGCACATCTCTGACAACCTCAGCTGGTCACTCCACACCTTTTCCCAGGTGAAGAAGGCACAGCAGCGCCTGCACGTCCTGTGGCGGCTGAGGAGAGCCTCCCTCCCCCCTCCCATCCTCAACACCTTCTACATAGGGTCCATCAAGAGCTTGCTGGCCACCTGCATCTCTGTCTGGTCTGGGAGCTTCGAGCCTCTGACTGGAAGCCTCTGCAGAGAGTGGTGAGGACAGCGGAGAAGATCATCGGGACCCCGCTCCCCCCCTATCCAAGACCTGCTTGTCCAGAGCTCACCGGATCCTCTCCGACCCCACCCACCCCCACCAAGGACTGTTCTCCCGGCTGGCATCTGGCAGAAGGTTCTGCAGCATTTGCTGCAGAACAGCCAGATTCAGCAAAAGTTACTTCCCCCTAGCAATCAGACTGCTCAATGCAAAATAACCCTCCCACCCATTTCAGTGCAATGTTTTTTTATGGATGTGTGCAATAATCTCCACCCTGCTGCTATAATGTTCTTAATACAATTTTATTCCTACTCTGACATTTTTGTATTATTATTATTCAGTTCTTTTGCACTTAATTATTATATTGATCATATTTTTATATTTTTATTTTTGTATTTTAGATTATTAGAGTATTAGATCTATTTAAATATTGTATATCTCTGTCTCCCAGAAGCCTATAGCAACAATATTTCGCTGCCAAAAATCACTGTTTCTTTTGCAACGACAAATAAAGAGAAAGTTGAAGTTGAAAGTTGAAGTTGAAGTCTTGCCCAGCCCATCCAACCTCTTCTGCTGGGGAAAGGTTGACACCCCATTATGTCATTTGTGCCTCAGAAGAGGCAAAAGCCTCTTCTTTTGTTGCCCAAAAGCCCTGGGAGAAGGACGCTATACTTGGCGCCACGACCAGGTGCTGAAGGCAATAGCAGAAACCATCTTCACCAGCATCAACCAGAATAAGCCTCTCCGACCAGCAAGGGAGGTGATTGCTTTTGTCCGAGCAGGGGAGAAGCCTAAGCCCCAGCCTAAGGGGGCAGTGGGACTCCTTGGAACCGCAGCAGACTGGCAGATGAAGCCCGACCTGGGGAAGCAGCTCAGAATCCCAGAGCATATCGCGGAAACCACCCTGAGACCAGACATAGTTCTGTTCTCAGATTCAATAAAACAGGTTGTCCTTCTGGACCACCTGACCAATAAAACTACTGATCCTATAGCAGCGCATGGAAGAGGCCAATAAGAGGAGGAGGGGGCCAAGTATTGCCGCCTAGTTTATACTTCTCCGACTGCGTAATCCGTAATCCGACTACGTAACTACGGACACCCCTCGAGCCCTCATAGTTCTCTGTCGTGGTGACGGATATGCAATGCAATTTCCCGCTTGACCAGTAGGGGTCGCTACGCAAGACTGGCCATGACGTTCACGCAAGTAAATAAGTACAAAAGGGAAAAGTAGAGGGGATCAATTATTAAATAGAAAAGGGAATACATTATAAATGTAAATAAATAAATAAAAGTAAAAACCGTACACAAACTAAAAAAAAAAACTATTTACAACAATTTATTGCAATTTGCCACCGTCTCTTTTAAGTTTCACAAGTTCAAGTAGGTTGGCTTGCATTTTGGAGCTTAATTCGTCCATATAGTAAAGAGTATATAGGCCTATATAGCGTAGAAAGCGTATGTACATAAATGGCGCTGCCAGTGTTTACGTTGTGATAGAAGTCGAAAGCGATAGAATGTGATTCATTGTGAGTCATTCATGTGTAAATGGCGTGTTTAGAGGACCAATCGCAGCCCTTGCGGTCTCCGTTGTACGTAGACGGAGTGACGGAAAACGAAAAAACGAAAAAAATATTTCAGGCCGACGGAGACGACGGAGAGGCTCTCCGTCAGGCTCTCCGTCTCCGTCCTCCGTCACTTTACGCAGAAGTATAAACTAGGCTTAAAGCGTCGGTTATGGTTCCGCATAGTGATCACTTAGTGATCATGCAATGGCCACGCAGTTGCTTGGACGCAGTCATGAGACCATGATAGTCTCATGGGGTTTATTTGTCGAAATGCAATTCAATGCCACACCGGTAGAGGGACCAGAATGACCATTCTGGTCATTGCATACGGATTACTAAAAATATGTTTACAGACATGAAGGCAAAAGTTATATATATGTTGTTGCCAATCAGTCGAAGCATTTATCACACCGTGGCGGTGTTTATGAGTGGAAACCGGAAAAGCGATCTCCAGCGGATGTAGTTAGCGTACTAATCACAGCCAATGCCGCTGCGTTGGTGTTGCATTGCCTCGACACACGTCTAGGATTTTTGGGAGGTGCACGTCAGGCCCTTGTGTTGGATGCAAGGGGGGTCCGCAAGGACGTAAAGGGTCCGTAAGCCCCTAGCGTTGCGTCAACGCGGAAGCATAACTTAAGCATAACTCAACCTTTACTCAACTATGACTCCTCTCCTCCCTCCCATCCTTTCACCACTCCTTCTCAATCCCCCTCTCCTCCATCTCCCCTCCCCGTCCCTCCCCCTTTCCTCTCCTACATCTCTCCTCTAACACCTCACCCCTCCCCTCCCTCCTCCTGGCTCCTGCAGGAGCCATCATGGAGGAGCATGCCAGGGACCTCCTGGGCCTGAGGAGATGCGGCTTCCTCCCCAGACACAAGAAGAACCTGGCCAACGAGTTCCGCTGTTTTACCAGCTACGACTCGCGCCTCCTCTCCTGCTGAGCCGGGAGTCATATTCCAGGCTTCCCCATGTCAGCTGGTTTCTGACGGCAGCCCCTGATTGGTTTGGGGCATGTGAGACCGTGAAGCTGTGCACATCTTCCGCCACAGGCTGAAAAGTCATCTGTTTGGACCGCCTCTTGGCCCATGAAAAAAAAAGAGGAAAATAATCTGAAATTCTCTTTAGTTTCTAAATTGACACACACACACACCAAAACGCTGTTATGTTATGTGCTCAAATGATTCAGGCACTATTTGGACAAACGCGTCAGCTAAATGAATGCAATGGTCATAAGTGCTGCCTTGCACATGAGGGAGGCCTAGGGGTACAGTCCTAGGACTGTACCTGGCCATGACGGTTTCCACACAGATCTACTCAACGAAGGAAATACATTGAAAAATACACAATTCAATTCACAATTCAATCAATGGATTCAATAAATTGATTTTAATGAAAGGTCTCATTGAGGTGCCTGACTCATCACCGTCTTCTGTATGCTGAATATTTCATAGTTTCATTTGACATCATGGACAGAAATATATTGTACAGCTTTTCATTCGTGTTTTCGTGTCTTTTCTATATTGATGTTCTCGGCTGTTTGGCACTTGCGACAGGAGGTGGCGCTGTGGAGGCGATTTCACTCCATCTAAATAACTTATTTCAGCTTGATTGTTTAGTAGCCTTGTATCCATTTAGGTAAGTAGTTCTGTATACAACACTAGAGCATGGTGACAGATGAACACCAACTGCAACCTTTTGTCGACTGGTGTGTGCAATATATATAGGCCTATATAATCTATATATAGCTGTCATGTGTGGCGCGTCAACTCGTGTCTTTTCTTTCTGAATAATACGATCGAACATTCAAAGGTCTTGATAGTCAATCAATATTCATATATGACTTACTCGCCGTCAGGCCAAGCTTAGGTACTCTGTTTACTTGTGAGGGGTCACTATCTGCGAGGATTTATTCCAACGAATTCCGAGACGCACCTTTAGTGGTTATTTGAGATCGGTTGGAAGAACGCAGGGGGGTTCAACCCTCCGGTTTCATCCCGTACCTCCAGGGGTTGTCTTATAGACATTTTTGTTACCGGTAGTCACTCCAGTGTCTCCTCCGTGTTTAGGAGCGACTCTGACCACACTCCGGGTCCCGTTCTTCGCCTCTCGGTCCTCCGCGAGCAGCGGCACGCAAGTGCACCCGACCGGCACGGACACGTAGCTCTCAACGTAGGCGTGGCGCCCCGCGACGCACGCACCCGTGCGTCGCAGGATGACGGAGGGCGTGTAGACGGGCGTGCTGCGGTGCCGCACGCTCTCCTTGCCGCCGGGTCCCGTCAGACAGCCCGTGCACAGGCAGTAGGCCTCGGGGATGAAACGCGGGTACCTCGCAGGGTCGTGGGAGATGCTGGGTAACAAAATGAGAGCAGCAGAATTAGTGCAGGCTTTTTGTTACACGCGCAATAGAAACCACTATAGGCCATTGATGTCCACGAAATACTTGGATATCGCAGGCATCCTCAACCTTGCAAAAGAGTAACTATTAACAATGAAGATATATGATTGGACTACATTAAAAAGGCTATAATAAAACACAATATCAAGTATCAATCAAATATCGAATTTCACGTACGTTTTTCTGTTAAATGTAATATTATCGTCTAAAATATAGATATTGGGGACGCGTAGCCACGGGCGGGCCTGAACGGGCCGAGGTCCGCCTACTTGTCAGTCTTGCCCGTCCAATCAGAGGGTATTCCTTCGTATAGCCTACATTCACGTGCACGTTTACGCCGATGCATGAGTTCATGCAGTTTTCCGCAAGTTTAAAATGTTTCCGCTAATTTGTCAGCTATGATCAAATGCCTTTGATACATTCCACCTGTATGTCATAAATATAACTTGCTGCTTCTAGCCTGTCTTATGTTCAATCAAATTGGCTTTGCCCACCCGGTTTTTTTCTGTGCCCACCCATTTGAACATTTCTGGTTACGCCACTGATTGCGATGCTCACATCTGTGTCGGTGCCTATGGGTTCAATCCCAGCGCTACCTCTGTAGACATACAGCAAGAAGCAATAACCCATACCTGTTCCTTAACGACCTGTTTCTGTATTCATCCAACCCCCACCTGGTCCTTAATTAACTGTCTCTGTACTGTATAACCCTACCTGCACCTTAATGACATGTCACTGTCTAACCCATACCTGACATGGCACTGCACTACTGCCTTACCTTGATGACATGTCTGAACTCACCATAAGTTACTTAGGATAAAAGCATCCCATCAATAGCCTGCCTATGGCCTAGTACTGAATAGTCCTACCGGTAGGCCCAGGGAGAAAGGCTGAGCAGGTTCACTGGCACGCGGGTCTTGGCGTCGCTTGGCAGGCCGTGGCCGGCGGCCGCGGGGCAACTGACGTTGTGCCGCTCGGCGGGCGCGAGCTGCAGCGTGTGGTGGAACGCCTGCAGGACCCCCACCGAGAGGCGACCGAGCATCTGCTCGAGGATCTCCTCGGGGAGGTCCAGGCACCGGCGGCTCCGCGGGGACGCCACCGGCGCAGAGCTCTTCTTCTTCACCCGCCCCGCGCGCGTGACGTCCGCCGCCGCCGGCAACAGCAGCAGGTAGAGGAGCAGCACCAGCACGCCCAGCCGGAGCGCCGCGGCGCGCCGTTTCTTCCACCACATGGGACCCGGTGTGTCCTCTTGACTGTAGCGAGACTCCGGTGGGTGACGGAGTGGCTCCAACGACAATGCGCACACAACTTTACTTTGCTGTTGTAAATGTGTGAAATAGTTTCAGTGGTCGTAGATGTGGGAAAATTGTCCAATGGCGTAAATTCGCGCACGTTTTTTTTTTCTCTCTCACGGAATCCAAAGTAAAACCACAGCCTCAACACTCGAGACCCCGACTGCAGAGGAACCGCACCTCGCTAAATAAAGAACAAACCCCGCTACACGTCCCGTGAGAGAGGACGGAGGAGGTGTATACGAGACGGAGACTTGGCTCCGCGCGCGCGCTGCTGATCGGTTTGTCCTCCCCGTCTCTTCCCCCTCTCCTCCTCCTCCTCCTCCCCTCTCCTCCTCCTCCTCCTCCTCCTCACCATCATCGGAACAAGATGTGGCAGTAGGCCGCTGCCAAGAGGGCTGATATGTTCCGTTCAGACTTCTGCTGGAAACAAAACGACTACTAACGCAGTCACACTGCAAGAATAAACAAACAGCCCTGCAATGTCAGGAACACAAGAGACCCAGCAGTTATTGATTAAAAAAATGTTTAATGAAAAATAGCCTAGTTCTATGCAGTTACAGGCAGGGCCATAAAAAAAGACGAAAAGAACGAAGATCATTTACGAAATTAATGGGTCCTTGAGGCTTGTTGACGCCGGAGTCTAAGTTGGAAAACCTTCTGCTGAGATTCCGACGGATTCCCAGAAGATGGAAATCCTGACGACTATAAACGTGGAAAGACAAACAGCTGCCCCTCAACACCCCCGTGTGTCAGCCAGTCCTGCAGGAGCCGCTCGGCTCAGAAGGAAGTGAAGCTGTAGCTGTTGCCCCAAATAAGTATCGGTAGGAGAAAGAACCACGTTATCTCTGTGAGTGGCCTATACGGGCTTTATATATTAAAGTACCCATTATATAAACTTGTCATACGCGCTCAATAAAGTGCGCTATTTTTTTTTTTTTTTTTTTTACAATGAGACCAGACGTTATACAAAAATAAATAAATAAATAAATGAACACACATACAACGAGTCGCTACTCGGGTAGCAGGTCGTCCAGCTCCTCATCCGCGAAGTCACTCTCGTCCCCCCGTTTCTTGGCGGCGGTCTTCGGTCTCTCCATCTGAGGGCCCAGCGGGTCCACGTAGGAGGCGTCTGGAGCCGCCAGGGGGCGAAAGAGAGTGAGAGAGACACGTCCGTGATAACTGTTATTTAACTATTAAGCTCTTGTTGCGTCACAATTATGTGGCTGTTGCTGTTCAGTTATCTTACCATGGTATCAATGTTTTTACACTGTTACTTGTTCATTTACTATTACTTGAGTGAGTGTAGTCTCTGTACCTAGCTCTTTCTGGCCGCTGGACTCGTAGGGTTCGTTGGAACCAGGAAGGGACCTCAGCTTGGCACTCATACGGTCACCACGAGAACTGTTGCCCTGGCTACTGTTTCCACTGTCTAGACAGACAGACAGAATGATTAATAAGGGATCTAAACAGTCGGAAGAGTGTTTAGTGCTTGGTGTTCAAAGCTACATCAGCCACTGGTCTCTTTGTATCAGTACCATGTGTAGTGACCCATATGCGTCTTCAGTATGTACTGGTGACAGTCTGGGAGGGCTGAGCCCAGACAGACCATAATACCCCCGGTCACCATAGAAACTTAGCAGCCCATCAGAAGCAGCATAACTTCTTATCATGTGTGTGTGTGTGTGTGTGTGTGTGTGTGTGTGTGTGTGTGTGTCGGGGTCTTTAATGCTGAACAGATGGACCGACTGCAATGCCTTTATTGCATCATTCAGCTGATGGTACTTTCCAATACACTAGAGTGTGTATACTGTGGATATAGAGGACAGGGAGAGATGGGTGTCATTGATAATGGATATATTAGAGGTATTATTAGTGCTGTGGTGTAGATTAGTAGGGGCTACAGGATATGGTAACTCATTTAAAAGGATTCAACCCCCTCTCCCTCTCTACGACCATCTCCGTCTCTAGAGCTGTCTCCAAACCTCTCTCCAGTCACCTCTCCCCTATCCTCTCACCGTCTCTCCATCCTGTTTTCATTACTTGCTGAATGGAGGGATGAATGGATGAATAGAGAAATGGATGGATGGAGGGGGGAATGAAGGATTGATGGATGAATGAATCAAGAAGTGGATGGATGGAAGGGGGAATGAAGGGTTGATGGATGGATGAATCAAAAAGTGGATGGATGGAGGGGGGAATGAAGGAATGATGGATGGATGAATCAAGAAGTGGATGGATGGAGGGGGGAATGAAGGATTGATGGATGAATGGATCAAGAAGTGGATGGATGGAGGGGGGAATGAAGGAATGATGGCTGGATGAATCAAGAAGTGGATGGATGGAGGGGGGAATGAAGGATGGATGGATGAATGAATCAAGAAGTGGATGGATGGAGGGGGGAATGAAGGATGGATGGATGAATGGATCAAGAAATGAAGGATTGCTGGAGGATTGCTGCAGGGAAGCAGGAAGGGAGGGATGAATGGAGGCTGATTCCAGGTCACCGATCCTGATTCCAGGTCACCGACTTCACAGGCTTTGGAGAAAACTCTCAGCGGAGCTCAAAGTGTCCTCACATATCTCACACCAGCCTCTCTGGTCTACAACATCAGCCTCTCCCTGCCTCGCGGGGCATCTTCCCGTCTCCCATCTCGTTCTCCTCTTTCAATACGGTGACCAGCGCAAACATTGACAGGAACGTGAGAGAGAGACAGGGAGAGAGGGAGAGAGAGAGAGACGGCGAGAGCGAGTTCTGTTCATGCCAGAAGTTCATTCATATTGCACCCTGCCAACACGAAGCCCGGTCAGGTAGCCGTTTTGTCAGCCGAGTCATGAATGACTTTGAGCAATTAAATCTCTCACCTGGTTTCACATCCACTCCTGAAGCATCATGGGAAAAGCAAATTCAAAACATCAAGTCTTCATTTGATTGGTCGTGTGTGAGCACGCATGCACCTGTATTTCTATCTCTTGAATTTCCCCCGGGGATCAATAAAGAATCTTGAATCTGAATCTTGAATAATCCTGTTGTACCACTGTATGTATACACAATACTATACAGGGAGACAGACAGGCAGAGAAAAAACCTGACCACCCAATCTCAATGTTTACACTTTCTGAAGTCTAATTTAACAACTTTTCAGTGACAATTTTGGATTTGTTATTGCATTGTATTTTGCAACCAGCCAATGAAGCCGTTTGAACTGAACTGAGATACACACAGAAAAACAGAAAGACGAGTGGCAGAGAGAGACAGGGAGACAGTATGAGAGACGGAGAGACAGTGAGAGAGAGAGAGAAAGAGAAAGGGAGCGAGAGAGAGAGAGAGAGAGAGAGAGAGACAGAGACAGTAAGAGATGAGAGCAGTGAGGTACCAGAGAAGTCAGTCTTCTTGGGAGGAGTGAGAACAGGCGAGGGGGCGTGGCCTGTCCACCATCACAACCACACACAGGAAACAGGAAACGGGAAGCAGAGGAGAGAGACGGAAGAAGGACAAAAAGAGAAGGAGAGCATGTTGCTGATGAAGATGTGACTAGCCGTTAGTGATGTAGAGATATAGAGCACGCCATTGGCCCTTCTAGGTCACACGCAAGGGTTTTACTGAGTGTCTATTGGCTGGCGCCGTGGTTACTTACCACTGCCTGCGCTCCCTTCTCGTCCCTCTCGGCGTGCTCTGGCACTGCCCTCCCTCCCCGACCTCACCCTCTAGAGGGAGGGAGAACAGATACTATATTACAATAGTGTGTGTAAAAAGCAGTCATACTATAGCTGTGTTCGAAAAGCGCACTCATTCACTATGTGGGGCACTATATAGTGAATCAGCCATTTTGTAGTGTTGTTCGAAAATCCAACTGTCAATT
>JAOPUI010000078.1:5053902-5066156 GCA_027123135.1 Urophycis floridana | reverse complement strand
CCCTAAACGTTTTTGAACACATACAAAAATCAAATGCCCCCCCCCCCCCCCCCCCATCATGGCCCACTGCCATCTAATTCAAAAGTTGCTGTATTGATAAATCAATTATCAATGTCCTCATATACCAGTTAAGTCCAATCACATGAAATCAGAATGTGAACAGCAATATGGAGTATAATCAAAGGACCTCAGCAAAGGTGTATGTGTTTACATCTCCACATAACCAACATGAGGATACATCATCAAATACAGTGATGAGCTTCCAGTCTGTTGGCTGTACCAGCACCGCCAGAACTCACCGGGTAGTTCCTGAGAGAGGGCGGGCACGCGGATGCAGACGGCGGTCTCCTTGGCAACAGGATGCTGGTCGTCAGGGCCGTAGACGTCTGTGAATGAGAGGCGGAGGTGCTGGTCCAGGGAACGGAGGCCAAGGTGTTTGGTGTTCAGGTAGACCAGAGAGAGGAGCAGGGAGGTGGGGCTGTGCTCTCCCAGCTGCCTGCTCCTCCACAGGGACTCCTCCTCCACGCGGCCCCACGCAGAGCCTGTAGGACACACCAGAGTTCAGATCCTCCACAACAAACCTCCCCCTACTGTCCAACCGAGCTTCTCCATCCGGGAGGGCAGAGATCTGCCCCGACACTGTATAATTTTCAATGAGGGCTCATTAACTTTTATTAAATTAACCATCCATGCTTAATGTTAACTCATATACCGTATGGATTTAAAATGTGCCATCATGATACATATTATCAATGTCCTCATATTCCAGTAAAGTCCAATCACATGATATCAGAATGTGAACAGCAATATGGAGTATAATCATAGGACTTCAGCACAGATGAGCAGAGCATCGAGTACCAAGTTAAGGTAATTAGCAGCTGTACCAATCATGGCTCAAGTCATCTGCTGTAAAGGGTTTGGTTTTGTGTACCATGGCATGGCATTTCATTATCTACATATAGAAAACGTACATCTAGCAGTAATGCGGTACTTAGTCTCAGGGTGTCACAGGGTTAATTGTGTCGTCTCACCATCAGGAAGCAGACTGGGCTGCCAGCCCGCCAAGATGCGGTCCAACTCCTCTCCAAACCGCCGGTAACACGGGTCTCCAAACAGGTCCTCATTGCGTCCTTTAGCATATAGATGCTACACACGGAAGAACAATTCAACAATTAATTAAAAAAGACATGGTGCTTGACACTGGCAACAGGTATTCACGATCAAAGTCATCTCATGGACATGTCCTCATATTTAAATCGATCATCACCGTCATTCAGGATGTGAACAGCAGAAAGTTATAATCACAGGACAGAGAAGTAGTTATGCACCACCGTTCACTCACAGAACATGTGTTTTAAGACAAGACAAATTTTATTGCCACAAAAAGTTGAGAACCCTCTACACTTTATACTGCACAGCAAATATTGTTTTAAATTACGTTGCAGTATTTTAGAAAGCTAGATTTGCATTAAACTCGAATTACAGAAACTACAGGCACTTTATTCCTGGTCAGCGATCACATGTGTGAGCTCTAACGGTTCTACAATACTCTCCAATCAACTCTTCAGTCAAATAAAGCCATTACAACATCACGATAAACTATAACTTTGAAGTTATAATGCAAACGTGGCCATAAATTTAAATACGTATACAAAAGCATTGAATTATATATATTTTTTACCCGGGCTAACGTCCTGCAGTACGTTCAGTCTGACGACACGAGGGAGAGAGAAAGTTGAGCAAAGTGCAACGCAAATATAAGTCCCCCCGGAAACCGCTGGCGCTATTTTCAGTTCCTCCTCCTTTCAATGACAATTGCCATAGTTCCATGATTAAAATCCTTGACTCAAACTGATAAATAAACAAGTAACTGCAAATTAAGAATCCGCTTGATTGTTAATTTTCAGTTATTTCAGTTTACCAGTTTATTTATTAATTTGAGCTAGGGAAATCTTTGATCTTTATCTCCATAGAGATTATAATAATTATATTTATTTGAAGAGCATAGTTATTACAAGCCCAGTTGTATATTAAGAAACACACTTGGAGCCAAACATTCCTCCCCAAAACATCCCAAAGTTGAATAAAGTTCTACGCAATTAACCAACAAGAGAAAGGGGGTGGGATCAGTGGGTGACGGGTGTGTCCCAAACAGAAGGCAGCAGCTACCTGCTGCCTCGCTGTGTATCCAGGCAGTATCCTTTGGAAGCAGTTACCTGAAACGGGCAGCATTTTAGCCACTCGGGAGACAGCCAGCAGTGTCTTCTCGGCTACAGTTTGGTTACTGACCTTCTGGATTCCCAGGCAAAGGTAGAGGATGCTATCGGGAGCGTAGCGCCCACCGCAGGGCCGGCTGACCTCCTGGACGAAGCGGCTCAGAGAGACGCACAGCTCCTCTGGACTCAGTGACAGAAGGTCTCCCCTGGACCGGGTCCCCTCTGCTGAATCCACATTACTTCATCAGTCAGAGCTCTTTACTAACCTTCAAATTGGTTCTAACCTTCAAATTGGTTCTGTCACAATTTCTCTGCGTTGAAAAAATATCAATAGAGAATATGAAATGTAAATATGAAAAATTAGGTGTAAATAAAAATATTCAAACGCAATAACAGTGAGGAATATAAATATGTACATATTGTGTGTATTTGCTTAATTTATTCTTTATTCATTGTTGATGTCATGTTAAATATATCGTAATAAATTCCAAACCAACCAATTCCAAATAAACTCCATTTTCATTGTAGTGGACCAGAACCTCATTAGAACCATAATCAGGGCTGAGGGGTTGTGGACAATGTAGGCGCTGACTGAACACATGTGATATGTTGAAACGGCCATGTTCCGGGGGGGGTGGGGGGGAGTCTGCTCACCTGGCGTGGTGCTGTCCTGGTCTTTGGGGTCGTGTGATTGGTCAGCAGGGGACAGAGCCCAGCGTCTCCAGGCATTGAGGCCGTAGCGCGCCCGCAGTGGGACGCGGCGGCGGCGCTTGGCGTGCTGATCACGTGACTGCGGGGACGACGGCGATGCTTGGACAGACCCCGCCTCCAACGCACGCCGCTTGTGACCCTGTTGAGCGACACGCACACGCGTGCACACACAAACACAGTTCTAGAGGCCTCCAGTCGATTCATGACAGTGTAAAAGGAAAGATCACTGTATGGTATGTGTGTGTGAGACTCTTGAAATACAGTAAGTCGTGTGACTCCCAGGAAGGAGCAAAGTGTGTGCGCCTGGTACCTGTCTCCTGGCCTGAGGGAGATCGGGCGCTTCCTCCTTCTTCTCCTTCTGCTCCTCCTCCTCTTTCGCCCCCTCCTTATCTTCTGTCTCCTTCATATCTTTTGTCTCTTTCTCCTCCTTCTCTTCTTCTTCCTTCATCTCCTCATCTTTATTCTTCTCTTTCTCCTCCTCATCTTCCTTTTTCTCCACCTTCTCTTCCTTCTCCTCCTGCTCTCCCTTCTCCTGCGGTTTCTTCTTCTCCTCCTGCTCGTCATTCACATTTTTCTCCTTCTCTTTCATCACCTCCTTCCCTTTCTCATCCTCCTTCTCCTCGTTTTCCTCATCCTTCTTATCCTTCTCTTCCTCCTCCTTATCAGTCTTTTTCTCCTCCTCCTCCTTTCCCTCCTCATCTTCCCCCTTCTCCTCCTGCAGGGCAGGGGGAGGCGTGGAGTCCATTTCCTCCTCTAGATCCTCCTGGGTTGAGGAGTGGCCCGAATCGAGACCTGGGGTGAGAAAACCCAAGTCAACTAATGTCACGCTCAGTTCATCATGACCATGGTCATCCTCATCCTACTCTTTAGACCACCATCATCATTATCATCATCATTATTATCATCACCCCCTTAGAACTTCAGCATCATCACCATCACCCATCAAGGCTACGAGAAATAAAATGAGCTGAACATTGTTAGTGAAGACACACAGGGGTGCCCACGCCGCCTTCCCAATTCAGATGACCCACCCAATCACACGCCAGCATGGGCGTTGTGAGGGCGGAGGTTGAGCTACCTTGTGGAAAGTCTTTCTCCAGGTCCATCTCAGGATTGTACTTATCTTCATCCTCCTCTCCCTCACTCACGCTGCCGGAGGAAGAGGAAAACGAAGAGTCGGGGGACTCCTTGTCTCCGCCCTCCTTCACCTTCAGAGGCTTTACATCTGAAACACACACACACACACTTTACGGTCACCTACTTTACGTAGCTGGAGTTACACATATACTTTTAATTGATATACGAGCATAGTTTATTACATTTTGTTGTTGGTTGTTTTATCAATAATTAATCTCTATTCATGCTTTAATTTGCTAGTATTTGCTACTATTTTTATATAGCTAGTAGTTTTTACTGTATTCCATTTACGTTGATGTTTTCAGCTTGAGTTGAGCAACTTAAACAAATAATTTCCTCTGGCATCAACAAAGTCATCTGTATCTGTGTTATTTTATTAAACTTAGGGTGTTCTGAACTGTAAATGTACAGTCACTTTCATATCGAGTCCTTCAGCAGACCCAGTAGAACAAGTGAGGTGGAGAACAATCACGGCACACAATCAAATGAGAAAGCAAACCACTAAAGTTTAGCTTAGCGCAACCTCGTTAAAACAAAGGACCAGGACGGCAGATAGCAATCAGAAGAGCACGTCTTCCCGTACCTGGTGTGTTGTTGCCTGGGGTGGGCTCTCGTCCCGGTGTCTCCATGGGGTCCGGGAGGACTTTGGTCTTCAGGTCTGTGACGTTCTGGACCAGCTGGTCCACGCCCTGCTGGGTGCCGGGGAAGAACACTGGCACTGGAACCTGCGTGGTTGTATTGATGGAGCGTGGACAGGAGGATGAGGGTTGATGACCAGAGAGGAGAGGACATGAGTTTGAGGAGATCAGTCATTCTTGCCGACAGTACACCGCTGTGGTCAGAGCTTATTTGTGCCTTTTCTCAGTCTTATTTGAGGAATACAGTATCCTTTATACATGCATAAGATTACAACTCAAACGGTTCGGCGTTAGGGCTGTAAAGTCTATTGCAAGTCTATTGTGTGGGTTGCGTTCAGCAGCTCCCCGATAGCTGTAGTTGTAGCATGTCTAATGGAGCGCGTGCATGTAGGTGGAGCCAGGTGAACCGAGGCTTTGTGGGCGGGGCCAAAGGACGCAATGGGGAACCATGGAAATGGCCTTTATGAATTAAAACTATCCTGAGCTTCTGAAAAGATGAACCAAACGCATCCCGTCTCTTACCCCCCACCTCCAATCGTTTTTTTTTTGTCATGCGTCATTACATACGATATTTAAACCGTAAATTCATAAATTAAATTAATTCATCTGCGGATATTGTAGTGGGTCCCTGTCTGCAGTTTAGTTTCCCGATAAAGGCCGCAGCTCCCAGTTAATTCCCAGTGAGTCGGTCAGTGTGTGCGCAGGTGCGGGGCGCCTTACGGGGAAGGGCAGGGAGAAGGGCATGGGCGTCAGCTGAGCGTACATGCTCATGGGCACGGGGATGTAGACCGGGATGGGGATGGGCACCGGGATGAATTCCCTCTTCACGCCGTCATCCGCATCTGGACACACACACACGCGCAACGTCGTCGTTACACACACACACACACACACACGGCATCATTGCTACACAAACACACATCAATGTTACGCACACTCGACATCACTACGATAAGAGACATGACATCCTTATTACCTCTCAACAGAATATAAACATGACATCCTCATCACCTCTCAACAGAATACAAACATGACATCCTCATCGCATCACAGCAGAATATAAACATGACATCCTGATGACATCACAGCAGAATATAAACATGACATCCTTATGACATCACAGCAGAATATAAACATGACAGCCACATCACAGCCGAATATAAGCATGACATCCTCATCACATCACAACAGAATATAAACATGACATCCTTATGACATCGCAGCCGAATATAAACATGGCAGCCACATCACAGCAGAATATGAACATGACGGCCGCACCACATCACAGCAGAACATACTACATCATCATATCACCACAGCGGAACATCCCAGCCTACCCGCCCTGCAGGTGAGGTGTCTGGTTACCTGTCTGCAGCGGTTTGCTCTGCATGTGAGGTTTGCAGTAGGTGGCCTTGGTCAGGGTGAGAGGTTTACACAGAACAGCCTTGTTCTTTACATCACGCAGCAGGCCCGGGTACACCATGGAGCCCTGGCTCAACATCTAGACGCACAACACAGAGGTCAACAGTCAACCAGTAGACACAACACAGAGGTCAACAGTCAACCAGTAGACACAACACAGAAGTCAACAGTCAACCAGTAGACACAACACAGAGGTCAACAGTCAACCAGAAGTCACAACACAGAGGTCAGCAGTCAGTCAACCACTAGACACACAAGGGACAGTTCAACAGTCACTTAACAACTTCACAGCTAAACAGCAGTCAGCTAGCAACACAACAGTCAATAACTACACACAGCACAGAGGTCAACCGTCAACAACCAGACAGAGAACAGAAAGCTAAACAGGGAGACGGTCAGCTAGCAACACAATAGTCAACAGCTAGCAACTAGCAACACAACACAGAGTCAACAATTGGCAAAACAACTGTTAAATCGTCAATTCCACAGCCAGTTCAGCAGTCAATTAAGTCATTCAGCAGTTATTCAGTAATCACTACCACAGTCAAGTTATGAGGCTATACTTCGAACCATGCGGTCTAGTTTACACTTACCCCAAGTTTAGCCCCCTGCACCTCGACGCCTGCGTGTGCAACAGAACACAGCTCATGGTTAATAAAACACGTAAAACACACACACAGGCAGAAACACCATCCGACACACACACACCAAGGCTGATGTTCTCGGGTCCCTTCTGCGTGACCATGACGGGCTGGTTCTGCTGCAGGTAGAAGCGCAGCAGACACTTCTGGTCGCAGAAGTGCTTCATCTCGGACCTCCAGTGGACCGACTCCGTCAGGTTGCCCTGCACCCGGCAGCAGTCGCACCGCGCCGCCTACAGGACACAGCAGGGAACCGCACACCAGCGCTGGTCATGTCCATGGTCACGTGCACACACAGAGCAGCAGCACTACTGGTCATGACCGAGCAAACAAGGAACTAGCAGTGTTCCTTGTTATGTATACATACACATTTATATACACACACACACATATATATATATATATATAGAATAGAATCTGCCTCTATTATCAATACGCTGCTAACCGCTCTTGGACTGTGCTCAAGGTTTGATGTTGTTGTCTGTCTGGGGTCTTCACTGTGTATTTAAATTTAGTACTTTTTATATTGTGCTTACTATGTGTGCACTTTTAAGGAGCTGCTCATTGAATTTCATTGTACTGTGTACAATATATAATGACAAATAAAGCTTTCTATTCTATTCTATATACATATATATACACACACACACATATATACACATATATATATACATATATATACACACACACACACACAAAAACACATACAAAAACATGCACACACACCTCACTGATATAAACAGACATAACGCTTAATTTACCGTGCCGGTAAAGTGCCGACGCACCGCAAGAATCTCGCGTCGGAACAAAACCAGGTCGTGACCCAATAACCATGACCCAATACACAACATGAATCCCAGGGGACTAGCAGTAGTTCACAAACCATTAGGTGATCTGTTCCCATACGGGACCATCATGAAACCATTCAAAGGGTTTCCAATTAAATACTTTGCAATTAAACAAAATCAATAGCCTGAGACTCAGCAATTTCCCACGACCCCACATTCACATGCCGGGAAGCGCCTCGCTAGAGCGTAGCATCGCGCCGCGCAGGCGTGCTAACGGGGGCGCGGGTGCACACCTTGTGGTACCAGTCGTGGAACTTCTTGGCGCAGGCGTCGCCGCAGAAGTCGCGCGTCATGCCGCCCAGCTGCCGCGTCACGCTGCGCTTGCACAGCTGGCTGCAGTGGTTGCAGCTGACGGACTTCAGGCCCAGCCGCCGAATGAAGTCCTGCTTGAAGAGCAGCTTGCAGCCTGCGGGACACACACCACACACCGGTCAGCCAACCGGGAGCCGGGAGCCACGCGCCGAGCTGCGGACGCTGTCGGGGTCGGGGGTTAACCAAATGGTTCCGACTGCCGACGTACGTCTTGATGATTTCAGTGGATCGCACGACAGGCAGAGGAGGCTTGTGCCATCGTAGTTACTCTTAGGTTCCAATAGGAGGAGGTTTGAGTCATCATAGCTGTGTTTAGGCTATGGTAGGAGATACAAGTCAACATAGCTATGATTGGGTTACAGTAGGAGATACGAGTCAACATAGCTATGATTAGGTTACAGTAGGAGATACGAGTCATCATTGCTATGATTAGGTTACAGTAGGAGGAGATTTGAGTCATCAAAGCTATAAATAGGTTACAGTAGGGGGGATCGGGGCATCAGAGTTATGATGAGGTTAGAGTACTAGATTTGAGTCATCATAGCTATGTTTAGGTCAGAGTAGGAGGAGATTTGAGTCATCATAGTTATGTTTGAGTTAAAGGTGTGCGAGATGTGGGAGCTCAGTTATTCTAAGAATATAATCCTGCTCCGCCTGCGAGCAGAAGTCTGGGACTGCAGAAGGACACATGACCGACCCACATTCGGGTCATCAGCGACTTTCCATGACTTTGCTTTGCTCTGACATCTTTCTCGTTTGGATTTTATTCCAACTTGGACCTTTACCCAGAGTTAATTTGATCCGTTCTTTATTCGATGCAACTGTAGTTGATTCTTACAATCGATGGCGTCAACCATTCACAGGCTGTCATGACTCATGAACCAATCACATTGGGAAGGAATGAGGTTGACATGGATGCCAGGAGAGGAATGACAGAGCGATAAACAGACGGCTAGACCGGGAAACACATGAGCATGGACAGATGCCCAGAAAGACAGACAGACAGGCAGACAGACAGGTACCTTCGCTGCAGAAGGGTCTTTTGACCCCGGAGACGTTAAGAGTGTCATGGAGGGTCTTCTCCTCCTGACAGTTCTCGCAGAATGTCACGATGCAGTGCAGCTTCTTGTAGTCCTCACAGCAGCTTCGGCTGCAGAACTGGTACACCTTGTCCTGAGAGACAGACGGGGAGAGAAAGACACAGAGAGAACGACAGACAGAGACAGAAAGCCCAAATAAAGACAATTAGGAGTTTGATGAGTACCCTCAGCCTCTTCATTCATTTCCAGTATGCCACCATGTGACTTGCGCTGAACCTCTGACACACAGAACAAGTTAAACCGTGCAGCGTCATCAAGACAGGTCTGTTTGTATGTCGCATTTCTGGCCCTATCTTTAAGTGTCGTCGGCAGCCGCCCCTTTTTTGTCGGTCACATTCTGTAAAACCCATTCCACGTTTGATTTTCATCAAGAACTGTGGTTGGTGCAGTGTCTGACGCAAAACCGACAGCCTGTGATTGGCCAAGCAAAAGACCACTTCCTGTCAAGAGATGCCCATTTGAGACATACTTCAATCATACGGCCATCGTTTGTTATGGTACCATAGTTATGGACCTGCACATTGCCATGAAGATGGTATGTCAGCGTGTGTATCACTCCTCACCTCCCACTCCAGGACCTCAGGCTTCAGGCTGAAGGCTCCTCTACAGTAGTTACACTTCAGCTGGATGCTGTTGGTCTCCATGCCGACCGGCGTCTGCCCGTTGGTCACCGTCTCAAGAGCAGCGTTCTAAAGATGGAGAGGCAGCCTATCAAGATCTCTAACCCAATACCTCAATGTCACCACCTCCAACCTTCCTGTACAGAACCACTCAACACAGTGTCTAAAACCAGTGCTAACCTGGAACTTGGTGACACACTGGGAGCTGCAGAAGCTGAGCACATCGCCCTCTGGCAGTGTGGCCTGGTACTGCGGCAAGGAGTTCCTTTTGCAGAAGTGACATGTGGGCTCTGCGTCTGCACACAGACACACAGACACAGACGCACACACACACAGACACACACACAGACACACAGACAAACACACCATTAATAACAGGTAGACAGCTGGTAGGGAGAAAGAGAGACAGATAGGCAGACAGACATAGGGACAGGTAGACACCAACAGACCAGACAGCTAGACATGCAGGCAAATGGACAGACAGACAGACAGACAGACAGCCAGCCAGCCAAGCAGAAAGACAGGCAGAGACAGACAGACAGTTCTAGCGGTATCGAGGCTACTCACTGAGGGCCAGGGGCGTGGTGACCTTGGGTTTGCTCATACAGGAAGCAGAACAGAACGACCCCATGACCCCCGAGGACCCCACTCCATGCAGGACCTCTCCCGTCTTGATCAGCGTCTTACAGCTGGCACAGCTGGAGAGCTTACTGTTCAGCTGGCAGAGACCACCGAGGAAGACAAACAGTTAAAGGTGCTGTAAGTATGATTTAAGAGATGTCATTTTCATGTTATTTGTTGGAAATGGCATTATGCTACCTACAGAAAGCATTAATGAAATTACATTCAAAATGTATGAATACGATAATGATGAGATTCCCCTGTGTTCCTTGATTTATTACTATCCACACTTAAATCAAGAGGGAGAGTACAGTACAATACTGGTTTACTGTATATAGATGGACCACGTTATTTTGCCGACATGAAACACACAATAGACCGCCATCTGCACCAATACCATGTGAATGATGGCAATTTCCGTTTTTAGGTATATCGAGGCCTTCACCTTCACAGTGAAGGATGCCTGCATGATAGTAACACTGTCTGTGCACACTGTGACATTAACAGCAAGAGGTTTCTCCAGAAGAGAAATCGGGCTGTCGGCCCTTCCAGCCAGGGAAGGACTCTGAAAAGCAGCAGTGGTTCATTATGCAGAGGCCTATGTAACGAGAGGCTAGGGGTGAGGCTCCTGGTCAAGGTTAATGCGAGAGACCGATAACGTGTTGCCATGGCAACAGATTGACGAGGTCACTAGTGTGTTAAAAAAAACAAAAAAACAAGTTGACTCGCAAACAACAGACAACTGACAAACCAAAGACATTTTTTTGTAATTTAAAGAAAAAATCTCAATACCTATCCACTGTCCTGCACAAGACCTAGAAATAAATACAAGCAACTGGAAGATGTTTGGACATATTGTGATGGTTCGATAGGCCTGCCGGGGTAAATATAAAGCAATAAACAATGACCTGCTATAAAAACAGAGTGAAGCGGGCCACCTTGGCCTTGTCATACCCTGTATGTGTCTGTGTGTGTCTGTGAGTGTCATGCATGTCTATGTATCTGTCTGTGTGTCGAACACCATGTTCTGCCAATAGCATCCAAGGACCGTTTCTACAGCATCTCCCTGGACTGTTGAGAATTCTTAAGTTGCTGAGCAACAAGTACAATTCCAGGCATTGGGCCCTGGGTGCCCATCGCCTAGCAACAGCCTAGCACCAGCCTAGCAACAGCCTAGCTCCAGCTACGCTAGTCTCCGGCGTTCTCTGAGGGTAGCCGGGGTGTTTTCATGGGTGTTCACGAGGGCCGGGTATTGTTGGAAGTGTTTCCAGTACCACTAAATGGGTTTTGTTTCCGATACCAAATCACTCTTTTCCCCAGTAACTTACTTTGAGTGTAAACACAAAAATACCAAAATAAGAGACAGAGGGTTCCATTTCATTCCATCACCTGGAATTTGTAAAAACCACTTACATGTGTCACCTTCATTCCCGTCAACAGAGCTTAGTTCAGTCTAGTTTCCTTTTCACTTAAAAAAAACAAACCCGACATAAGTAGCTAAAGCAGCATGCAGCGGACCAGAGAGAGACACACTCCAACCACTGGAGCCTAAAGGACGTGTCTCCTACCGATCGTTAACCATCCCTCTGTAGCGGGGCAGTGTGTAAACCGGTCCAGTCCAGGAAGCCAACATCGGTACAGAGCTCGAGGCCCAGGGCAGGACCAGCGGGTTTGGGTCGGTACAGTATTGAGGTTGATTACCTGGCTCTTGTGTACACCCAGTGTGTGGGTGAGTGAGTGAGTGAGTGAGTGAGTGAGTGGGTGGGTGAGTGAGGGTGTGAGTGAGTGAGTAAGTAGTGGGTGAGTGAGTGAGTGAGTGGGCGGGTGGGTGAGTGAGTGAGTGAGTAGTGGGTGAGTGAGTGAGTGAGTGGGCAGGTGGGTGGGCACGTGAGTGAGTGAGTGGGTGGGTGGGTGAGTGAGTGAGTGGGGGAGTAGGGCGATCGTTAGTGAGTGGGGGGGGGAGGGTGTGTGTGGGGGGGGGGGGGGGG
>JAOPUI010000078.1:5021266-5031806 GCA_027123135.1 Urophycis floridana | reverse complement strand
ACTATGGTCCTAGGTGGTTAGTTCTGGCTCAAGGTGGTTACTATGGTCCTAGGTGGTTAGTTCTGGCTCAAGGTGGTTACTATGGTCCTAGGTGGTTAGTTCTGGCTCAAGGTGGTCAATACTGGTTCCAGGCCCCTGACTCCAGGGGGTTAATCCTAGGTGGTTCGTTCGGGTTCGAGGCAGTCAGTTTTAACTTTTTTTTTCTCTCCCAGTTTAAGATCCTTAGCACTGGTTGAAGGCGGTTAGCGCCGGTTCTAGCTGGTTCTGGGTTACCTTCTCGGCGGCGTGCATGAGCGCGGTGGTGCCGTTCTTCTGGCGGCCGTTGACGCGGACCCCCTTCCGGATGAGCAGACGCAGGATGTCGTCCTGCCCCCCCGCGGCCGCCAGCATGCTCAGCGACATGCCGCTGGAGTCCTGACACACAACACACATGATGACCAGCATGCACGCGATCAGCCACACACGAGGAACATGACATGCAGGGGGATCCCACACATACATGAGGAAGGACACACAGTCAACATGTCACAGGGATAACCTACACCATGGAAAGACAACGGAGCGACCGAACACCATGCAACTCACGTGATGTATTTAAACACGCATAACATGGATAACATGCATGATGGAAAACATACAACCCAGGTGTTTTTTTTTCCTGCCCTCACATTCTGTATTGCTCAGAGATGTTTCTCAACACAAAACCAGAAACATCTTCACTGGACCAGGAAGTTAGTACATAAGGAATTCAGACATATGATCCACTCTGAAAGGCATTTCATGTCGTCTTTAAGGATTATATCAAGAGGAAGATGGAAATGAGATATTGTTTGATATAGGATAGCAGACATGCTATCCACAGTAGGTATGTCTATATAGTCAACCATAAATTAGAATTAGTACACATTTACATAACCATTAAAAAAAAATGCAAGTGAAATTATACCGAGATGTGTGACACTTTTCCAAACAGTTTAAGATGTCTATAGAAAATTTGAAAGACAAGGGGGATATCACAGCTATAGAAGCCAGATTGCCATTTGAAACTTAGCATCAGTTCTACATTCTGATGTACAGCAGCTAGCTAGCCAGTCGCACCGTTAAATTTGATCAAAATAATGGTACAATGACATACAATTAATCCAAGAAACAATTTATTGTCCAAGCAGAAGTTATAGGTTCCATATAGTAAATCATATGAGGATGCTCATTGAGTGAAATGTGGTTATAAAAGAGTTATTTGCAGTCTACTTTACTGAAAACATGTGGATCATGGGGAGGGATAAACTTTACATCATATATTTCCTGGGTCGAGCACCAAACATTACTGATAATACCTGAATGGTCTGTAGAAATGTCCAATAAGTTAGCTGAATTAGAATACAAGAACCTTGAAAACCACAGAGTGCATGAGATGCCGTCACAGAAAGAGCAGATGAAGAAAACAGCCTGTTAATCAAATCAAACCTATAACACATTTGTATTGGAGTTTTTGATATCCAAAATATGCATTCATTAAGTGTAACTCGACTCCAATGGGAAAAAAATGACCCATCATTCATGTTGGGGACCAAGTTTTTTACACCATGTGATACACTAATTTCTTACCTTGCGTGTTGATTGTACTATACGATTTACATTTGCAACAAAAATTCCTCCCCTCCTTCTGTTTTACTTCGCAACTAGAAATGTACCCTGTATGGTAAGAGGAATTACAGTAGTTTTAAAAACAATATAAAAGAATTGTGATGGGAAAATAACTACCTGTGTATAGACAGCAGCACTATACAATGCAATACAGTAAGCACAAGTCTATTATCCCTTTATGGTAAAAAAAAAAAAACCCTAAATTAATGTTCTGTAGGTGCATCACAATTATATTTTATATTGTGATAAGCATATGGCATAACAAATGTAACAATGTTTGAGATTTTGGATAAATTAATTGCCACGCTGACATTTAAGGTGGGGAAATTATCAAAGTGCGACAATATTATCCAATTAAACGGAAGATAATTCTTGAGAATGATTGATTTACCCATGAGAGATAAATGGGAGGCTTTTGTTTTCATACTGCACTTGGTAGGCATAGTGCAGTTTACACACATCACTTTTTTACGCTTAACATTATACAAGTTAATTTTGACTTTGTTAGCAGTACACCAGATCAGGTTCATGTTACAGATGTATATTTCTAACAATTAGGAGTCATAATGCCTACCATGTGTATTTTGCCTAGAGGAATATTGCACAAATACAATAAATTGTGCAAATGTCACTTCTGATCAACAAATATGCAGAAATGGGAAAGTAAAAAAAAGTGATCTGACGCTTGTAAATACACACTAGTAAAAATCTACATACAGTCATGAGCATGAGAAACAGATTCAACGTTTTTCAAAAGTCCAAAAGGAAAAGTTCACAAATGCCCACCATGGGTATATACTTGGAGTTCTAATATCTAGCTAGCAGAAACTAGAAGCTAATGGAATTTTGTATTTTATGGGCAATATCTATAGGGTATGCTACTAGCTAAATTAGGTTTATATTACAAGTGGACAACATTGTGTCATCAATTACAGCAGTCGTCGTAGATATTATACCTACTGGGAGGGGCAGTTGTGAAACGTTAAACAGATTGATTTTGTCGGGGGAGCTTCTTTTCTTCATTATATTGTACAGCACAATTGAACCTTTGCTAAGCCCCTCCCAAGAACAACCACTGTCCAATCCTACATTTGCAACCTTTACTAGGCGTTAGAGGCCCATCAAGCTTTCAGGGCAAGGGAAATTGACCAAACCGTGGCATATGAAACCTGCAAGTCCAACAGCAGATATCCTCAACGTTTAGAGAGATATGTCGTATTTTCATTTATCCAAAGTAAAAAAAATGCAGGGGAGCTGTCCAATAGCCATTTAACAGTGAAGACCTCACTCACAGATTAATCCATCAATCCCATGGTTTGTGCCATTGTTGTTGCAAAAACCTGTTTTCCCTTTCGGAGATCTAGTGTATGGATCAAGCCCACGATGGGAAAGCAGTGTCATGTGGCATGCTCTAAACAAACAAAAGGAAACGCAGGATGATATAATTTTGCCATCAAGGATGGGCTAAAAGATATATTGGATAATAACAACTAAAAAGGGGGTCATAACTAAACATTAACTTAAAATAACACAATATACTGATTTACCCTGCTGTGCAAGAACATTGTTTCTTTTTGTATTTGTCCTTCACGTGAAATAGTTGACAGCTGTCTTCCACCGACCCAGACCAGAACCCTTCCTACAGAACTTCTAGTAGTATGTTGTATGTTGATCATAAATACATTATAAACTATGTCATGGAACTGGCTCCCCCTGAGCCAAATTACAAACATACTTGAATTACTTAATGCTGCCACAGCACACAAACACTTGGTCCATGAAGCCTCAAGGGACTCGGTAGGTGGGGTTTATGCATTCAACAGAAGCATTCCCTTGCACCCTGAACCTTTAACCAAAACAATAGAGCTTATCATGTAAAACTGGGTGCCCGGAGAACGACACGTGAATCTATTTCATTGTGAAAACATAATTGAGAAAAATGGGAATTCAATGTTTCTAGCACCAAAGTGCACTTTAGGGGAAAAACAAAGTACAATAATTCCATATCAATACTATGGATTACAATTCAAATAATCGTTTTATTCCTTGCCTGACATACAAGATGCAAGTAACGGCAGCCGTGCCTCGAGGTAGATCGGGCTGAGTTTATCTTCTTCTGCTCTAAAAACCAGCAAAAACCATTCCTATTTTTATAATATTGACACAAGTACTCTTTAAGACTACCTGAATCTGAGGACACATTGGGGGCTGATAAAGTACGAATCTTTGGACACATAAATCCTGTTCAAAGAGTAATCGTCAGCACATTTAATGGATATTCATGATTGCCCAGAATTTAACACCAATGCACTTTTAGGACGACCAGCCATCGTGCTCCACATACTTGATCATCTCCAACAAGGATTATCCATGAAGTATTTACAGAGACAGATATACAGGAGCATCCCACTCGGCGCTGGAGTTGAGGACCCCGGGGCTGAGGGGTACAGTGTGTTTAGAAAGAGGAGCACTCCCTCTCTTCCTCTTGGACTGAATGCTGTTGTATACAAAGTATTTGACCTCCCGCCAGGTCCGGCTTTTCAACGCCGGCTCGGCCACTATACACGCCTCACACTGCTTCTTGCCCGGCACCTTCAGCAGCATGCAAACATCACCCAGCTGCCGCCAGACAGCCGTCTGCTCCACCTCAGTCCACAACCTTTTGGGTTTCTTAGGACTTTTTTGGGTGGTAGAAGGAGGAGAAGGTGGTGATGGAGTATCAGGGGTGGCCACGGGAGAGTCATTTTTTTTCATTGCCGTTGTCCGATGCTGAACGCCTTTGGATCGCGCGTGGGAGCTTGGGATTGGATCGGTAGTGTGGGATCTTGGGACAGCTGGGTTTGTTGTATGGGAGCTTAGGGTCAGGTCATTCGAGTGGGTTCTGGGGTTCAGGTTGGTGGTTTGGCTTCTGGGGTTTGAGTTGGTGGTGTGGGTTCTGTGGTTCGGGTTGGTCAAGAGGGAGGTTGGGATAGGGGTTGTGTTTTGGGAGCTTGCCATCTGGTTAGTCAAAAAGGTGCTTGGGAGAGGTGTAGTGCTGTGGGTTCTGGGGGGGCTTGCAGAGAATACTGCTGTACTAGAATGGTTCAGGGGTCTGAAGGAGGAAAGCATGTTTGAACGTCTATCATTCAGCGGTGTGAACCGAGGGACCATATGTGAACTTGGTGCATTTAACGGCATAAATGTTGGAATCATTGCAGGGCTGCTGCTGTGTGGCGAATACGCTGCCGGATGTCCTGGCATGCTTGTAGTGTGTTGTGGCGAGAAAGCAGGAAGAACTGGCATACTTGTATTGTGCTGTGGTGAATATGGCGGAGACAAGGGTACACTTCGAGTGATATCTGGTGTAAATGTTTGTGCATTTAAGGGGGTAAACATTGGAATCATTGGTGGATTTATCACTGCCAGGTTTTTTTTGGAATCAGCCATCAATGAATGGCCAGTGTTCTTGGCGTGTTTTGATTGAGGATGTAATACAGCAGCTGGAATTACTGGAGACATTTCTCTATGTTCAGTTGGTGGATCGGTTGTCCGGCTGAGAACAAAATCCTTGTTTTTTTTGTTTGGCAATTCTTTCTTTATAGCACGGCGACCCACTCTTTGGTTCTTTTTCCTCAAGAACCTCATATCTCCTAGAGTGTTACGGTGGACATATTTCCTTTTCATTGTCTGCAACCTGTTGTGAATGTAATTCTTGATGTCAGTCCAGGACCTAGCACTGAGGGCTGGTTCAGCGGTGATGCAGGCCATGCATTGCTTTTTCCCTGGGAGCTTCATTAGCGTGAAGCAGTGGCCAAGGTACCGCCTCACCGCTGCCTGCTCCTCCTCACTCCAGCCTTTCTTCCTGTTAAAACTCAACTGGACAGCTCCTGGAGGATGGAACATACAGTAAAATAGGAAGAGAGTAAGCAATTTAACCATAGTCCATAATAATCCGGAGGTCATTTTTAGAAGGCAAAGGAACAACACTTACCTGAAGTCTCAGCAAGACCTGAAGTTTCAGCATGACCTGAAATTGCATTAGGAGAAAAGTACAAAGTCCTATCCAACTTGAGCAGTTGTTTACTCATTTCCTCCAACATCGAAGGGTTTTCCGGAAGTTTGGAGCATTCCTGGTTGCTCCTGTTCAGGAGTTTGGCAATTTTGTTCAACTCATTTTCCTTCAGGCTTATAAGCTGCCAATAACTGGCAACCTGGTCTCGAAGGGCTGCGGACAAAATGGCATCTGGGTTTTGAACGCCACATTCAGCCGCTGCTTTTTTCAAACAATCAAATGCCCTGAGAGGTGAAAGGCATTCATTTCTTGCAAATACATATGGGTTGCCTTCTGCCACACTAGCCTTATCTCGATTTTCATTGAGTAGATCAATGGACGACACCATCCTTGCAGTAAGAAGGACCAGCATGTTTCTACAGCCATGGCCCTCTAGTTCCAATCTTGTCAGATCATCTTTAAGTTCCAGTTCTAGCTTTGTGCATTGCAGATTCTGATCAGCAGAAGGCATGAATGGTACCTCCATCTTTTTGCTATTGTACTCCTTCAGAAGCATTCGCCCAGTGTTTCCCACTCGGCCTCTGTTGAAGAGGTAGACCTCAGTGAGAGTGACCTCACCAAGCTTCCTCCATGACAATGAACCAGGGTTCTCCTTCAGCTCTTGCGTAGCTTCGTCACTGACAGTCGTGATGAATCTATAAAGTTTTATCAGGTCTTCTGTTAGAGTTGATTTGTCTATTTCCACCTTCTGAGAAGCCATGCGAGAGCTTGTTATGAAACTCTGATTCCACTTTTTATCAAGTAGATTTAGGAATCTTTGGATTTGAGCCTCTGTTTCACTGTCTTCGGTCATTCGGCTTTCCCCGAAAGCAATTTCTGCAGCTCGTTTCAAGGAGTAGCCTAATTTTGAGAGCAGGGAAACGGTCTTATAGCGACTGGAGCTTGGGTCAAAACCGGCTACTTTCTTTGCCCCTTCGACAGCCAATTCGAATCTGCAAGGTTTACACATTTCATGCAAATACTGTACGCTGCTGTCAATTTTGTTTGCAGCAAGGACAAATCTACCCAGCTCCCTCATTTTCTGTGCAATGTAAGCAAACTGTGATCTGTCATAGTCATGCTTAGCCGACAGAGCATTGCCGTATTTACAGATGAGTGGGTCATTCCGTATATGGTGAGAGATGTCATCTTGATGCATGTTGTGAATTATTTCCTCACAGCCCCCTGTCAGGAACTCAGACATGGGGAGTAGTCGAGAAGCAACACTCTGAACTTTGCGTCTCTTTGTTACAATGTTATAATTTCCTATACTCTTGCATGACTGCTCGTGTTTCCAAAGATCGGTTTTGCGGTGAAATGTCAGACAGTACTGGCAAGGCAAGTAGTCTCGATCAGACAGAGTAGGATTATTCATGCATTTCTTTGTTACAAATTCTCCTTCTCCAGTTTTGAGGACACTGCAATTGTACTCATAATCTCCTTTATTGCGGATTTGCTCCAGTAAGGTATGTTTGATTTTGGAGCCGTTGGGAAAGTGAATGGCATGAGCGACTTCTGTCTCATCTGAATGTCTGCGTTCTAAATGCCTCAGTAATCGACGGAAGGGGCTTTTGCAATACAAGCAGAAATGCTCTTTGGATGGCTCCTCATCATCATCCTCTTCGTCATCCTCCTCAAATGTACTTGTGGTCTCAAGTACTTTTTTGCACATTCTCGAGCTAAATCTGGTTGGCTGTCGTCTTTCCTTGATTTTCCTGCGACCACTCTTATTTTTTGGACCCTCTGCGTCTCTCTGTACTGATGTATCTATAGTGTTATCACCTGCTGCCTGAATGCCATCTGTGCTTTCTGCCGGATCACATGGACTGTTCCGTTTCCCAACTTGATCATCCATGTGGTCCTTCATTTTCGTTGGTTGGATGTCTTCTAGCTTGTTATGGTCAGTAGGGCTGCTTAGCTCACCGTCTGGGATTATTTCAGGGTTATTGCTCAACCTATCTTGCTTAAAACCTAACCTCACCTCACCAGTTAAATCCATGCTTGTGTCCGCTGGCATCTGGAGTTCTGTTGCTTTATAACTCAACAGGTCACCAGTGTGGTCATCATTATTTAAAAATCTCTCATCTTCTATTTTGTTTTGGACCTGCTGTGGTAAATCTGCCGTTTTTAGAGGGGCATAACCACTGATTGGGCCCTCAAGATCTTGCAGGTTATTGTCATTCAGTCTCAAAGTGCCCTCTTCTTTTGCACTCTCCATGGCAAGATTAAACCTACAGGAAGTGTGTGAGCTCCTCTCCTCAATCAAACTCTTGTCTCCTTCAAAAGCCATCTTCTCCTCAATCAAACTCTTGTCTCCTTCAAAAGCCATCTTCTCCTCAATCAAATTCTTGTCCCCTTCAAATGTCATCTTCTCCTCAACAGAACATGCCTGTAAGAGAACAAGCATAAGTAAGTCTCACAGACAGAGCTTCGCTCAGGATCAGTTTAGATCATCTGAATGTAAATTAAAGAGGATATCATGTGCAGTTAATCGGTTGAGGAGAAATTGGTTACTACAGTTTGAATATTGCGTAATGTAGAGCTACATGAAAAAATATATCCAGGCAAAAGAGAAAGGTAGGCCTATGTCCTTTGGGACCCTTCATCGCTGAAACTGTGGCCTCGGGTAGCGTAGCCACCACAATGCAGAATGGTGTGTTCTGATGCTTCGATTGCTGAAATCTAAGCACCTTGGTAACACCCCAGCCAAACATCCAAGCTCATTCAAGCACAGGTAAATGAAGTAGTCGCACATTTGTACAGGCAACTTGTGTTGGTGTTGGAAAAAAAAATCCAGCCGATATAATCCCCCAAACCAAACAGAGCACCCTCAAACTGGTACAAAAACCACATGTGACCCATTCCAGAAATAGTTAATGGCTTTATTTGGATTAAGCAGCGACTACAACGTGTGGACATTGTAAATGTCAGACCAAGAGTATTTAGTATTATGGGATGTTGGGGTGAAATGCTGCATGGATATGGTAAAGTACACAACAGAATATGCATGCATTACCAAACCTATATTCTATATTTCACATTTACTGTTGAAATTCTTCGATAATATATACTAAGACTGAGATCTACATGCCAGTTTAAAACAAGGTTTAAAATATTTACAAGGTAATACCAGGCAAAAGAGAAGAACACAAGAAGCATTGATCATACTTTTAGACTTGCGTTTATAGCTGCCAACCACTAAGCTTCAAGCATCCAATATGTAAAGCCTACAATCATTTCAGTCCTCAGAGCAATGCAACAGGCTGCATATGGTGCATTAGGTATTATTACTTATGCGGCTAAATTGAGCTGATGAGGATGATAAGTCAAAGGTGTTCTGAGAGCACTGGTGTACCTGGATCGCAGACCTCCTCTGTCCAAACTTCTTTCTCACTGTTCTTGGATCCTTATCTGTGGAAAATAGGAAATGGGTCACAGTACCGTTTCCAACATAAAGAAAATGTTAAAAATGTTCAAAGAATATATGAATATTGATTCCAATATCCAAATGTATATCTTAAATATATTCAAATGAATCATCATGACATAATAAAGCTTTGCAGTATATTGACTATTACAATAAAAACACAAACATCTGAAATAGTTGAGCAATATTTCTACATCAGAAGGTAAAGGTAATCCACAATGTAAATTAAACAGTTGAAACTGTAGGTTGAGGGTTACCTTTGGGGCTGTAAATATGCCAGGTCCTTTGGAGCATGGATAGATCTTGAGGGTCTTAATGGGTTTCTTGGTTGTAAAATCTTGTATGTCCCATTTTCAGCAGGTATGAAATGTCTTTGTAAATCCACATATCAGCCGCTGCCGTCATCAGATCAGCACCCTACAACACCCGCTTCTGGTAAGAACACTGCAAGATGTGTTCTGATGAGTAAGTAACCAGACAACCAACAGCCAAACAATGGTTTTAGGTGTAATTTATCTATACCTAATTGTTGTCTGAAAACATGTATTAATTTATAGATTATTTTTATATATATTCATATATATATTAGAATCAGCCCTTGCTTGCGCATATTTATATGAGTGATAATTGACTCAGGATTTTTTCAGTAGAAAAACGCCACAATCAACATCAAATAGGTGGATTGAAGACTAGGTGATGTGACGCATTCCCCGGTAAAAGAAGATATAGTGGAAGAACAGTTTGAGAGATTTTAGGGACAGTTTTGATGAGAAAGATTGTACTAGCATTAGCAGGAGTGTAACCATCCAACCAACCATCCTAGTGACACACGACTTCATACTGTGGGTTTTAGAACTGCACTCCAACATCAAACTTATAGATTGGTTTGCATTGTCGAGGAATACCTACACAGAGAGGGTCGCAGAGTCGTTTACTTTTAACGTTTACTTTCACGGTAGAAGAGCACCAAGGTTTGTGTCGTCTTGAGATAACGCCAGAGGAAGTGGAGGTGGGCTGTGTGCTCATTTGTATTACATATTGTGTCGTGTGGAGTCTGTCAAACAACACACTGCACTGAGGGCAAAATCATTCACTCTGCTCCCCATGCACTTCGTTCACAATAGCGGGTTCACGGTTTGATACTCACAATAATAACGTTTCTTTCTGTGTCTAATGTTTATTTTTTATATTAAATGTTTATTTTATTTCATGTAACGCGGGGGGATGTCACAACAAAACCAATGAGATGACCGTTTATGAACCCATCGCAATGTGCAAGATCGCGCGCCTTGCAGTTCGTAGAAGGGCGTTCAGAATTTAAAAAACTCAATCATAAAAAAAATTGAGTTTTCATATAGGTTCAGATATGTTGTGCGTATGGGACACACTGAAAACAACAGCCTGGATGGTAAACACAGCAGACTGTCTACTGCCCT
>JAOPUI010000078.1:5009124-5019288 GCA_027123135.1 Urophycis floridana | reverse complement strand
GGCCGAGCCAACGGCAGCGCGGCAAACGCCCCGGCGGCCCTGGAGAGGTCACAGAGGTCGCGCGGCGAGGAGCGCGTCCCCCCCTGTTTTAATCAGCCGCCGGGGCTGATGGGAGCCCCCCCGGGTCCTCAGAGCGGCGGCGGCGGCGCTGCCGGCGGTGGCGGCGGCGGCGAATGCACAGAGATTTACTCGCTGCAAAAAAAGAGAAAGAGAAAGATAACAACTCACCCCGCCGGGGGGGGTTTTGAATAGATTTCCGTTCCGTTGACATTTGGCCGTCCTGGGCGGACTGGCATCTCGATGGCTGAGAGGCGATCGATTCGGGCAGTTGGCGTGGCGGCCACTCAGTGTCTGTCAGTTAGGGGCGGGGGGGGTGTTTTCCGCGGCCGATGCCGTGCAACTGAGAACCAACACGCCGCGGCGTCGGTACACACCAGACGCCGCAGCGTCGGTACACACCGGACAACGCCACACGGTAAACAACAACGGACCGGGACGCCACGGACCGCAGGATCTCAAGACGTGTCGACCGAATCGGTCGCTTCTGGTTGCCGTTGTTACACGCCAACCAACATGTCACTTGGCACTTAGTCAGAGATGTCGTATACTAGCAATGGTTAATCTAGCAATTGAAGTGCTTGTTCTGGTGACTTTCTTACTGTATTAGCAGCAATGAAATGTCTCACCTTCTTATGGCAAATGTACTCTTTGTAAGTCGCTTTGGATAAAAGCCTCTGCTAAATGGCCTCAATATAAATGTAAATGTGAATCTTTGAGCTCAACTGTAAGGCCGTCATGGGCATTGCAAATACAATAGCACAGGACACTAGGGCTGGGTTGAAAAGATCGATCCGCCGATTTTAAATCGATTCTCATTTCAATTCCCACAGATCGATTCGTACGTCCAAAGATCGATTTTTTATATACATAAATATATATTTATGTGTGTGTGTTTAATTGTTTTTTTTCCACGGTGACCTTCAACCTCACGCGTGACTTCGCGCAGATACTTCCGTGTGCGAGATCAAAACATAACAACATGGCGTCAAGCAGTAGCGGTGACGATAGCCGAACTTCAGATTTGAAAAGGCCAGCGTCGTTCAAAGCGCATATCTGGAACTATTTCGGGTTCCGACTCCGAAACGACAAAGATAAGGAGCTTGACAAAAGCAAAGCAGTTTGCAAGACATGCCAGATGGAGGTGAAGTACAGTGGAAATACGACTAACCTCAGGAACCACATGCAGCGACACCACAAAGATATCGTGTCCAAGCCCACCGGTCCACAACAGAAGAAACTCAAGGAATCTCTACAACTACCAGCCAACTCTGTACGTGCGAACAAAATAACCGAGGCGATTGCGGGCTACATTTGCAGTGCTTTGGTCCCGTATTCCGTCGTTGAAAACCCGGGCTTCAGGCGGCTCATCAAGGTTTGTGAACCGCATTATGATATGGTGGCGCGCAAACGTATGACTGAACAAGTTATTCCCAACATGTACGGCGTAGTCAGAGAATCCGTGAAAAGCAAGCTGCAGTCAGCTGAGAGATTGGGCATCACAAGTGATACCTGGACATCCGTGGCTAAAAAAATAAAAGTTCATATTCAACAGCAACAGCTTTTGGGTGAATTCTTAATGCCATGTTTTTAATAATGCACCTGGGTTACTGTCCCAATAGCAATTCAAATTGGTGTTGGATCTGATCGGATCGAATCGAAATAATCGATTCTGAATCTTAAGAATCGGAATCGAATTGATTCTTGAAATTTGAATCGATACCCAGCCCTAATGAATAGTGTCCCTCCTCACCTTCCGTCTGCTTGGTGGCCATCTTGTCTGCATCTGGTTTCTGGGCCGGAGAATCTTTTGTTGACTTTCCTTTCTTCTCAATCTTCCCGATGAGCTGGAGAGAGAAAATATACACATTCCTGTTATTATTTATATTTTATTTGATGCCTTGTTGCAACCCAGGTGCAATTCCAACCTGTGGTCCTATGCTACATGTCATTGTTTGCATCACAAAATAAAAGCTAAATCTGCTAAATGACTAAATAGTTAATGACAAAATAAAAGTATCTGCTGAATGACTAGGTTCGGTCTGAGGCGACCTTGTCCCAACCTTGGGTGTTTTTCCGGGGGTGCTGCTGCTGCCACCGACCACGGCGGTGGTTTCCGTGGCGACGGCGGGAGGCTGGTGCACGGCGTGCCGGCGCGGGACTCGATCCTTGGCCTCGCAGTTGAGCAGGAACTTCTCAAACAGGTTGGTGGAGCCACCGCCTTCCTTCTGACCCCCAGGGGTGGGCTCCCCGTCCTTCCCTGCCGCCTCCTTCCCTGTCGCCTCCTCCCCGCGGGCCTTAGCTCCCCCGCCCCCGGCTGACGCCAGCGAGGAAGGAGAGGATGTGGAGGAGGCGACAGAGGAGGAAGACGGAGGAAGCTTGGGGGCGGGCGGTGGCACGGAGCCCTCGGGGGTCACCTTGCTCCTGGACTTCTTCTGGAGGGAGGAGCTGTCAGAGGAGTCCGAGGAGTGGGGAGCGGGGTCCTCCCTCGGCTTCGAGGACTGGCCCTTGGTCTTCTGGGCGCCACCCTCCTTCTGCGACGGCCCGGCAGCCGCCTCCGCCTTCCTGGACTTCTTGTCGTGGAGGAGGTCCTTGAAGCCCTGCAGCTTTAGCTCTGACCTCTGACCCCTCTTCTGCTTGGCCTTTTCCTCCACACGGACGCTCGACGGCTCGTCGCTGAGGTCCTGCTCCAGCGGCGCGGCGTCCTCGTCCTCGGACGACTCCACCCTCCGCTCCTTCTTCCCCTTCCTCTTCCGCCCCTCCACCAACTTCTCCTTCTGGAGTCTCGCCGCCTCCTTCCCCTTGTCCTTCCGGTGTTTCTTGGACGGCGCCGGCGGCTCCTCCTCTTCCTCATCCGAGTCCGCCGCTCGCCTCTTCTTGTCTCCGGGCTTCTCCTTGGGCTGCGAGGGGGCCGGGCTGGGCGGGGTCGGAGGTCGCGGGTCCTCCTCGTCCTCCGTCTCGGGCGCCGGCAGGGGCTTGGTCATCTCCTCCCTCTTCTTGTCCTTCTTCTTCTTCCTCTTCTCCTTGGGTGAAAGCTCCTCCTCCTTGATCGCCATCGCCGGCTTCTTCTTCTTCTTGGCGGGCAGGTCTCCGGGCCGGTCTTTGTCGCTCTCGCTCTCCGAGTCCGCGTCGAACACGTCCGTCTTTGTGGGAAGCTTCTGGCGATAACAGACGGGAGGCAATGTCAACATTTCTGTCAGGACATTTTTTTTTTTTGTATTGTTGGTGCGACAAAAAATTAAACAACAATTCAACGCCAGTCGTGCAATCTAGTAATATGCATGTAAAAAGTTATTTGCAAAACAAAACGACAGAAACATCTCAATCCTGTAGCTGTCTAGTTGTTGTTGTTGTGTGTTGGTTTTTTTTTAACAAGGTTGCGCAGCACTTTGAAGCTATGCCAATTCTGCCTGTATACTTTAATTGTTCTCAGCCATTTTAGCACCTACTGAATGTAAATATAATCAATGTTTGGTTTAAAATACATGTATAATACTGTACATCAATGGCGGCGATGAGATCATCGGTTACCACGGAGACTCACCGTCACTTTCTTCAGCTCTGCTTCCTTCTTGATCTTGATTTCGGCATTGTTTTTCTTGTAGTTCAGCAGCACCTCTCTGCAGTCCTCCAGGTGGGCCTCAGGTTCCCAGGTGTCATCGTCCGAGCAGTAGTTCTTCCAGCGGACCCGGTACAGAACCTCCCCCTGGGGACCCAGTGGCAAAAGGTCAGGAAATGGCACCAACAGATGTACACAAGAATTCTGTTGGCTCGTGATATGCAAGCCCTTCCATAGCGCAGAATAACTTACAGAGGTTCTGTGTTCTGTGTGTCAGGCAGCAACCTGTCCCCAACTGAATCACAAGCCTGTTTTGGTTCCGACTCATGTTTAGAGAACATTGCCTTCGTGGTTCCTCAGAGTTAAAAGTATCGATCATTCCCTAACCCTTACAATCGCTCGACTGGACAAGGAAACAGCTCGACCATGCAGTGAGAAGAGGCAATGTCCTCTTGTTGACGTTGCTCAACAAAGTAAGGCAACCTACATTACTGTCCTTAAGGAGCTGCAGCAGAGTCTAGACAGGTAGATCATGACCTGATAGAGACTAGCCAAAGGTTTCCAACAGAACCCGACACAATCAGCTTTGGGCAGGCTTAGGTGTCAAACAAAATCATTCTCAATGTAGTATCACGACGTAACCTGACGATTGCAAAACCTCACCACTAACTGAATGTCTGTAACACTGGAAGCTTTTCAAAACAGTGGACATGGATGTCCTGAGCAACGTTACATTATTTCTGTTTCATCGCATGTCTGCTCAGTCCACAGGATTGGTGAAATTAAATGGAGTTCCAGGGACTTTGTTTAAATATGTATACATTATAACTTTTTCATTTTTAAGAGAGATGTGGTACGGCAAGCACAAACAACTTCTGCAAATTATCAATATCCTGGGCCGTCTTAAAGACTTTTGATTGGTTCTGCAAGGCAGGTTTTTTTTTAACTCTATTTTTTTTCCACCCAGCAAAGACACCTGTGAGATTGTGCTCCCTTTGTCCTGTCTCTAGTTGAGCTAAGCGTTTAGACACCTCAATGCATCTATCCTCAATGCAGCCCCTGAACCTATTCTAGGTTCGGAAGTTTAGTATCAGCATAAAAAGGGGATTTTTTGCAACACTAATGCCATTGCATGATGCCTTGAGAAGAGTTGTGGTGTAATGTAAAAAATAATAACCATTGTACATATACGGTAACCTAGGCTAATCAAAACATTGTTTTGCAATGTCAAGGGCAGTTAACAATGACTTAACAATGTCTCGCCAAAACGACAAATAATGTAGGTTTATTATTATTAGGTTTATTACTACCAATAACAATCCGCTGCCCCTATATTTATAAATGCAATTTGACGTCAAGCTGCACAAGACCTACATAGTTCAACTCGTATAGTTCAAAGCAGCTGTAAGCCATAAAAAAACACCGTCTTTCTAATGTTAAATCTCATTATACAATGTAAGAAAAAAGGTCCAAAGTCCAGCACGCGTCCTACAAAGTGCACATGTGACACAACATGTGTTATTGTCTGATGGTCGGTCATGAGAAAGCATGCTTGTCTGTCGTTGTTTAACAATCACCACCAATAATTCATACATCCATCAATATGCAATCAGTGTTTACAAGTGACAAAATATTAACATCCTCCGATCTGAGGATATGAATACATTATCTAGGGCCTGGACGATGTTTGCAGGGCTGCAGAAACACAAAGCATCCCCGTTTGAGGCGTCAATCTATCCTTTTCCATCAATAATCACAAATAATCATCACCATCATCAATATCCAACGTGGTTGAGATCAGACGGGGGATATGAGAATAAAACATGATCCGGGCCGTGGGTGTTGTCTGCACGGCTGCAGAGCCTCCCTGGCCTCCGCCAGGGAGAAGCGGACAAGAGAAAAGTTGTGCAGGCGTGAACGCAGTAAATACAAATAATGGCCTGTCTCTATAAGTCTGTGCAATAACCCTTACGACAAACAATCGTGCAGTGGCTGGAATTTCACAATTAAACAGTAGACTGAGATACACAACAGGTTGAACTCGGTGTTTATGTTGGGAGTACACGCAGCTTGAAGAAAGCATTGCCAGCCATGTTAGCCAGTTAGCTCGACATCTTACCTCTTCGACCCGCATATCGATGATCCTCTCCACTTCGTACACATCCTCCTCCTCGTCCGGTTCGCTGTCCGCGGGTTCGGGTTTCTCAGCCTCGGCCTCCATGGCGGATAGTACTCCACCCTCCAGTATCCCAAAGCGTTAGGATACTAGGTTTTATTTCAAAACAAAAATAATACCAGTTCAGCGTTGAACCTTCGCTAAGGCCGCGTTAGCTACTAGCGCTAGCAGCGTCGGTTACCTTCGACTGAGTGGCCTCCTCCTTGCTGCAGCTGGAAGGAGGTGCCTAGTGGTGCCGCCTCTCTCGGTGCAGGACCGCTGTACACCACTGTATTCCGTTATGTTCCGCTGTATGCCGCTGTATTGCGCTGTACACGGTCTGCTGTATTCCTCTGTACACTGATGTATTCCCCTCTACGGCGCAGTATTCCGCTGTGTACGCCGCTGTATACTATGGATTCACACCGCAAGCGGAGGCGCTACCTCATGGGCGCGCCGCGGGGGCGTGTCTTTCAGCGACGCGGGCCGTCAATGTGTTTTTCTCTATATTTTTTATGCATGATTTATATACTTGTTTTTCCTCTATGCATGAATACCCGGGTACAGCCAAAGTGGTGGGCCTCTCGTTTGAACAACACTCCCCAATTCCATTGTGAACGTGACCCACCACTATTGACGATTGTGTGACAACCATAGGTGACAACGGCCTCGACCCTGTGCCCTGAGCTGTTTGGTTCACGAAAGATCTAGTCGTTTTTCAGTATCTCTCCAGGGTCAAGCTGAGATCTTCAGGAACCCACCATACATATCCGCTGAGTTGTTTGTTGTTGTTTACCTTACTCACATAAAAGGCCTGCCAACACTATTTGGCGCGCTTTTCTGAGAAAGCTGGATCAAGTGTATTGCTCTCTGTTGAACAGTGCCTGTTCACTTGTTCACAAATGAACTGATTAACAAAATGTATATTTTGCTTTAATCTATCACCTCGGTTGATTGTCTACCGTGCTGGTGTCCCCTTCTGATGGGTTTCGTTTTTTACCACAACAGGCCTCATGAATACAAATGTATCGAAAAATGAATTTCCACTTTGCCCAAGGCAGTTCTTTTGTTGGGATGTTAACTTACTGGCGTAGTGCATTTCTCTAGGCCAGCTGGCTGCCCAAGACCATTTATCTTATAGATTGTTCAATAAAGTGGAAGAGTATAATACATGACAGACAAAAGTACATTTTGTCTGTTACAGAAGGAGTTGCAATTGCTGTTGGTGAGTACATTAGAATTTGTGTAGCAATTCAGTTGGTATGAGCTAACTCATACAGCTAGTAGACTATAAGTAGTCTCTCTCTGCTGTTGTTGCTGCTGCTGCTGCTGCTGTTGTTCCTATTGCTGCTGTGCTGCTGTTGTTGCTGTGGTAGTGGTAGCAGCTGTTGCTGTCGTTTTTGTAGCTTTTGTAGCTGTTGCTGTTCTTGTAGCTGTCATGGTGGTTGTTGCAGTTGTTGTATTTGTAGTGGCTAAAGAGTTAGAGGTTTTGGTGATAACATAAAGGAATTGGAACCTGATGTTTGTAGCTAGATAAGTGCTAGTGTTCCTAGCATCAGGACCGGTAAACGAAGACCGGTTGAACAATGACTAAGGGTGCTGATAGACCTGCTGTTAGATCAAGCGTAAGCGTATGCAACCTGCTGTGTCCTGTGTGCAGACTTGCTGCATCATTACGCAGCCAAAACACATGACAGTGTAAGTCTCCACTTGGGATCATCATACAAATCATACAAAAGCATGTGTATTGCGTGCTCATGTACATTAACAACATGGAGACACTGGTGGAGGAAGAACTGATCATTTTACTACTGTTAAGACGGCAGCAGAAAAGAAAGCGTTGTTTGTCAGTATTGCATCTTGCATTGACGCGTCGTGTTCGCTTGCAATGACATGCGCGACTGATGCACCAAACGGTCACAGAATATGCATGGCAGGCATGATCCGTAGACATATGCGTTGTCTGCAGCAAGTCAATTCCAGCCCTAAGGGAGTCTCTCTGTGGGAGGCCCTCAAGTTTCAAGTTCATTGTCAGATAACAATGTACATCATTACCAGCAGTGAAATTCTTGTACTCAGGTGTGCTCAACTTTGCTATTTAAGATAAAATAAAATGAAAAAATAATAATAAACAAGAACAGAAATAGACTATGCAAACAAAAAATAAATACATATGAGGCAGAGTAGTTGGATGAAATGAAATGAAATAAGATGCAGAGACATAGCAGTTAGTTTAGTGTGTGTGTGTGTGTGTGTTGGGGGCCAGCCAGGATACTCTCGATGGTACACCTGTAGAAGTTGGTGAGTATCCCTTGAGGAAGCCCAGAGCAGTGGTTAACCTCACCGGAGGTACTGAACCATTCACGAACCCCTCGTAATTGGAAAAATAAAATATGATTTCTTCAAAACATAGGTATAGATCTTATTAGCGCACAAAATCACTGTGTTCAAAGAACAAAACCAACAAAACATGAATTTCACACAAAAACAACTAGTGACAACTTTTACTTTTACCTCCTTCACTGGCTATATCTTGCTCTGTCTTGACCAGTGACGGCTGCTTGTCTTTCAAAAAGGGGAAGCTCATTGTCGGCCTACATCATAAAAGTTGTCAATTTATTGATGCGTACATTCTTCCCTCTGTTCCTTTTTCTAGCTGGATAGCTAGTTCACTACGACCCAACAACAACAACAACAATAGTATGAATGATTGAACAAACGAACAAAAGCTATGTTAAACTGAAACAAGGAAATGAGTGTGTTTTATTTACAGCGTACGCAATTAACAATGGAAAGGGTCAAGTAATTTCGCCAAAAAATACCAAGAAATGGGTCACAGTTTGTACAGGGGCATTTAGCTGACGCTTTTGTCCAAAGCGACTAACACTCAGTACATTTGTGGGGTTAGACATGTGGATAGTTGGATAAGGGGGATAAAGGGGATCGAACTGCCAACCCTACGGTTAGTGGACGACCCGCTCTGTCCACCTGCTCTACCTACTGCGCTACTACCGCCCTGTGTCTTTTTGTTTGTCTTTCAACTTCACTTGCAAAATCCACGATGGGACTGAACTCCCAAGCTGAAGTGACGGTTTTATATCTCAAAACAGCTGTCAATCAAAACGGGGTTCAGCTTTTTGACTTATCCTCCAATCATCGGAACCTTAGGTCCAGTCCAGCCAAGGCCCGCCCACAGCTCCATTCACCCCCAGAGACGCTCAGCGTCTGGGCAGGGAAACATTGTTATCATTTTGGCATTTTTCCAATGACTGTTGAGTTTCGAGCCAATGAAAAAAAAAAGTGTTTCATGCAGTCCCACTGAGGTGAATGGACGCTCGGCTCTACTGGGAAACATTGAAGCTGAGCTTCCCTTGCAGTCTTAGAGAAAGCGCCTCTAGTCCTGACCCCTGCCCAACCCCTGGGAGTGACTCAAAGAACCCAGGTTAAGAGCCACTCCTCTAGAGACAACGGCTCACCCTAACCCTAGTATAATGTAGCCATATGTGTGCAACCCTTATCCCCGTCAGGACATCTACCTGACACAGACGCCAGCCACGACCCAATACTCAACGCCGCACCCCTTCCAATCTGCTCTAGCCATCTCTCTCTGTCTGCGCTGACCTCAAAGTGATGGGCGGACTCTGGAACTGCCAATCGGCGGTCAAGAAGGCAGACCATCTCCGATCTCAGACCATCAGCCTATGCCTGCAATAGCTCTACCAACGCCCCCCCACCCCAAAAAAAAAGAGAAAAAACAAACAAGTAAACAAACAAACAAAAACCTACCCTCGTGAATTTGTATGTTGTATGTCTTGACACTTTATAATCGCTCTTTGTAACTTAGCACTCAGCATCTTAGGCCAGAGATGTTGTATACTAGCAAAACTTAACCTAGCAATTGGAATGCTTGAAACTGCTCTGGTGGTGGTTCTGGTGACTTGCTTACTGTATTAACAGCAATGAAATGTTTCATCTTCTTCTGACAAATGTACTTACTATAAGTCACTTTGGACGAAAGCGTCTGCTAAAGGCCCTAAATGTAAATGGGGTAAATATGATTTCAATATGGACACACAACTAGCATGTTTGCAGCTCATAGATCCAATTACATCAGTGTTTAGTTTTAAATGATTGCTTTATGCTTTATTCTATACCAGTTATTGCACATATAGCATTAGTCTAATAATTATAATTATTTGAGCTTCTAGCAATTATACATTGTGGGCCATTGCTTTATATTTTATGTTATGTATGTTATGTTATATTAATTCAGTTTCTTTCATGCTTTAAATATGTGCTTTTGACTTAATTTTGTTTGAAAATGGAAATCATAGACAATGTCCTTTGTTTATTCATATCCGTTGAAAAGCAATACAAAAATTGGAATTTAAAA
>JAOPUI010000078.1:4996012-5009024 GCA_027123135.1 Urophycis floridana | reverse complement strand
AGTTTCATCACAGCCGTGTGGCTCAGGGCCTGGCTTGGCCTGAACTTAGTCTTTCCCTCGTGCACAAAGAAATTCCAGGTGTAGGCCGTGGCGGAGTCAGCCAGTATGAATAGTTTATACCCCCACTTGGTACGCCTGCTTTTCATACACTGCTGTATTACACTCATTTTGGCATTTGACGTGACCATCCGTTCATCTATGGAGATGTTTTGGTAGGGCTGGAAGTTTGATTTGCGGGCGTTGATCATCGCAGTGTACAGGGGCTTGATCTTGAAGAGGCCGTCGTACTCCGCAGTCGTTTTCTTTGCGTCGTTGACTTCGTCCTCCTCTGGGTTGCTCAAGTGCAGAGACCACATGATCGCCTTGAAACGGCCCCGTGTCATGGTGATTGTAGGGAAGCGGAAATTATAAGGCCAGTCCTTCCTCCAGTATTCCTTCATTTCATGAACAGACACCACGTCCGAAAAGAGCATGATGGTCAGGAAGATGTAAAAATCTTCAACGGTTAGTGTTTTCCAGGCAAATTTCAACCCAGACTTCAACCTCTTTTCAGCATTTGCATTTGAGTTATCAATGATGGTTCGGATGACAGAAGCACTAAAGAACAGCTGAAAGAGCTGAAGGGGAGACCACGGAACAGTGGTGTCAAACGTGGGGCCAGGGTCCCTGGCGGGCTTGAACCTGATTGTGTCTGGCAGTAGGTCCTTCTCCTCTCTAATATGCCACCTATCCTCTGCCTTTATCACTCTTGTAGTGGCAGACCCATATTGATCTTGCTTACTTGGACTCCAAGACTTTGAGTAGTCTTCTGTTTTCATAGGTAAGCTTGAGTGAAACGAAAACTGTAGCTGAGGAAGAGGAGCAGAGAGTTGTCGACTGGAGTTTGATGGGTCATTACCTTCCTTATCCTCCTCATCTTCACTGTAAAAAGAAGACAAAAGAAAAAATCAAGACAGACAAACATATCCCTTCACTGACCTTTAGATGTTTTTTGTAAATTGCGAATTTCTATGTAAATAGAATAATAAACTTTTGTACATAAAAGACACAATTTGGCAGTGATGCATCCTGAATATAACTTCTAGGGCTGAAACGTTCACTCACAAACAATGACACACGGCATTTTCATTGTGATGGCTATCGTAGTGCCAACATGAATCTGATAAAACTCCATCCTTGACCAGCTGCCTATTTGTGAAGCTGGATTTCCAGGTAAGCCAAATATGGCACTTCAGAATTCAGGGTAAAGCCAGAAGGGTTCCAGATATTCAATATTTCAGATATTCAGATATTAATCAAGATTAGATAACTCTCAGTTCGGTTACCATGGCAACACATGCTGAGAACCTAACCAGGAGCAGACAGAGCAGGGGAGCTCTGAGATAATGCTGCCCACGGCTGCAGTTGGCTGCGGTTGACTTTTCTCTGTCGTCTCATTGGTTCAGACAATGGTTGTAGGTGGTCTGCAAAACTTCATACAGTCAAATCGAAAACTATTGTATTCCAAGGCGTTGGAATCAGTTTTCCTCTTAGTATTTTTTCAACAGTATTGTCAACTTAACCTGAATTGTGTAATAGGCGATTTGTAAACTTGCACACAACTAAAAGGTCCTTGCAGCCATTGGTTATATTTCATAGGGGGCTTTGTATGGTGTGGAACAGCCTAGTATGATGAGTAGGAGCATCCTTTATAAAGAATTTAAAAAAAGAGATCAAAAATCAGCAAAGATCAGCACAATCATGTCGGAAGCGCTCACTCTGGTTTACGATTAAAGATTTTCTAATCTGCTACTGCAATCAGGCCCCAGCTTGAGAGTGTGCGTTCACTGATTTTACAGCTTGAACAGCTTGAAAATACAATGGCAGAGCCAAATTGAGAAAGAGTACTAGAATAGATAGAACAACTTTATTTATCCCAAAGGGAAAATTAGGTACTAGTAGTACGAGTAGTAGTGAACAAGTAATGAAAAAGTAGTCAATAAGTAATACATACACTTGGCTGTCATCTTCCTCCTCTAGGTCGCTGTCTCGTCCAGCCTGCATAAGCAGGTCCCCGTCGTCCGATTCAGAGTCAAAAGGAACGCAGACGCTCCCACCGCTTTCTGTAAAGGCCCCGATACGCTGAAAATGAACTGGAAGTCGACGCCATCACGTAGGCTGTCCAACTGTGATGCCTAGTTATGGATAGTTACGCTTGTTATTGATGTACTAGGTCATCGTTTGTGCAGAGGACTAGTCCTGCATGTATTTATTTTTGGGTTACAGCATCCATTGTTTAGACTTCGACCTATAAGTGACAAGAATATGATGTCTCTAATAGTCGTATGTTTTATTGTCATTAATAACAATTTATTAACTTAAATAATTTGTGTCCCTCCTCACCTTCTGTCTGCTTGGTGGCCATCTTGTCTGCATCTGGTTTCTGGGCCGGAGAATCTCTGTCGACTTCCTCAAGCTTCCCTTTTAGCTGGAGAGAGAAAGAGAGGAAAACAAAATAGAGCTGTTGTCTGCCATCCAAACCCCTCCTAAGAGGATAACTCCCTGGGTGTCTGACAACCAGCACAAATGTACTGGTTTTGTCCACAGTGTACCTGTAAGCAACCTAGAGCGGAGATGCACCTGCGCCTCTAAGAGTCACTGTGAATTGTGATTGATTGAAAAGTGTCAGCTAAATGGCTGAATAACAAAAATACTCAATACAAGCCAGTGTTTTCTCTACATTCATTTAGGAGTTCCTTAAAATGTATTTTCTTTTCTTTTTTTAAAAATTATTGATGCAAATACACCACCATCTCTCCACCTTCACAGCAGAGTCCTGTCAGGTAGTTGCGAGCACTAAGGTAAAGTACAGATAACTATCTGGGCCATCCTTAAAAATATTTTGGTTTGCCGTAACCTGACCGACCCTGTCAAATTAGGACCGACCCCAATATTTTGCCTATTTTGCCTTTTCCCTACCGCAGAGGCTTAGAGCTCTTCTTTAAAAAAGCTAAGAAAAATTCACTGTTCTGAGGCAGGCTGCAAACTGTGCCACTGATTCAAAGGCCCTGTAAAGAAATAGTTTTTACTTTTATTAATTTCATTTCAATTGTTCAATTAATTAATTAATTTATTTTATTCATTTTTTTAATTTTTACATTCAGCGGGCCATTTAATAAATTCGTTGTAAAAGTAAAATCTGCAGTCAAGCATGATTTGTTTACACCGCCACGGCTCCCCGGAAAGCCTGCCCCCGCCGCTGAAGAGGAAACAATGCAAGCACCTGCCTAAAGACCGACTTGGCTCAGCCTGAGGTGGACGTGTCCTGACCTTGCTGCTGGTTTCCGTGGTGACGAGAGGCAGGTGCACAGCCGACCTGCCCGGGACTCGGCCCATGTCCTTGCAGTTGGCTGCCTCCATCTTCCTGGTCTTCATGTCGCGGAGGAGGTCCTTGACGCCCTGTAGCTTCGGCTGCGACCTCTGACCTTTCTTCTGTTTGGCCTGCCCTTCGGAGCGGCCCCGTGGCTCGTCTTCAGCAGACTCCGCCTTCCGCTTCTCCTTCCCCTCGCCCCTTCTGTGTTTCTTGGAGGGCGCCGGCTCTTCCTCTTCCTCCTTGTCAGAGTCCGCCGCTCGCCTCTTCTTCTTCTTCTTCTTCTCACTGGGCTGCGAGGGGGCCGAGCTGGGTGGGGTCAGAGGTCGTGGGTCGTCCTCATCCTCCGTCTCGGGCGCCACCAGGGGCTTGGTCATCTCCTCCCCTTTCCTTTCCTGTCCTTCTTCTTCTTCGTCTTCTTCTTCCTCCTCCTCTCATTCTTTTTGATGGGCTGGTCACTGGGCCGGTCTCTCTCAGAGTCTGCATCGCACGTCTTTGTCCAAAGTTTCTGGCATTTATAAAGGCAGGGGAACAAAATTATGTTAGCATTTCTGCACATTGGGCCATCTAGAAATATAATACCTCTAGTCATTGGAGTCATTTGTCAACACAAACTCCTGATTCCTATAGCTGTTAAGTTGTTGTTGGGTTTTTTGAAACAAGGTCGCGCAAACTATTTTGTAGCTACGCCAATACTGATTGAATGGATTGATATTTCACAGCCTCACTTATAAGTCCCTTAATATAATATGTATTACTTTAATTACAAAATGTATGATTGTAAATGTAAACAACTTCAATGCACATCAATGTTAGCTTTTTGTTCCCCCTTGTTTAAAACGCATAATGCTGTAGAGTGATGGTGGTGGCTTGACTCTCATTCACCCTTGCGTTACCACTTGCGTTACCACTCTCAACATGACGTTCTTGGGCTCCCTGACCTTCTTCATGTCAGCGTTGCTGCTCTTGTAGCTCAGCAGCACCTCACTGCAGTCCTCCAGCTTGGCCTCGGGTTCCCAGGTGTCAATGTCCGAGCAGTAGTTCTTCCAGCCGACCCGGTACAGAACCTCCCCCCGGGGACCCAGACGCAGAACAACGGATGTACACATGGGTTGTGTTGGGCAGTGGGATGCACAACGTTACTCTGTAGTGACATATAGCTTTCGTCTATATATAACAGCCGTCTTTTAGAAAGGTTGTGCTGGCGATAGACTTTACAAAAATTATAGAATGCATTTAAAAAAAAAAAAAAAGAACACGTTAGATGATGAACGTTGATGATGTTTATACCTCATCGACCCGCATATCGATGATTCTCTCCACCTCATACACATCCTCCTTCTCGTCCCGTTCGCTGGCCACGGGTTCGAGTGCCTCAACAGCGTGCATGGCGAATACGCGCTCCACAAGTATCCAGTATCCATGTATCCTAGCGTTAGGATACTTCCTTTTATTTTACAAATAATTGCAGCTTAGAGTTGTGAACTCCATCGCAAGGCTGCCGCAGCCTGGAGGATGGAGGTGTCCAGCTGTGGTACGGCATGCCGCATACTACGCTTCAGCTCCGTGCGTGTGCGTACGCAAGCTGTATTGTTCACGTACTCCCCTGCGTACTTTATTTCTGAATTGAAGTTTTCCAAGCTATGTCGATTTTGAGGCAGGTCGGCGATCAAACATTTGATCAGTCTCGGATGATCTCAGATGATCTCAGATCAACCTCAAATTTCCCCCACATTCTTCCTCGCTAGGGTTAACAACGGTCACTGTTCTGGCCTGCAGACCTGTTCAGGTGCGGTGTAGCGTCATATCATGCAGACCACTATTGAGAACCGGAGTTAAAAAAAAAAAAACCCGCCGTTGTGCACAACTTACTTCATCGCTGGTTCTGTTTCTATGTCGTGGGCTGGCTGTCCGAGAATCTTAAGTACAGTGCCCCACGGCTTCTGTTGGTACTGCACCTTTCTTATGCGTTCACTCAAGGCCCACTGAGACATGCACAACATGCCGGACTAACGCCCCACAGTGCGTACCGATGCAGATCTCCAGCCCTCTTCCTCTCATCTCTCCACCATTAAGTGGTACCACTCCCTTCTCACCAACCAGACCAAACAGCTTAGAGAGAACAGAAGCCCATCAGAGCTCATGGCCGTAAGCACTGGTGTACACCATAACCATGTACACTCAAGGCCATGTTGATATTCGCCCCAAAACCGATTCGGAACCACTCACTCGATGTTATTTACAATGAGAGCATAGGCCAGGTTCGCTTATGAAGGCACCTGGACATTCATATCAACACAAATGAATTTGTAATGTATGCACAGGGGTCTGGCAAAGATGTTGCTTTCTGCACAGGCTTAAGTGTCTGCTGCTCCCCTTTGGCCAGGCTGTAGTAGAGCATACTGTGGCTGGAATTAGCAGGGAAGTCAATGGCCCAAATCAGCAGCCTCACACTGAGAGTCATTGAGATCATGGGAGTCAGGCAGCATGGCTATTTTTTTTCTCTCGAAAAAACTATTATTGGACAGTCAGAAAATACTTTTACCCTGGTCGGGAAGCAGCCCAGTAAAATCCACCTAGGTGGGGTTTGATTTCAAAGGCCTGGCCCCATGCTTGTATGTTTTGAATGTTGTTGGTGATTTTCTATACTTACTGTATATGTTCCTATTTTTTTACATATTTTGTTGTACTCATATGTATTATATATATTGTTTAGAAATGTTATGCCTTTAATCATGTGGCTTGAGATCATTTTCCCTTGGGATAACAAAGACGATTAACAAAATTCCAGGTGATTCATGTGATCATTTATTTTACCATGTCGCCCAACCCTACCACACCAGAATGTAACATGAATTTAAGTATTCACCCAGAACTCTACACGTTTCCATCTAAAGAAACCAATAAAAAAGGAAATTGTTTGACTCCAACTAGAGTTTATTTTACAAACCAAAGAAACATACAAAATCCTTCCTTTTTTTTATTTATAAAAACCTGACATTTTTAACCCTGGCCAGATAAGTCAATTCACACAGGGTTAATTTTTAAATGCCAATCCCTGAAACAGTTTCTGGTGGATGTTAGACACAGAGGGATTTCACCCTTCCTGCAGTAAATGGGTGTCTTGCTATTGGGGATGCCATCATCCTGACAACTCCGACATCTCTTCCTGCTGCCTGAGTCAGGATCCCCGTAGTATTCTGGCATGCACGAGCCGGCCACTGGTGAAGACGGTCCCGATGTTCTGCCAAAGTTCACCATTTCAGCAAGAAGCTTCTCCCTGAAAAGCTTCTGTGTCAACGGATTGGGGTTGTCTCTCCCCTTACAAAGCTCCTTGTGGAGGAGGAAACTGTTCACAACGGCAATATCCAAGAAGTGAAAAAATAATGTCTTGTACCATTGCATGGTTTTGTGATGGACATTGTAGTAGCCGATCAGAGCGTTGGATAAATTAACACCACCCATGCTCTTGTTAAAGTCTGCGACGGCATCTGGAATGGGCACAGTCTCACTCTGCCAAATGCCCGCCTCCTTCACCGTCCGCCTGATGGAACGTGTTCCACTAAACGCTTCGTGTACCGTGGAACACATGGTGACCATCCGAGCGTCCATCCACTTCACAAATAGTGCGTTGTTTTTTCGAATCCACCTCAGATCTCCCCTGTCTGGTTTCTGTGGAAGATCGTTCTGTTGAGTCCGAGGGAAGACCCTTTGGCCGGATCGAATGGTCCCACATGCACCAGTGTTCCTGGTCCACAAGTCCTCAAAGAGGGCAGGGCTGGTATAAAAATGATCAACAAACAGCGTGTAGCCCATATCAAGAAGAGGTGATGTCAGTTTCATCACAGCCGTGTGGCTCAGGGCCTGGCTTGGCCTGAACTTAGTCTTTCCCTCGTGCACAAAGAAATTCCAAGTGTAGGCCGTGGCGAAGTCAGCCAGTATGAATAGTTTATAACTCGACTTTGTAGACTTGGTTTTCACATACTGCTGCTTTTCATTAATTTTGGCATTTGACGTGACCATCCGTTCATCTATGGAGATGTTTTGGTAGGGCTGGAAGTTTGATTTGCAGGCGTTGATCATCTCAGTGTACAGGGGCTTGATCTTGAAGAGGCCGTCGTACTCAAGTGCAGAGACCACATGATGGCTTCAAAGCGCTCCCGTGTCATGGTGTCTGTAGGGAAGCGGAAATTGTAAGGCCATTCCTTCCTCCAGTAGTCCGACATTTCGTGAACAGACACGAGGCCTGAGAAGAGCAGGATGGAAAGGAAAATGTAAAAATCGTCAACAGTCAGTGTTTTCCAAGCAAATTTCAAACCAGACTTCAGTCTCTTGGCAGAATTTGCGTTTGTGTTATCAATGATGGTTTAGACGACAGAAGCACTGAAGAACAGCTGAAAGAGCTGAAGGGGGAGACCACGGAACAGTGGTGTCAAACGTGGGGCCAGGGTCCCTGGCGGGCGTGAACCTGATTGGGTCTGGCAGTAGGTCCTTCTCCACTCCAATATGCCACCTATCCTCTCCCTCCTGTATCAGCCCTGTAGTGACCGGCCCACATCGACCTCGCTGACTTGCACTCCAAGTGGAATCTTTGTCTCGTCTTTTGGGTCGCAGCCTTTTCACACGTGTGCTTGGGTCAGACAACGACTGTTGCCGAGGAAGACCAGCAGAGAGTTTTCCACTGTCTGCTGTTGATGGCTCATCGCCTTCTTCATCCTCATCATCTTCACTGTGGAAAGAAGTCGAAAGAAGACAAAAGTCAGGACTGTACAGGACAACACAGATGTATCCTGTCCTGTAACAAACCACAAAGGTATTGATATACAATGACAGAGTAGTAGTAGTAGTAGTAGTAGTAGTAGTAGTAGTAGTAGTAGTAAATACTAGTTAATAAGTCATCAATAAAACGCTATGAATAACACACACCACCATTGGCTATCCTCTTCCTCCTCGTAGTCTGGGTTGCCACCTTCTCGTCTGGCCTGCATCAAGAGGTCCTCATCATCCGAGTCACAATCAGAAGGATTGTAGGCACACCAAGTGTTTTCTGTCAAGAAATACATGCAGTAAATCAAACTTGACGTGGCCATAGCCAGGGTGATGCTGAGCAAGAATCAATTTCCTATAATTTCACATTCGTACATAGGCTGTCGAACTGGGTACGGAATAGCCACTATGACTAATTTATGCAATTTTATTGCACCAACGTGAGTGATCAAAGTCAAATAAGATTTTCCTCTGCTGTCATGCATGCAGACAGCGACAAGCGAAATGATATTCAGGCCAATATCTCAAGAAGCCGCTGGTCATCAAATTTGATCCTTTTGATCCATCCTTTGGGGTTGTAACTTGAAAAAGTGATGAATGAAGAATGATTTTTTGAATGCAGTGTTCATCCAATTTAACCTGGATAAAATGACGTGAATATTAATATATTATTAGTTTAGTCCCAAGGGCCAATTCTAAAAATATGAATTTTGTATTATCAATAACCACAGTTAGTTATGATAAATACTGTCCATCCTCACCATCGGTCTGCGTGGCGTCCATCTTGTCCATCTCGGGAGAATGTCCCTTCTTCTCACTGAGCTGGAGAGAGAGAGAGAAGATAAACACACTCCTGTTATGTGGACTCCAGCTACACACTTGTGGAAAGGGTGACGGCAGGGCAGGACAGTCCCGTCCAGTGGTCTACCTGAAGGCATGGTCGAGTTGCCATTCTCAAGACGCTCCGTCTCAAAAGTCACTTGATGAAGAAGTAGACGGCCAAACGCGTTTTCTAGATGACGAACTGCATGACCACATAAGAGGTGAAACTAAGAGCATGCAGGGGTTGCAGATGCAAAGCGTGGTGCGCATCTCACTCCGTCCCAATTATCGAGGCTAGTTGCGCAGGCGCGAACGCAGTTAAAATCAAATTCATGTACGTCCCAATTATTACAAACTTGTTTGCACTGGTATACTAGAGGACAACTGGTGGATGAAGGCATTGCCGACTGGACAGTTAGCCCTTACCTCTTGGACCATCATATCGACCGTTTTCTCCACATCCTCCTCCCTGTTGTCTGTCCCCGGGTTCGAGTTTGACAGCATCAGCCTCCATGGCGGCTAGTACTCCGCAAGCTTGGGTCCAAGTGATCGGCTACTACATCCGAGTTTCCGCTCCTTGCCTGTCGCGGCTCAGGACCACTACGTTGTGTTCACACCGCCAGCGACACTTTCCGCTTCTGACGCGCCCGCGCCGCAGGGGCGTGTCTTTCCGATGTAGGTCGAGGAACCCATCAGCATGCTCAGTGAAGACAACAGACCCCCTTTTCCGTCGACATGATTGCGTCACAGATTTAGTTAGTTGGGAGGCGAAACAAAGCAACAACTGGAGGTACAGGCCACACAGACTTTGTCATCTTGATAGGATAGAAGACTGTCTAAGGAAAACAATAATTTTGGAAAATGGACTCTGAAAATACATAACATGGAAATGAACCAGCCACTGAGATTCTCACAGAACAAAAAAGTAATCACACTTCTTCCCGTTGATTAAATATGCTTTATTAACATATGTATATATATTGGTAACAGCCAAAGCATCTACTCTAAGTATACAATACTTTCAGGAAGTATACACACATACCAAATAAAAACAGCGGTCAGCGGTTGAATATTCAAGAAAATAAAACACACAACAAAAGCTCAACAAAAATTAAAATCCAAATGGGTTTTTGCACAGAGCCACAGGTTAGCTGTATAGAGCACATCGAGCATTGAGGTGACCGATGAAGGCAGTCAGTGATGAAGAGTATGTTAGAGCTGCGGGGGGCGGGGCCTCGCTCACACTCCGAAGATGACCCGGAGGTCGGCCAGGGAGAGCTTGGTGAAGGTGCTTCCGGTTCCCGAGAGAACCTTCTGGGCCAGCTCCTTCTTCTTCTCCTGTAGCGTGCAGATTTTATCCTCCACCGTTCTCTCGCACACAAACCTGGGAGGGAGGGATGGATGGATGGTGGATATATATATATATATATATTACTGGGGTGGTTCATCAGTTTATATATCAAATTGCATGTAGCCTTGAAAGTATAATCTAATCTACTATCTACTATCTACTAATCTACTAAGTATAATATAATATAATATAATCTCCATCTAATCTGATGGGAGCGTATTGATTAAACAGCCTGTAGTCTTCATACTTGGCATATTGCTCCAGCCCACAGCAGAACAGGTGAGGGTCTTTACCTGTGGATGGTGACATCTCTGCGCTGTCCAACCCTGTAGATGCGGTCACAGGCTTGGTCCTCCAACGCAGGGTTCCTGGAAGCCATCCCAGGGGTCAAAGGTTAGAACATTTTCGCATAGGATGAAGACCAAAATGTGTTCTTGTTCGTTTGTTGAGGGCGTGTCTCACCAGTGCATGTCGATGAGGAAGAGGTGGTTTCCTCCAATCAGATTGAGGCCGACGCCCCCAGCACATAGAGACACCAGCATCACCTTGGACACAAATACGCACACACACACATATTGATATCCAAACAACCCTGCCCACTACCCAGTGAGCTACACATGAAAATAGAATACATGAAAATCCTTTATCTTAAGACACTTTAACGCGCATGAACAAGGATCTTTAGAGGTGGATGGTGGGGGGGAGAAGGCTTAAGACTGCAAGGCAAAAGTCAGGGTTGACATGGCTGAAATATCAGAAACACATATTTAATGACCTAGTAATAAAGTTAACAAGGCTGTAAGAATCATCCATCCAAAAAAAAAAAAAAAAAAAACCTAATCTCAGACACATATTTCAGGGGTAGTTTTTTTAAAGAAACATAAAAGGGGACACACTTCTTTATTCTATATAGTGGCTGTTGTAGTGCTGTTGAGCAGTGGGGTTGCATGTTACCTGGGGACCCTTGGGGTTGGTGTTGAAGTCCTCCACCAGGTCCATGCGCAGCTTGGGGTTGACCGTGCCGTCGATGACCGCGTACTTCAGGCCCATCGTCTTCAGGTGGACTGCCACGATTTGGAGCATGCTGGTCCACTGGGACACAATCACACTGTACACACACACACCGAAGAAATGAACACACACACAAAGAAAGGAACACACACACACACACACACACCCGAAGAAATGAACACACACACACACACCCGAAGAAATGAACACACACACACACCCGAAGAAATGAACACACACACACACACACCCGAAGAAATGAACACACACACCCGAAGGAATCAATACACCCACACACCTCAAATTAGGTCTAATAAGAAACTCCTAATCTCAGATGGGATATTGAGGTGAATCCCACACCAAGTATAGCCAAGTTTTCCTTGGCAATAAGTTAGGGATGCATGACTTTAAAGGAATACTGACATTTTGGGAAATAAGGTTATTTTCCACTTGCCCTTATTCATGGTAGAAGCAGCATACCATTAACCTTCATGTAAAAACTGACATCTTTATTTCGATTGTTTTCTAGCTACATTTTGTGAGTCTGTTTATCTTTCGTCCATGTGCAACACGTCACTGTGAAGGGCATTTTGCCCAGGAGCAAAGTACAATGCACAGGGAAATGTAAGAATGGGGCTCCTGGTTTGACACTGTAAGTGAAAAATGACCCTATTTCCCAAAAAGTCTTCCTTTCAACTGCAGTCTGACACGTTGTGATGGATGGCGGGAGTCTCGCACCTTTTCTGATCTTGGTCGCTCTTCCTGATGACCTTCAGCTCAGAGAGCAGGGATGAGATCTAAACACAGAGATCCATCACTTTATATTGCTGTCCTGCTCTCGCTAAAAGATGGTACAGTTAGTGAACAGAATCAAGAAGCCACTTTATATTATATGTGTGGTTGTAGCCTTATTTTGGCAGAACTATGAAGTAACCAGACAAAAATCAACGTTATAATGACTGTTCCTATGCTCCTAATGCTATGTCACTCATTGTAATCTTTTTTATTTTATTTTTTACTTTAGTCATTACTTTAAGCAGTAATGCGTGGAAGCGGAGCAGCGATCAACCGCATTTGCTCATTGTTTTCACCATTTACTCTTTGAAATGACAAACTCAAAACAATTCCCCCCCCCCAGCTGCCCCTTTAAATGAGATGGTTCTGAATTCACTGCAAGCTTTGGATGGACCGAGTAGTGAACAGAACCGTACCTTGGTGCTCCGGCTGACGTTCTCAAACAGGGCGGACGGGAAGCGGTTCCCGTTGAGGGAGACCATGTCCTGGGACCCGGGCTCTGAGGAGGATGGGGGTCCCGTGGACAGAGACAGAGCGTTGAGCTGCTCTTCCAGGGACAGGACTACCCCGTCACCTTCCAGCTCCTTCTCGTCCAGAGTCTGAAGAGAGACGGAGAGAGAGAGACCAAGACAGATAAGGGGCCGTAATGCTTTACACAAACTTACGCGGTGTGTGTGTGTGTGTGTTTGTGTGTCTACCTTCTTGAGCAGGGACAGGTGGCTGCAGCACTGTCTGAGGCGGAGCAACAGAGACAGAATGTGGATGGTGCTCGACCCCTGCTGGGGCTTCTGGGAAATAGAGGCTTGAGGGTCCGACTTGGACACGCCAAACTCCTGGGCCACTGAAATCACACACACACACACACACAAACTAATTCAGACTAAGCTATAAATAAATATTATATATATATAATTATA
>JAOPUI010000078.1:4871107-4884959 GCA_027123135.1 Urophycis floridana | reverse complement strand
GCATTGTGGGCATTGAAGCTGCTGTAGGGGAAATTCAACAGTTGCAAAAACAGAGCAGAAAAGCAAAGAGGAGGATTTTCAAACCTTTCCCCCTCTTTACCAGCCATTGAGAAGTACTGTAATTCAGACATTCACACCTGATTGACAGGCAAAATGGATTGGACTCCCTAACAGACAAGGAAAGAGATGCCCTGATTGGTCAAACATTTGCAGGGAGTGGTCTAAAATATATATTGCATCATACAGAGGCATATACAGTGAACTCAATCAATTTTCTCACAGCACACTTCAGTCACTCATAGCTGACGGGCGGCTGTTGCATTTCAAACAAATGACGGCCACATAAAAGTTTAAACCTAACTTACAGCATCTATATAGTAATGCACTATACAGGGAACCAAATGTGTACACTCAGAATTCCAACAGCACTAGAAAACACCTCACATAGTGCAGTATGAAAGGGAACAAGTGAACAATTTCAGATACTCTGCTTCACACCATGAAGGTTCAGACCTTTACAATTAATCACAGGAGAACACAAAAAGGCAGCAAACCTGACAGAGCCAATCGAGTGCTATTTAAAGGGTATGTTTGTATGAGTATTTTACTTGTTTATACAGCTTGTAATGGCTAAACACACTCACACCCGGTGGTAATAGAGGGCCCCCTTAAAATAAAAAATTAAAGTGCCAAAAACAATTCATTTCAAAATAGGTTCGAAGCTCCGCCTGGGAAGAGGACCCATCCCTTATTATCCCTCTTTTCAACCCCCTGGAAGAGAAGCTTCTTATTCCCATCCTGTTATAACTCTCAGAGAGGTTTTCTCCGCACACAGACACACACAGAGGGGGTCAGTGTTGGGTGGGTGGAGAAAACGCTCTGCAAATAGTGAATTTGGGCTGCGGTATCCATTCTAAACGCTGGGTGTCACTGTTATACAAGCACTCTGTATGACACAAAGGATTAGCAAACATTAACCTTCCTTTATACTGAAATAACAAAGGAATACTGAAATTCCCTACTTTCATTTATTTTGTATATTTAGTAATAAACCCATCTGCACCAAGATCCAGTTATCATTCCCTGTGATAGCAGCACCTGAAGTTGTGTGTCTGTGCACATACCATGTGCAGAATATGTATGTGCATACTACAACATGAATGTGTATAGAGGGTTGTCTAGGTAGTGTGCCTTCATTCAAACACCCTCCACTTTGGTGGGCATTATCCACATGTTTGGATTGTTTATTCTTGGCGACTTCTGTGGCATATTTTAGACTTAGATTTGGCTTCCACTGACATCAGGGTTTAACCAAATCTTCTACTGACCATCAACTGAACCAATCACGATTACACATCAGAGATGATGTCACACCCAATGGTCCAATGGTTTCTGTCTTTCGTGTTCGGGAACAAAGGGCTGCTAATGTTCAGAAGTATACAGCAAACGGCACTAAAGGTCCCGGTATACAAAACAAAAAGGGAAACTGCAAGCAGTGGCGCACAGGAAAGGGCGGGCTCCCGTATCCTGACGTTGCCCCGTCACTCCAGCGGGGCGGCCGAGATGCACAGGTTGTTCAGGGCACACGCCACCTGCACCACCTTGTCGAAGGTGGAGCGGTCGGAGGCGAAGCAGCTCTCCACGGGTCCGGTCAGCACGGTGTAGCGGAGCCGCACCATGGCGATCACCTTCTCCACGTGCCCCAGCAGAGAGAGGGTGCTCTCCCGCTCCGTTCCGCCGCCGGCAATCTTAAACGTGGCCCCCCGGGCCGCCACCGACTCGCCGATGTCCAGACTGCGACTCGCCAGGACCACGTCTCCCGGGAGGAGCTTGCAGAGGAAGCCACACCCCTCCACCAGGGTATTGTCGCCGACGTCGCCGGCCACGCCCCCGGAGACGAAGGTGACCACGCCCTGCGGCGCCACACCGATCAGGTACTTCAGCGTGTTCCCGCCGGGCGCCGCCCTCTCCGGTCTGTCTTCGCGGGGGACGGGCGGAGGCCGCTCGAGGGACACGGTGAAAAAGTCGATGATGACGGCGCAGTCGGGGTGCACGGCGCGCACCGCGGTCGGCAGGTTCTTGCGCAGCTCCGCCCTGGAGGGCCAGAAGACGGCGGTGGGCACCAGCGTGGACGACATGACGTCCACCGCGCGCCGCACCGCCCTGGTTACCGTGCCGACACGCACACCGAAGCGGTACGCCAGGTCCTGGTTGCGGAGGTCCAGCCTCAGGCGCACCAGCGTCAGCAGCAGCTGCTGGAACTTGGAGAGACGCGTGGGGTTCTTGGGGGAGGCCTTGGGGGTGTCGTCCATGTGCGGCGCCAGCAGCCACATGACCGTCTCCAGGACGTAGTAGTTGGGCAGGCCCGTGTAGAAGCGCACCTTCTCCGGGTCGTTCCTCAGGGAGCTCTCTGACAGAGACATCTTCTCCAGCGCCTCCCTGAGGGCCTGGTTCTCCTTCTGCAGGACGCTTAGCGCCTCCTCCAAACCCAATGACTCCTCCTCTTTCACGGCCACACGCCCTCTCTTACTCCCCCTCGCAAAGTTACCATCTTCCTCCTCCTCCTCCTCCTCCTCGTGGTCGCCATCATCGTCGTCGGCACTAGGGGGCGATGAGGGGGTATCGTGTCCTGGGTGGTCTTCTTTAGGGGTCTGGATTGGGTCGCGCCCCTGTCCCTGGAGAAAGAGCAGGGCGTTGGCGGCCTCCACCTGGGCTTGCTGTTTGTCTTGGAGCTCTGAGTCGTCTGGGTCCTTCATGTCCTCTGGCTCCCTCATGTCTGGAGCCGGAGGAGAGAAGATGGAGGGAACGTAGTCTGGGGAGCGTGGGTTCTTTACCTGCTTTCCTGGACGATAGAACAAACAGACAAGATGAGTGGAAAGCTAACATTGGGCCTGCCTCTCTAAAGACAAAAAAACATGGACTTTTTACTTTTTTCCCTCATGGATAAAGTTAATTATAATTAAAAGGATTTGTAGACATTCTAGCCTAACCTCGAGTTTCTCCCGTCAGAAACACACACCCATCTTACCCATGACTATTTGCCGTTTCATTGACACACCCACCCCCACCCGCGCCGTCGTACCGGAGATGAAGTGAGTACTACAGAGACGACTGCCGTCGTTGGGCTGCCATCCCTGCCGGTTCACCGCGTCGACCCACCGCTGCTTCCTCTCGGGGTCCCGGGGAAACCGGTAAAACGACAAGGCGGTCCCCGGGGTTCGTCTGTTCCTACAACCGGACACCACACACGTGTGCACCATAGCGTGGCCAGGAAAAGGCGTGCGAATGCGTGTGTGGTGCCCGTGGTGTATGCATGTGTGTGTGTGAGAGTGCTAGCCGTGGTTGGTGGGGGGGTTTGACTCCCAAAATGGTGGCTGGCGAGAGGGGGTGGTCTCCCGAGCGGCAACGCGCAGGGGTTGGTCGGTTCAACTCCAACGATGCAGTCGGTCAACGCGATTGGACCTGACGCATACCATCTGGATTGGTCCGCTTCGAATTCTACGTCATCATTGCGCGCCCACGCACAAATTGTACCGTCCGTGAGTAGTAGTACCTTACGTTTTTATAAAACTTTTCTTTTTGACTTTACCCAGCTATAATAACCACGACTGAATAATATCATGGCCGTGGAGTCAAGAGTCACCCAAGAGGAGATAAAGAAAGAGCCGGAGAAGCCCATCGACAGAGAAAAGGTCTTCCTCCTCGCGATTGTTTGTTTGGCGTGTGCTTTTACTAACAATCCACGCTAAACGCTCCATCTATACTTTATATCTCTACAATACTATAGGCCACACATTTAGTATAGCCTACTATATGCTTTTACGTCTGTTTCTGTTTCGTTATGTTCCTCGTTATCATATATTTCGAGACCCCAATTGTAGACGGGGCATTTAGCATAAGCAGCGTATGCCGTGAAGATGGACATACACAATAGGCCTTTTTAACAAATGTGATTTACTACAGGACGACTGTCCCTACCCGGTCTGTTTGTTCCTTTATTTTCTCGTCGTAATACCGCTATTGTGCCCCCCAGACATGTCCTCTCCTGCTGAGGGTGTTCACCACAAACAACGGGAGACATCACCGCATGGACGAGTTCACCCGAGGGAACGTACCGGCAAGCGAGCTGCAAATATACACCTGGTGAGACAATGGTCGTTTTCGTAATGTAGGTTTAACAATGTGAAGTATAAATCCTTCAGAGTGGCCTCTGGAACTTGCTAATGTAGCCTTGGTTGATCCCAACCAGGGGTAGGTGAGGCGGTTCCAAAAAGTTACATAAATTATCATGCCCATACTATTAGACAATCTCTGCTTAAACAGAACAGTTAATATGAAATATCTAACATGACATTCATGCCCCCAGGATGGACGCCACTCTTAAGGAGCTGACCAGCCTGGTGAAAGAGGTGTTTCCAGAGGCTCGGAAGAAAGGAACCCACTTTAGCTTTGCCACCGTCTTCCCTGAGCCCATGAGACAGATGTACAGGTACACCACACCAACATCACTCTCAGCCACCTCAGTTATTTATTATTGCATCACAATCCAAACCGCCATCGTCCCTAGACGAATCTCCTATGTAAGCCATGTTTGGAGTTTTTGCCAATGGGGAGGTTTTCTCAAATTTGGAGTTTAGTCAACCATGAGTTTGGACTAGTTGGAAAACCAAAAGCGGCCCTGCACTAAGATCACAGTGGATGGAGAGACAGGATAAAGGAGGTGTAGGGTTTGGTTCTGGGTTGGATCCCCAATTTCCATTCTACCTCCTCAATGCCTCGTCCCTGAATTCACTGCAAGGATAAATGTGTCGGCTAAAAAGTGTAAATGGCAGCAGCAGCAGCGGATGCAGAGGGCGAGGAATAACGTAGTGCGTCTCGTGTGTGCACCTGTCCCTCATCTTCCATCTCCGGGGGGGTTTCCGCTCCCAGGATGAAGGACATAGGCAACACAGTGTCTGGGAGGAAGGGGCCCGACGACGCACTCACGCTGCAGTCCCAGAGGTTCCAGATCGGGGACTACCTGGACATCGCCATCACCCCCCCCAACCGAGCCCCGCCGATGCCCATGCGAATGAGACCCTACTGAGCCTGGCAGGGTCACGGCCACGCCCCCCCCCCCCACCCTACCACCACCGTCCGTTTGTTTCTTAGCAAGTGTGTCAGATTTTTGTGCTCGTTTTAAAAGTGATCTTTGTGCAAATACCGTTTTTGTGCTTTATTCCTTTCTTACTGTTAAGACAGAAACATTCTTGGACAAAAAAAATAATTCTGTTTAGCGTGTCAATTCTGCATTGTTTTCATACTTTTTTTTTTGATAGTCAAATAAAATCAAGAGAAACACTAAATATAATTTCCTTTTAATTGTTCTCTGTGGTTTCAGTTGGAGTACAAACTGTAGTTGGTGCTAACGGCTGGCTATTGTTCCCATAGTGCAACAATAACCAGCATGGCAGGGTTTAGACATCCTGCTTCATGTAGCACACAACACAATGGGACAATCAACATTCTACCAATTTTACATAATTTAATATACTAAAGAGTGCATAACTTAAGTAAGCTATGGCTAGACACTAGGCATATTGCCTTACACTTCCTTATATTTATATACTTTAGATGTTTGTGAGTCTTCTGAAAGAAAGTTAGCAGTTTGGTGTTCACTGGAAGCAAAGGGTGCAAAGGTCTCAGTGCTGGGGGAGGAGCTTGTAGACTGAGCTGTTGCCCACTCCCTGCATATGCTCCAGCCGGCGCAGTTCCTCTAGACACAGGAAGTAGATAGGAGCCCTTGTGCCCGCCCCTGTAATGCTCTTCAGTTCCTCCTTCTGGAACTGCAGCGCTTCGCCTGTAGAGGGCACCGCAGACACAGTAAGACATGGATACGGTAAAACAGTGTTTAGTCCCGCCCTAATATTAATGTGGCGTCCAATCTGGTGAGACGGAGTGCCGTGATGTACCGTGGCGGAGTTTGGCAGCGGCTGCGGTGTTGATCTTGTGGATGGAGTCGTTGAGGCTGCCCAGAGACATCTGCTTCAGGTAGCGAGGGAGACTTTGGAACTCTGAGTCCACCACTAGGGGGAGCAACACAGCTCTGCAGGAGGAAGAGATTATTCACATTCATTCATTCATTCATTACTAATCCCAAGGTAAATAGTTTGTCACAACTGCTCCGCTTATGATAGAAAAATAATAATATCTCAATGAAACGGGTGATATTTACCGGTTTTCTTTCCCCAGCGCTTTGGGAATCGGCACTGTGGCGTTGCTCTCCTTCTTGAGCTCAGTGCGTGACACCAGCTAGCAAACACAGCAGCTAGGTTAGCATGGCAGGCATCTTGTAGATCACATTTTGAGCCTTCACCATCATCCCCAGAGTCCTGGCAGGCACTTATTCATCAGTTACCATCTACCCATGACGTCGCCTACATGCTTAGCTAACTAATCTCTCGTTTACCTCTCGGAACAAACACTCCAAACAAACTGGGTGTGAAAGCACTCTTCCTTTACACTAGAATTACATTTTCTGATTTGTCTCTACCCCTACTATTACTCCCCTGAGACAAAGGCCTACAGCAACTATCCTGAGAACGTGGCTCTTTCTGTGCTCTCCGTAAGACAGAGAAAGGAAGGTGTGTGGATAGCAGACAGGCGAGTTAGTGTATGTACGAATTCATTTAGCAGTATCATATACATGGGTCTGTGTATACAAATGAAACAATAAAGGGATATCTATATGGGTATGTATGTACAAAAGGATATAGTAATTATATTGGTATGTATTCACTAAGGAGTAAAGTCTATATGGGTATATTTGTATGTATATTGTATATTATTGTATATTATTCCTGGGTGACCTACTTTACAGATGTCCTGGGTGATGGAGCTGAGGTCAGGCATCTCTGGGGTGGGGGGATCCTGGTAGGCCAGCCTGACGCGGGGGGTCCGCAGGTTGAACTCCTGGGTGGGGCCATCCACCTCCAGGCTACTATAGACCTGGTGCTCCACACTGGGGTCCCCAGACTCACGCACCCCTCGTGCACTTCTCTACATGGCAGACAGAGGGTGCCGTTCAGACAGGTGTCTGTACGTCATTATCACAGACAACACAATGTCCCTGAGACATCATTCTGGGTCACACACATTATAACACTGCCACTCCCTGACCTGACCCTGTGGGTCTCTGGTTCTGGGTTATGTGTATGTGGACCAGGAGTGTTGGATTCTGGACTAGGTGTTTCTTGGCTCTTACACTGATCAGAGTGCTGCTGAACACGGACTCCATTTTGGGCATCTCAGGTGTGAGGTTCTCCATCTCAGGGGAGCGGTCCTGGGTTGCGGGCTGAGGCGGCAGGGTCTGGTGGTTTGATGATCTGAGCAGAAAGTACAACAAAAGCCCTTTAAGCACTTAAGAAGAACGCTTGCACACACGCTCTCTGTAATCACACGCACACTCACGGCGGTCTCTCTTCAGCACACACACATCCCTACATCACGTGCACTTCCCCAGGCTCTCTACATCACGTGCACCCTCTCTCCCCATCACGTGCGCCCCTTGTCGCAGTCTCACCTCGTCGCCAGCCGGTGGAGGTCCATGGTGAAGTCGTTGTTGAGGCACCGGGCGTGCTTCGAGACGCCAAAGTCCTTCATCTGCGACCCGCGCTGCTGCTCCTCCTCATCCATGTGCAACACGCACCTGGGCGTCAGCGCCACGGTGGGGGACAGGGGCGTGGCCAGAGACGCCTGTGATGGCGTGAAACTCAGCGGCGGCATGGGCGGAGCCGGAGGACACCTGCGGGGAGGGACGACGTGAGAATTTGACGCGCGCGGAACAGGGCAGGTTCAGCTTTGGCATCGCAGCCCTACCCCAGGGCCCCGAAGCCCTGCAGGTCCAGCTCCGACAGGCCGAAGTCCGACAGCTGTGGCGTGCGCATCTGGCAGGGGGCGGCGGGGGGCGGGGTCGCGGCGGTGTCACCGGCGGGGTGCGGTGCGCCCTCAGCCACGCCAAAGTCCTTCATCTGCGGCGTGCGTAGCCCCTCCTCCTCCTCCTCCTCCTCCTCCTCCATGCGCAACACACACTTGGGCGTCAGCAGCAGGGTGGGGGGAAGGGGCGTGGCCAGGGACACCGGAGGGTGACTCAGCACCGGCATGGGCGGAGCCTCAGGACACCTGTCGGCAGGGGGGACGACGTGCTGTGATCAGCCCAGCCAAAATGATCCCGGTTAACGGGGTCCTCGGTAATGTTTAAATAGGTGGGGAAAAAACCTCTATTCAGGATCGATACTTCACTATATATATAAAAACAAAAAGCCTCCACCATGAGTTTACATTGTCGGCATGGCATTCACAGTGCGGAGCACCTGTCCGTTAACTAACAACTGTAGATCGTTCTCTAGCTCAATCCTAAATACGCCAATTTCAGAGGAGCCTTTACATGCTTTGTGTGCTGGCTTACACGGACAGCATTCACAGTAATGGACATTGGTGGCGGGGACACTGGAAGTAAGGGTTTTTTTTAACTGATAGATGGAGTGAACCCGGTCGGCACCCCATCCCTACCTGTTGGCCCCGTTGAGCATTTGCCTCAGGTCCAGCTCTGACAGGCCGAAGTCGGACAGCTTTGGCGTGCGCAGCTGGTCGCCAGCCGGGGGCGGGGCTGACTGAGGGGAGGTGGAGTGAGAGGGGGGGTCAGTCCTCTCTGTGTCGCCGTCCTCCTCCTCCTCCCCATCCTCCACAGATGCTGAATCCTCCTCTGCTCCCGGGTCTGCGGACTCGGGGGCTTGACCTTTGACCTCTGTGGGGTTGGGGGGGAGGGGGGGGCGTGGAACATTTAATGGGTGTTTAGTTTGTTGTGGATCTCTCCAGCTGATCCTTTAGCCGGACAATTTTTTTGTTGTTGTTGTTTATCAGTTAAACTACGCTCCAATAGATAACAGACACTTTTGTCCAAAGCGATTTACAATCAGTACATTTGTGGGGCTCGACATGTGGACAGTTGGAGGAGGGGGGATCAAGGGGATCGAACCGCCGACCCTACGGTTAGTGGACGACCCGCTCTGTCCACCAAGCTACTGACGCCCGAATAGCGATGATAATATTCTAGTTACATACGTGTGTGTGTGCTAGGGGGGGCTTGGTAGCCATATTTCTCAAAGTGCGTCCTCAGTGCGTGGATGTCCTCAGAGAGCCGGTGCTGCATCACACCACAGGCCTCCAGGTAGCCGTTCACCTCCGCCTCCCGGGACAGCTGCTGCTCCAGCCGGGCACGGATCTCAGCCTGGGTCACAAACATTCACCTTTTAAGTTGCTTTCATTCATTTCCGCATTGATATTTCTACATTTATTAACTTTAAAAAAAAAGTAGGCCTATCTCTTTTTAAACTCCCATTAGTGTCCTGTACTTTATGCGAAGACAGCCTAATTCCCTGTCTGAAATTAATCAAGTAGATGCTATCTTTTACAATTTCCTGCAGGACTAAAATGAAGTAATGTGCCTAATAAGTGAATCTCACCTTGAGGTCAGCCAACTCGGTACAGAGTGTGTGATAGGCTCCCATCCCTCTCTCCGTGGCAGCCTCATCTGAAAGATTAAAATTAAAATGATCATGTTGATCATGACGAATACTAATCAAATCACAAGACTAGGAAAGGCTTGTCAGTATATTGTATCTGTACTCGAGTTGACCATGATGAAAGACCTAGGTGTAAACCACATAAAGGTGTGACTGACCGTCACCGTGGTCGGCCCGGGTCTGGTAGGCGTCCTGCAGGGACTCTGCGCCGGTCTCCAGGGTGACGGCGAGCCGCCGCAGCCTGGAGAAGAACAGCGACGTCGGGTCCATCTTCAGAGAGAGACAAATACAGTTGTGGAGATGAACCAGTAAACAGATGTAAAACCAAACAAATCTACAGTCTGAACAGAAGCCTGCCCCGAGTTTAGGCGCCACTAGAAAATACAAAACGCTGACTTGTTCGACTAGTTTTTGCAGTGGCTAGTAAACATAGTGTGATGTGCAGAGCGCCCCCTGGAGAGTCGGGGTAGAAGTCGTCTTCTTGTTCTTTATTTTGAGTTCGACTTCATCCAACTTAAAGGTCTATTACCGCCCCCTGCTGGGATAAACTGGCAGTTACATCGCTCCTGGAAGAAAGACCAAGCTCTGACCACAGCAGATTACAACAAATTTACATAAAACTCTTTCGGCTTGTGAAAAGGCTCCCATATTTCGTAGATGTATGCTCCTGTATCAGGAGGTGCTGGCAAGGTTGGCATCATGCTACAATATGCTCCTCTATCAGGAGGAGGTGGGGAGGCCGGCTTTCCTGCTACAGTATGCTCCTCTCAGGAAGAGGTGGGGAGGCTAGCATCATGCTACAGTATGTTCCTCTATCAGGAGGTGGTGGGGAGGCTAGCGTCATGCTACAATATGCTCCTCTATCAGGAGCAGGTGGGGAAACATGTTATCAGGTTGTGGTTAATCTGGACAGCATATAAATAGTGAGGAAGTCATGAAGGTCACAGCACACCTGCACAGAACGCCACTGAGGTGAGAAACACACACACACAAACTTATACCATACATACTTTAGTCCCTGGAATTCTTGTATTTCATAGCATTAAAAAACGCAACCCGAGCATCAATTTACACACCACCCTACAGGCAATCAGGCTGCTGAAAAGCTGACACACCCATTTGCACTTCACATTGCTGTTGTATAACATATAATGTCACCGTTTACTGTATATTCTCTATATAATGCATACAAATGAGCATATTGTGTATAGTCTATGTAGATCTGTAGCGTTTTTGCTGCTTTTTACGGATGATGTGTCATTTGTGTGAAGGCAGGGAGAGCCCAAGTGTTTCATTGTGTTTTTAAAACATGTGACAATGCAGTTGATCTTGAACCTGACCTCATGATGATATGTTTTTCCTCGTTGTTGCAGACCTGCGCCATGGCGATGTTTGGAAAGGTTTTGGAGCCGGTGGGCTACATGCAGACGATGAGGTGAGGGAGTTTCTTCTGACCTTCATTCGTGAGCGTGAGTGCTCGACCTCTGTACCACTGTACATACCGCGATAACATCTACATACTTACCGTGGGAGAATTAACAGTAAACACGCCATTGACCTTACATTTACAAATGAGAACATTAGTACATGTGAATGTATGCAAATTAACTGCCAGGAGTAAGGTCAGATAGGGGAAGAGCGTTCGATGCCCACAGTGGACATCCCGGCATGCAGACATGAAAGGAGGATTATGTAAGTCAGTTTGTCTCTGAAGACCTGGTCGAGGTCAACCTCTTGTCAAGTCAAGTCAGTTTTATTGGTATTGCCCTTAGTCACAGTTCCAGTCTCAAGGGGGCTTCGCAGGCCCCTCATTATACATAAAGGCCTCTAACCCTGAAGCCTCTAAAGGACAAGGACAAACTCAGAGGGAAGTCACCTTGGCAAGGAACGCAGACGAGAGATCCCTCCTGTCCGGGTTGTTAGGATTGCCATAGAATCTGAAATGGCAGATATAGAATGGTGTAGCACAAAACAAATCAGGAATTTATGTTAATCTAATTAATTCACCAAAGAAAAGAGATTAGTAGCAGAGCGGTCCAGAGTGTTTCTAACTGTGGTTCTGGTTCTGTGTTCAGGGTTTTGGTTCAGGGGATCTGCTCTTACCTGGGGGGCGGGGCCACACAGGAGGAGGCGGAGCTAGCCAGGAAGAACTTGGACTACATTGACCAGGAGCTGGGTGCTGGGGGCCAAGGGCTCCTCTGTGACAAGGAGGTCCATGAGCTGGAGGGGGACCTGGCAGTGGTGTACTACCAGCTGGGGACTGCGGTGAGGTCTCCCCTGGGGAACGGAAGGGGATGGGTCTTTATTAAACATTATAATCTCAGGACCCCAAAATTCAATTTGGTGTCTTTTATTGATCCTTTCATTAGACTATTATTTTATTAAATGAAAGGATACCTTATTCGTGTGTGTTGCAAACTTTCTATGGCAGTCAGGCCCTGGCCCATCTCCACCTGGATTGTGATAAATTTTCGGTCCCGACCCATAGTTTAAGGAATGCTGCTGTAGGGGGCTCTGCGGGGCCACTAGAGGGCCCTAGAGGGACAGGGGTTAAGCAGAGTGGGCCGTTGAAAGTCAGAGAAGAAATTGGAGGTTGAGCTGCCCTTGAAATATGTAGTTGCTGATTTAAATATAAATGTTCTTAAGATTTTAATTTTCTGAATTAACCATCTAAAGCCCAAAATTAGAAAGTAGATATAAAAATGTCAAACAAATAAAATGTACAACTAAACTTGCCTACTGAGTTAAAATAAATAGATATAGACAAATAAAAATATTTCTTTGTAGGCCTCATATCTCAAGTATAGCAGGTAAGAATTTTGGTTTCACTTCTGCATGTGTAACTTTCTTACTTTTTTTTATTGTTATTTTCTATTGTTTGTTTATATATATATATATATGAAATTTATCTATTTAGTTGGGGTTACTTGTCCCTTGTTGTTTCTTAGTACCCTTATGCACAATCGTCGGAGCTCTCCACATCTCATCTTGCTCATTATAATTGTATGAGATACTGACCAGGCGTTGCTGTCTTGCAGGTGAGAGCCGAGCCAGAGTTCACCCAGCGGGAGAAGGAGGTGTTCCTCCAGTACATGACGGACAATCGGCTGGAGCGGCAGCTGACGGCTCTGCACGCACGTCTGATGGGAGTTACGGTGCTAACCCAACAGCCCCCCCTGCTGGAGGAGCTGGTCCAGAACCAGAGGCCCAAACGCTGGGAGATGAGGGAGTTCTGTGTGAAGGTAGGGTGTGTGTGTGTGTGTGTGTCTGCGCACTGCACACTCACGGTTCTGTGTGCATGAGTGTGTGTGTCTGTGTGTCTCTGTGTGTGTGTGTGTCTTTGTGCGCGGGTGTGCGTCTGCACGCATTTTCAAGTGTGTGTGTGTGTGTGTGCGTGTGTGTGTGTGTGTGTGCGTGTGCGTGCCCACATGTGCGGGCAGCCCACATTTGGCTGCCAGGTAGAAGCGTTACTCTCAAATGTCAGGGTAAATGTTACGATTCCAACGGTCCATATTAATAAAAGTTCCATCTGTCAATGCCGCTAAGTGAATTCCCCTTCGCCGGCCTCCTCTTCCTCTGTGGATTGATCGCCGGCGTGGCGCCTCTCGCTGGCTGGGGGAGGAGAGCAGGTCAGACGGAAGGGTTGCCGGTTCGATCCACACTTCGCCCCCGGGGGAGAAGAGGCCTCCGCGCCCTTGAGCCAGACACCTGAGCTGCGTGGTTGACGCCAGGCAGGTGTAGGTTAACTCTACTACCGCTACACTGTAGCATGCTAGGCTATTAGCTAGTATGCTACTACACACACTATATGCTACGCGTGTGCGTGCGTGTGTGTGTGTGTGTGTGTGTGTGTTTGTGTGTGTGTGTGTGAGTGAGTGCATGTGTACGTGTCTGTGTGTGCATGTTTGTGAATGCGTGTGTGTGTGTGTGTGTGTATGTGTGTGTGTGTGCCGCACATGCGCACAGACTCTAGATATAATCCAGTTATTGCTGGTGTTATTTTCCACAGTCCAGAACTGGGCCTGTGCAGAACCCACAGTGTCCTGACTCCTCTTGTCCCCCAAGGTTTAAATGTTATAGATTTATTTAGCTGCTGCCTCTGGAGTAAAAGGGCTTCGGGAGGGCTGACCTACATATAGTGCAACCAATGGACACAAACACACACACAGACAAACACACACACATATACACACACACATACACACAAATATACACACACACACACACACACACACACACACACACACACACACACACACACACACAGACACACACACACACGCACACAC
>JAOPUI010000078.1:4732477-4742629 GCA_027123135.1 Urophycis floridana | reverse complement strand
TCAGCCTGACCCCCCCTTTCTCTCTCTCTCTCTCTCACTCACTCTCTCTCTCTCTCTCTCTCTCTCTCTCTCTCACTGTCAATCTCGGTGTCTCTCTTTCTTTTTTTTCCCTCTTTAGTAAAGGTATAGTGACACACTCAGTCAAGCAGTACAGGCCTCTTGTGGGAGAGGGTTGAGTGGCCGCTGGCCCTTTAAGAGGTCTATTTTTACAGGAACACACTCATGCATGGAGTCAGGCACACACAGGAGGCAGTAGGGCTGTGAGACTTTCTCTGTCTCTCTATCTCTCTCTCTCTCTCTCTCTCTCTCTCTCTCTCTCTCTCTCTCTCTCTTTCTCTCTCTCGCTCTCTCTCGCTCTCTCTCCCTCTCTCACCCTCAGCGCTACCTCGCGTCTTTAACTTCACATGATGCGGCCTATAGTACACAAGGAGCTTATTTCCTGTTTGTGGGCTTTAGAAAGTGCGTGATTGAGTGAGACAGAGTGAGTAACTTTGTGAGTAGTGGCAGAATGACTGACTGACTGATATTCGCCGGATCAGTGTGTACGGGTGGATGTGCATTTGTGTGCATGTATGCGTTAAGCGTCTCGGTTTAACTGGGCGTCTCCGTTACAACAGGGCTGCCTGCTCAAAGTGTGTCTTCAACTGATGAAGCACTACACAGCGCGCACACACACACACACACTCGTGGCGGCCTATTTCGTATTACGTTTTACAGCCGTAAGCCGTAAGCGTAAAATTGGATTGATTTGTTTGAGACATTTAATATATTTGGTTTGTGTCAGACAGATGGAACCAACACAATGATATCTGCGATGATGACTTCACTTTAATGATCAGTGGGCCTATTTCCCCTTCTTGCTCCTTAATCTCAATAGCTGACTGAGAGACAAATTTATTTCAGATTAGCCTCATTAAAACATTGGCCAATGTTCCACACATATTTCCCCAAGTGCACATGATGGTCTTTGCTATTCAGGAAAAAAACTGCTTTGAATACTAATATCAGATATCTATCAGTGTGAAATGTTGTCCAATGTCCAGCCTTTAGAACAAGACTAATCTGAACGAAATCTGTCTTTTTTTTTTTCTTTCTTTTCCAACAAGCCTTTTCATTTTACAAGCAAATATCGTCAAACTAAAATCTCTGCTGTGCACTTCTATCTAAACCTTCATTGCCCTTTTTAATCAGGCCTATATAGTTATAGGACCAAACGAATAACAATAATGAATCAAGCTGTAACTCTAGCCCTACGACTCACTCACATTGTATTTCTACAGGGCTGTATTGTATTGAAGGACAGCTTCTCGCCACCAAACAGCAGGACTATTGTCACTGCAAACGTGCTGGTAGTTTGGCCCGTGGTTTTGGCCCGGAAGGAAGCGCCAAACCCCTCGGCACAGCTCGGCACATTTGAACCGGTCATGGAAACGCAAATGGCCGCTCCAGTGTTTGACTTGGCCCAGCCCGAACAGCCAATGGAAAAGGAGTCCAAACACAGAAAAAACACTCAAAAAATGTGTTTATACTACAGAATGTAAAAATACAAGAGACATTTTAAAAAGCATGAACTGTAACGGGAGCATGCGTCTATAAAAATCTCTGTGAGCAGAGGCTTAACTCAAGACTTTAAGGAATTGAACCATTATCATTGCCTCACCTTTTTCTCGCCTGATACCGTGGCATACTGGCCCATGACATTGCTGGGAAAGTGGTGCTTACAACCCACATGCGAGTACTCACATCCGCTTTGTATTCTCGGCTGCACTGCGGTTCTTGTCTTCAGCGCTAAAGACGGGTTGTTATCTACTGGTTCCACTAACTATTTTAGTCAGTCGCTCTCTGTTCAGACGATGGTCTCACCCTGAGACCATCGTCCCCCTTTTCTCACCTCCTGTTCACAGTGTTCATACATCCATCTGTCTACATTTATTTGAAAAGATAAACTTCCTATTTAATAGTTCATTGTACTGTGTCATTGTAAAGTATTTTGAATGTACCAAGTGGTATTTTTAATTTTTTACCGCCAGTGCTTCGACGTCTCTCTCCTCACAAACCAACTTTTTGGGCTCTTCGCCCATTTTAAATCAAATGTCTCCCTAAAAAAAAAAAAAAAAAAGAAGAACTGTCTGGTCATTAGGTAATGCACTCCAGTGTGCCTTCACTGGAACTGGAGTGGGTTGTGTTTCCGACGAGAGCACTCACCCCAGCACTGCAGACGGCCACTGTAGAACTTCCTGCACCGCCAAAAAGTGGGATCTGAAAACCCAGACTTCCGTTTATATGGGCGCGGGTATTTTGGTTGCGCAATGCATTTACCTCGCTCGCAGCGTTGTGAGCATTAGAAGTCATCGCGCGGCCGCGACCGAAGACTGGTCGGTCACATTTCTCCCTGTTTTGGAGGCCTGTTTTGATGGGCTCTGAGAGGAGAAGCTCGATGTTTGCGCTGGCGTTCCGACAACAAGGTTCTGCACTCAAGGGACACTCGAGGTGGCGTTTAGGCGTTTCCTTTGCAGCTGAGACGCCGTTGCCTTTCCCGATTCCCGATTCTCCCAATGTCGGAGTGAAATGGTGGGAAGGTCGGCGTTCCTTGCACTGTTAGGGTGCCACTCACTGCCCTCTGTTCAGAAGTCAGAGATGTTTATTGCCAAGTAGGTTTGCGTGTACAAGGAATTTGACTTGGTGTTTGGTGCACGACAGTAGCCAATAACAATAGACAATAAACCATCAACACAGTACAAGATGGCGGGGCCTAGTATAATATAAAAAGCAAAGCTAAGGTAGCTTGTGTTTTACAGTGTTTTAAAGTGTTTTAGAGCCTGCAGTAGGACAAACCGTTATCTTGGTATCTTGGTAGGGTGTGCGTTAACGTAACACATGATGTCGGGAGTGCGTAAGGATGAGAGACAGTTCTCACAGCGAGCCGACTGTGACTCAGGTTATTTCCTGTGAGATGAGATCTGCATGTGTTAGATTGTGTTACATGCACATCCTAAAAACTCTGATGTGTGTATCTAAACACGCTGCCTGCTTTGCATCACTCGTCAGGCGCACCGCAGTGACACACTATGCATCATTTTTCTAATAATCAATACAGGAAGTTTAAATAATTTAATAATTTAATTGAATGTGTTTGCAGACATGCAAAGACGTTCAGAATAACGATCCTCCACAGACTATTACAAAGGTGACTTTTAGCTTGTGTGACATACATGTGTGTGTTTTGTGCCTCCATTCCTTCTGTGTGTGTGTGTGGTTGCGTGTGCTCCATCCTTTTGTCACGGCTCACTGTGTACCAAATGTCACATTCTCCATATGAATAGCTGGAGTTATGGAGAGAATCTTGGAAGGGGTCGTACTTCCCCTGGATACTTGAAGGTCAGCTGTTTTTAACCATCACAAGGAGATGCCAGCGGGCTGCGTGCACCTTGTTGTTTTGTGTAGATTGTACTTCCCCCAAAGTCCGAAGCCGCGCTGCCGCCTGTTGTCACGCGCGTGTGTGTGTGTGTGTGTGTGTGTCTGTGGGGGGGGGGGCGTAGCTTGTCTTGCTACTGGAAGGAACGTAGACCCCCGCCCGTCGGATCGACCTGAAGGTTGACTTGACGGTAGTCAGTCGATGGACCGACGGACTGAAGTTTGGTGGCCGGATGCGTGTGTGCGGTCCGTTCCCCCCCCCCCCCTCCTCTCCCTTCATGCTGGCTAGCGCTACGATGACGAGCCCAAGAAAGCCGCATGCGCCGGCCCGCATGTGGCCTCGTCTCTCCGCGCGCGTCTCTCTACTCTACGCATCGCGAGGCCGGCGCACACGGGCGCCAATTAGTCCCCATCGCCCCGCGGTGACAGCAGGGGGCGCTAGAGCCATGGGGGGCGGGGGGGCTCTCTAGGACGACACCTGTCAGAAAGGCACAACAAAAATGGTGCATGCACTAATGAAGGTGGATGTGCATGCCTGAGCACACGCACACACACACACACACACAGATGTATTGCGTACACATATTTGCACACCCATTGCTTGGGTTCCAGCTCTTTCGTGCTACAGATGACCATTTAATGAGACTGAACAGAACGGCACGTGAGAAGCAGTAGCCTCCGAGGCTCTGCAAGCAGCAGTTTGTACATCAAATGGTGAATAAAATGGCGTCTAATTAAGACGCCGCCTATGTTCTTAGTTTTGGCAGATATGGCCGACATTGCTGTTTATAACTTGACTCAATGATGTGTCTTTCAAACATCGTCTACACCTTATAAAAAAAAACAATTTTCTATGTTTTGTAAAATGTTTGTCCTGTGTGTTGAATCTGTATCTCAAAGTGACAGCATAATGCATAACCAGACAATCTTTAGATGAGATGGTGCTGAAAAAAAGCAATACCAGGCATTGCTAAAAGTAATATTTATTTATACAGATTATAAAGGTAAAAGGATAAATCTGTCTGTCTACCTGATGAACCCAACAAACACACTGACTTGGCTCACACAACCACGATACAATAGAAACACACACAGGCCCAAAATGTACACATGCTTGTTCTCCAACCTGCGGATAGCTTCGGCATTCATTAATGTATGCAAAAATGACACTGGACATTTTTAAGACTATTTCCAAAATTCATAACATTTTCACAAAATGTGCTCAGACTGGGAGGACCACCAGGCTTATTTAGCACTTATATTTATGCTGTCTTCGGTGTGGGTGTGGGCAGCTCCCTCATTCCTGGGGGTGGGGGTCTCAGGCCTGAGCCTAAGGAGAATAAGGGTTTGTTTCCGGAAAGTCCTGTCCAACAGGAAATATATCAAAGGATCCAGGGATCCCCGTAGGATAGCCAAAAGAAGGAGGAGATTCTTGATCTGGAGGACAGAAAAAAGGATACCATGTTTTGGCCAGTCTTATAATGATTCAAGGAAAAGGCAGAAGATGTAAGCAATTTTCTGCGTCGGTAGATTTGATAGTGTATTGCTAAAAGGACACAGGGATGTGTTTACCTCAATAAGGCTGGAGAGTGGATGGCAGTGCTGAGTCTTTGGACCAGAGCTGTAGGAATGACGACCTTGATCGTAATCACTGACCAAGGAGATAAAAATGGCCTTGTAGATGTTGTACGGCACCAAGCAAAAGATTAGAACCATCTGGAAGAGACAAACACAAAGTTATTCTTGGTGGGGGCCGGAACATAGATCCGAAATGTTTCCTAAAATATGGAATGTCCCCAATGATGAGGAGACAATCACAATATTCCTGTCTGCAACGTCATTGATTTTTACAAGCACCTTGATGACCATGATGTGGCGAAACACCCTTCGAAGCACACCCTGGGAGGTGGCGTGTCGCGGCCGCCTGACATGAAGCAACTGCAGCGCGTAGCACAGCAACACCACCAGGAAGCACGCGAAGAACAGCGTGATGGTGATGATTTGGCCTACTCTGGACAGGCCGCCACCCAGCTCTGTGGCAGCGCTGTAACACAGCGCGGCTTCCCCTTCCGCCCCGGGCGGCGGCCCGCTGCCATTCACCACTCGGGCCAAGCCGTCGTGGCCACCGCCAGCCTCTCGCACGGAGTAGTACAGGGTCACGAGCATGGTGGACCCGCCCACCAGCACCCACGCGCCGACGCACACGCTGCGCGCGAAGGAGGTCCGCCGGAGGTGGCGGAAGAGGGCGGGCCGGCACCTTTGGCCGGCGTTGGGCGCACTGCGGGTGAGGACCGCCAGCCGGCTGAGGGCCACCCACGTGAGGAAGCCCACGCTGAGGATGACGTTGGTGTGGAGCACGGGCGTCACGGCGTGCAGCACCAGCTGGCACAGGAAGCTGGCGGCGGGCCGGGCGGAGGCCTCGGCGTAGTAGACGACCATGAAGGGCGTGGTCAGGGAGACCAGCAGGTTGGAGGCGCTCAGGTGGCTCAGGTACACCTGGGTGGGGGCGGTGTCAGAGATGCGCCCCAGGAACACCCACAGGGACAGCGCGTTGCCGGGCAAGCCGGTGAGGAACAGGAGGACGTAGAGGCAGGGCAGGGCGACGAGCGTGGCGGAGGTGGGGCAGAGGACGAGCGACGCCGGTGACGGAGCCGATGGGGACGTCTGATTCAAGGGTGAGGTACTCTCCATCGCTCTGTCAGAGAACAGGAGCACCGGGTCATTTGACTCCATTGAACGCGGTAGCACGTTTCTGGGATCGGGCAGCACCGTGTCGCCGCGATGCTCTCAGAAGAACGGTGCCGCGTTGAAAGTCGACGGTGTCTCATCACGACGATTCATCACCACGGGGCTTACTGAGCGAGTTTCCTAGCGCCACGGCTATGACCCGGCGAATTCAGAAGTAGATACTGTGTCGGTCGCGTGATGTTATCGCCTCAAAAGAAAAAGACGAAAACACACTATGAAGAAAATACACACCAACAAGTCCTACTTTTGAGTAGAGGTGCCCTGCGACACACGTACCTGGTCGGCGGGCGTCCACCCGGGCAGCTCTATGTTGTGCGCTGTCCTGCGCCTCTGTCTTGCGCCTCTGTCCTGCGCCTCTGTCCTGCACCTCTGTCCTTTCACCTCTGGACTGTGAAATAATTTGAGGGTTTCGTGTTGCACACAGTGAGGACGATGTCACGTCACTCTGGTTGGAGAGGTTTGCGTTTGCCTCCTCCTCCCGCCCACGTTGTCAGCACACACTTCTCCCCCTGCAAGCGTGGCTGACGCTCACGGATGGTTGTGGTTTCATTTTGTTTGAGTCTGATGCCGATTCATGGCTGTACATGTAGGTAAAATGTGTTGAATGGCGCCGTTGACCCCGCTTAGCAGCTGCCCTGCTCAGTGTGGTGCCTGAAGTGGTCGGAGGTACTCTGGTGTTCAGACTCTCAGTGATAATCTTCACTGACAAATGGAACCAGCCGGTGAGCACTGCCCCTTGCTGTTGACACGGTGAGCTGTACAGAGAAGCTGGTTTATTTGATGGTAGATTTTTCCAATCTCACATTGTTTCACGTTTCATTTCTGCTCAGGCTGAGGTTGAAGGCCACATGGTTTGTAATAAGGAAAGCAGTAGCTCAGTGGGTAGAGTGAGTGGACAGAGCGGGTCGTCCACTAACCGTAGGGTCGGCGGTTCGATCCCAGTGATCCCCCTCCTCCAACTGTCCACATGTCGAACTCCACAAATGTACTGATTGTAAGTCGCTTCGGACAAAAGCGTCTGCTAAATGCCCCCTTTACCCTTCTAAGGGAAGTAGAAATTTGTCTTGGCAGAGATGAAGCCAAATAAATCATTATGGTGTGCAAATGTTTCTGTGTTTTTATGCCACAATACCAAAACCAAACACATGGCTACTGTGCATCACAGTGGTAATTGGGTTTCCTTTTGCCTATGACTTTCATGGGCATTTTCTCTTTCTCTTTGTCTCAGCATTCTCACCTCCATTCCAGCGGGGGGCGCTCTGCAATAACAAATTCTCCACAACATTTCTATACAAGCCTAGGGGTGGTGCTGCTGCTCTCGCCAGCTGACAGGCTAGTAAAAAGCCATAAGAGGCCAGTACTCAAATTTACTCTGCCTCTGTCTTTGTGCTGTTGTCGGAATCATTCTAATAAACTGGTGATCCCTTGGGTCATTGTAAAATTAAATGTCAATATACAGGAAACTTAAACGTATTTATTTATTTATTTATATATTGCCCAATAAATAATAAATGCATAATAATTTCTAATAAATGTTAGTCATTGCCGCATTGTTTAGTATAGTTAAAGTTATACAACATGCTAAATGTCTTGCAATATATGTATAAAGGGATGAGGTACAGCGAGCCCTTCATAATAAACCTAAACGGGTTGATGCCGGACAGAAGAAGAACAGAAGAAATAAATAGACCAATCAGAATGGAGCGTTCAACAAAGCTGTGATACATGGATACACACACACACACACACACACACACATTTATTTCCATTTATTTTAACATTGCTGGCTTGAACTGGCCAACACGCCAAGGGGAGCGGCCAAAGAAACGCGTCTCCTGCCCGACACCGAGCCCTCGGCGCTGGAGTTGCTGCCCATAGCCCCGGCCTCCCACGGGCACATCATGCTGCTCAGCAGGCGCATCACCTGCTTCCTCACCGACGAGGACAGCAGGAAGTACATGACGGGATCCAGGCAGCTGTTTAGCGCAGAGAAGAGCAGCGCCACCTCGTTCGCCCTGTCGGCGACGTTCCTCAAGGCGCAGGAAGTGTCCGTGATCTGCGTGATGACGTAGAACACGCGCACTATGTGGTAGGGGACGAAGCACACGGTGAAGAGGACGAGGATGAAGAAGGACTTGTTGGCCGTCCGGACGTATCGGGCCGCGTTGGGCAGGTCGGGCTTCTCCTTGGACGTCCTCAGCAGCTTGGAGGCGATCTTGATGTAGGACACCACCATGCACGAGTAGGTGATCCAGAAGAGGACCACAATCAGGAGGTTGACGTAGGCTTTCCACTTGTTGTCCAGGAGCTGCTTATACTGGAAGCATCTGCCGGAGGAGAGCAGCAGCCATGACACACAAACGGAGGATCGCCGGCATAGAGAGGATGAACGGAAGAAAAAAAAAAAAAACAACGGTTTATTGCCAAATTCGCCACTGACCTGTTGACCTCCTCTCCAGTCTTCTTGGAGAGCAAGAACACCAGGATCAGGCCGAATGCCAAGACCCAGATGAGGACGCAGGCGGCGGTGCTCCAGCCGCACGGCAGCGCCCGCCCCAGCCGGCGGGGCCGCCGCGTCGACACCCCGCCCCCGTTGATCTTCAGGTAGCGGTCCACGCTGATCAGGCCCAGCAGCGTGATGCTGGTGTACATGTTCATGTAGAAGAAGTGGCCCACCACATGACACATGGTGGCGCCCAGCTCCCAGTCGTCCCCGCGCACCCCGTGGTACCACACCCTGAAGGGCAGGCAGGCCACCAGGAGCAGGTCGGACAGCGCCACGTTGATGAGCAGCACGCGCACAGAGGTGTTCTTGGAGCTGACGCGCAGGAACACCCACAGGGCCAGCAGGTTCCCGGCCAGACCCAGGACGAAGAAGAGGGAATAGAAGAGTGTCTGGGCGATGCGCAGAGCGCTGTTGTCTGAGGGACAGGGCGGATCACGGGTCATCTGCCCGGTGGAGTTTCTGAATGGGAAAGCCGTCATGGCGGCGACGGTGGTGGCAAGGTATGCCGTCATTGGCGCGTCGTCGTTTGTTCCCTCAGCTCTGGTTGATGGAGGAGTGGACAGAAAATGAAATAAATGAATTTGCAAAAAAGGGGTTAGCAGCAAAAGCTCAATCCTGCAGATAAGAGCATGCCTGAGAGGTGTGTGTGTGTGTGTATATACACACTGTGTTGTCTGCTTCTTTGAACACAAAATGGTTCCTGATTGGTGGAGAGATAAGTGATGTCCCATGACATCACTTATCTACATTACAGGAAAGCAAGAAATCATAGGTCGATAGCTCCGATGGGAAAGGCCAAGGGTCTCGGTAGGGCCCTTTCTGTCGTGTTTCAGCTGTGCTTGGTACTAAATCAATGGTACTCCTGCCCTAATTAATCAAACATCACGCTGCTCCGCGGGCACTCACACTAACATGAGCTTGAGCATGTCTCAAAAGGAAGTAAAGGCTTCTCTTCGCACAATCACGTTTCTTCTGCACATGATAATTAAGAACGTTGCGGCAAGGTTCAAAGATAACTCTTGTGATTCATCCAACGCATGTATATTCTATGTATAATACAGAAATAAGTGTATTCATATAATACTCACTGTGTGAATTAATCCAGCAAACACAACATTTGTTCAACCACAAACGTAGTTTCCTGTCACTTTCAAAATGTACTCGTCGCTGTTGTAATTCTTTTACCCTAATCCATCTTGGGACTCATTCCAGCATTTCTCACGTCGGTTGAAAATGAGAACAATCTCCCACATGTTGCCTGGTTATTCACTGAGAGTGGACGTTTCTTCTCCAATTCCATATTTTTCTACCCAACTCAAACGTGCCTTTCTTCTGTACTCCTCTCTGCGTTGCTCCTTGTGAATCAAAGAAAATGAAAAAATACAGCAAAATACATAATTTAACCTCCTTGTTTTCTCTCTCTCTCTCTCTCTCTCTCTCTCTCTCTCTCTCTCTCTCTCTCTCTCTCTCTCTCTCTCTCTCTC
>JAOPUI010000078.1:4685677-4702382 GCA_027123135.1 Urophycis floridana | reverse complement strand
CCAAGAAGGACGAGGAGAACGGCAAGAACTACTACTTTGTGTCCCACGACCAGATGATGCAGGACATCAGCAACAATGACTACCTGGAGTACGGCAGCCACGAGGACGCCATGTACGGCACGCGGCTGGAGACCATCCGCCAGATCCACGGCCAGGGGATGATCTCCATCCTGGATGTGGAGCCCCAGGTGAGCCGGCTCATGGGGCTGGGTCACTGTGGTTCTGGTCGTCCGTGGGGACCCGTCCTGGGTCAAAAGCCCAAAGGTTTGGTCCAGTGTTCAGTAGAAGATAGTCAGGGTTTGTACGGCGAGGCGAGGGTCTTTAACGGGGTGAATGGCCCCGGCACCGTTGTAAACAGAATAATAAAATGAATAAATGATTAATAGGCACAATAAACATGGGGCCATTTTCTGTGGAGCCCTACTCGGCTGCACTAAGGCATGTTTTCAGGTGCTGTGAGTGTAGGGTATTGAATGTGTGTGTATGAATGGCAACACAAACAATGTATTGAAATACCCAATTCAGTCAAATATAAATCAACGTATTATCCTAAAATAAATCTACTTGTAAGTCGTGTATGGGAGTAAAATGGGCTAGGTGGCAAGCCCTGCTACGCCGTCCAGACTTGTTCCTAACGGTTCTCTCTCTCTCTCTCCACCAGGCGCTGAAGATCCTGAGGACCGCCGAGTTTGCTCCCTACGTGGTGTTCATCGCGGCGCCCAACATCACGCCGGGCATGACCGACGTGGAGGCAAGTACACGATCCTCCTTCCTCGCGACTTCCGGACCGCGCCGTTGGTCTGGTCCAGAAGGTCATCTGAGTCATCATTAGTTTGTAGGGTGTGGTCCTCTTGATGTGCCTGCTCCCTCAGTTTCATTCGCTGATTGATTTTTGAAGCAGCAGTTTGTTTCGTGTCATTTGTACTTGCATCTTGTTTGTTGTCTGAGCATGGTTTGTCTTGTTCTCCTCGGCACGCCTTTGTGCGTCTTCTTTTGCATGCTAGATACCGCGGTGGTGCAGGAAACTGCCTGTGAGTACTTGAGCCGATGGTGCTGACCCCACCCTCTAGCTTGTGTTTTACACGCCTGTCGTAGGAATGCAATCCTAGCCTGATCTGATCCCTGCTGTGGTGTCAAAAGTGGTGAACTGTCCTCCCTATTATAATCCCCTCCAGTCCTGCATCCCAAATTTCCCTAACGCTCTTACGTGAACATGAAGCATCGTTCACACGTACACCTAGCCCGCTAAACTACACCCCCATGCCCTCCCCCTCCCACCAGGACGACTCCCTCCAGAGGCTACAGAAGGAGTCCGAGACCCTGCAGAAGACCTACGCCCACTACTTCGACCAGACCATCATCAACAACGAGATCGACGAGACCATCCGTCACCTGGAGGAGGCCATCGACCTCGTGTGCACCACCAACCAGTGGGTGCCCGTCTCCTGGGTGTACTGATCTCCTGCACCCTCCCCCCACCCACCCACCCACCCACCTACACCCCCAGACGTACCACCACTCCCTCCCCCTCGTCCCAAAGGGGTTGACCTCCTCCTCCTCCTCCTCCCTCCCATTGGTTCCCCTGACCCCTTGACTCCTCCCCCGTCTGACCTCTTGACCTATAACAACGCATCTGGAATTCCCGCCCGCTCCCGGCGTTCCCTGGGAAAAAAAAAGTTAGAGAAGAGAGAACCCGCCGTCCCACCAGCCGACCACACGACGGAGAACCCTCCGGCTGCAGTTGGCGCCCCTGTACAACCACCGGACCACCGAGAGGATGGCAGGCCCGGCCCCGTCGACAGGGCCGGTCCGGGCCCCCCACCCAGCGCTAGAGTTTTGTAGGCCGATGTAAAACGCAAAACGAGTATCGTGGTGTCTGTGAGTAGATAGGAGAGGCGACATTTTTCGAGGTGTTTTTTTTGTTTTGTTTTTTTTTTGTTTTTTTGTGAGACGGTACGCTGTCTTGACTGTGCACCACACACAGTGCTCCCCCCCTCACTCACTCACTGTGTGTGTGTGTGTGTGTGTGTGTGTGAGACCCTGACCATGAACGCACATGCGCACACATACACACACACACACACACACACACACACAGACACACACACACGAATTCTGTCAGGTGTTGTAGTTCTTAACAAGTCATGTTCCCTAAGGGTGCGTGTGTGTGTGTGCGCGTGTGTGTATGTGTGTGTGCGCTCGCACGACCTGAAGGGGGGGGGTGGGAAGGCACACAAGTTCGCTGGTATGGATGATACCAGCAACCCTGGCTATTTATGAATCCCTTCCACACACACACCTCCATCGCCTCCTTCCTCCAACCCCCTTGTGACACTAGTGCCCTTCAGGTTTAGCTCCCTCCGGTCCTTTCAACGGTACAGCAGTGGAGGTGTCCCCCCCTGCAGCCCCCCCTTTAGACCTACACACACACACACACACACGAAGCAGACGCACAGACTGAAACACACACACACACACACACACACACCCCTTGTGTATCACCACGCACCGTCTCTTCTAAATGAATCCATGTATGTCTTTAGAGGTTTCGAATGTGGTGTCTTGCATGTGGTCGTTGACAAGCTTCCATGCCGTCAGTCAGTAGCCCCCCCCCCCCGGTGCCCCCCGTGTCCTTAACTGTTAAACCTCAACGAGAGAGAGAGGAACCACAGGAGGTGGTGAAGATACATGGTGGATGGCAGATACAAACATACACACACAAAAAAAAGGAACATTCCAGCTGCTTGGAGGACTATGCCTGAACGAGGGAAGCGAAGGGGGAAAACGAGGACCCTGACCAGCCGTTGACCAGACACCTATGCACATCCGTGGCATTTTGGGCAACATTTCTAAAACAAGGCGTTTGTAAAGATCAACCATATGTGAGATGTTTGTAAGAAAAAAAAGAGAAAAAAAAGAAGATATTTCAATAAACAAATCAGATTGTCTCAAATTTCGATTTGTCATACTTCGAAGATGTGGGGGGAACAATAATGTTATTCATCATTTGCCATTTCAGAAATGTGTTGTCTGAGAGTATTAATGTTTTAAACTAAGTTTAACCAATGAGAGATGAAATGCTGATTTCTTTTTTAAATCTACAGCTGTGTATCTGTATGGACAGGATGTGTCACCGCGCGCATCTCTGCAAAGTGAATTCTTCGCATGGGAAGGGGAGGCCACTTGTGCGTCTGAATAACAGTGTATATGAATATGACTCGTGGCATTATGACTGCCCTTGTGTAAATGACTCTGCAATGTTAAAAAGTTCTTCAGTATGAACATTTTTTTAAAAATATATTTCCTTTTATGTGGTGAAAAACAAACAGTGTGGCTCTCTTCTTTCCACGGACACGCGTGTTGCACACGAACACACTTTTTTAAAATGGTGTTGGGAGGGAGGGGTGCGGTGCTAATTAAATGATATAGAAAGTGGGTTGTTCAGAGGGTGCCCACGGCTACTCGCGTTAGCGCTGCTAATTTGCCTTGCAAGTCGTTCCCAAATGCATGGATCATCAGGTTTGAGATGAAATCCGACCCTCAAGCAAGAGGAAAACTGTCCCTACCTACCGCTAAGCAAAACGCTTTTCAACTTTTCAACACGTTGTCTTTGCTGCATTGAACGACACATTGCGGCGTAGAGCCGCTGTGCCCTGGGTGCCCGCCGCTGGTGTTGGGTAACCACGGACAAAGGATGCAATCTCAGGAAAAGCGTTGCCTTCTGTGGTGGGCTTTCTATTCCCCTGAGTGATTGGAATGAGAGCTGGGACACGATGTTACGTAATGGCATATCGGATTGATGTTTTTTTAAAAAACGTCCCGTGTTACCTCAGGACAACAGTGTTCTGTAACACGCATAAGAAGGGACGCAAACTAATGCATGACCTTTATTATGTACCTTGTAAGAGATGGGATTTATGGCTCTTTGGAGGGAGCCGGATCTTTGGGATCCGTTCATTTCAAAGAGCCATTCAAAAGAATCATTTTTATATTTATTCACTTTTCAGACGCCAGCTGGGGTCAATTCATTTTATCCTGGAAATAATCACAGGGAGAAATGATGGGCTGAGATTTGGATCAGAATTTATTTTTCAAACTCAGATGTCCCACCAATATTTGAGTTTAAATTATTCTGAAATATTTATCATAGCTTCATTTGACATGTGCGGACAAGATTTTAAAGTCTGATATGGATTCATTGTAAATATTCCACTGCCATATGCCTCTGAGTTGACAGTGAGATCACCATTTACCCTTTGTATAAAGTGTGTGTAAAACTACTTTGACTTATGTTATTCATGCAACAACTAAACACCTTATAAATACACAATAAAAAAAAAACAAAGCAGGCTACAATGAAATTCCTCCCCATGCTCTCTCCGTCTCACTCAGTGGAGGAGCAAGGAGGAGCTTGTGTGAGCATCTGTGTGAACCATGACCGTGAACTCAGGGAGAGAGAAAAACCAAACCTGACTCGGTTCCCGTCATTCATGTTAATGAGCCGATCAAAAGATTTGGGTCGTTTGTGAACGTCACAACTCTAGTACCTTGATGAAACGTGTGCTTTCTTGTTTTTTAGCTTTCAATTACAAACATGTTTGCTAAAATTCCCTTAAAATAGGATATAATCTGCTCAAATCTTCTACATACATACCAGCACTTGCCTATCAAGAGCATATTATTTCTTTAGAATGTTCTCCATAAATGACATGGGCAGAGTGGAAAAAGAATCCTTAGGGATTTTCAGCAAAGTTTCCTATAGTTGATGGTCACATGCTTCACTTTCATATCATGTGCTGATCTCTGAGCTGATGAGAGGAACCCTCAATATAAAGAATCCCATAGAAACATTAAGGCCACAGTCAGGCCGTGGAAAAGCTGGAACCCTTTTCCATCAACCTTTGTGCCGTTGTAGTGGGAGATCCTGATCCCGGCCGTTCTGCACGTCATCTCTAGATAGTATGGGATGAAAGTAGCTGTGTTACACCACTGATTAATGTGGGAGATGAGTCTACAGGCCCGTGAGCATCCACTTGGACATGTCCTCACTTCTCTGGTAGTTTAGCCCGGTCTAATCCCACATTAAAAGGGCTGACATGAGCACAGATTAACTAAAGTTCACCGTCGGTGGATGTTAACGCCTTTCAGAAGCAAAAATCACTCTTTCAGGCAGATTAATGTGAAAACTGCCTTATATTTATTAGGAAAAACTATATATATATATATATATTGAGACAGTATATCACTCTTTCAAGTCAAAAAAGTATGTGGCTACTCCGACCGATTTAACATATACAACCAGGAAATGGAGAAAAGGTATACAATGATAATGTTGCCCATCTTGGGTGACAGCGCAGAGTAACAAAAGACATGTTTTCCATGAAACACAGAGAAACGTCGGTGTGGTCATGATCACCTTGCACACGGCATGTTATAGAGCCACGTTTGGAGCTACGCGTGGCCTGGCCCCAGTCGATCACTCACTGCATCGACACTGGAGTTCCTGTTATCCGCGGGCCAGCATATGGCCCGTCTCCAACCTATAGCCAATGGATGTTATTGAATGCATTAGGAATGGTCAGATACATATAAGGGGTCAACAGACCATCCATAGGAAGCAGATGAGATGATAATGTCTCTCTATTACATTACACCATAGGACACAGCACATGCTGAATGCCATAAGAAGATTAATACTTTTATGAACAGCAGCTGAACCTACATTTACCGAGCTGTGATGGAGAGAGGGCATCTGTTTCATAGGGGAATACAGAAGGGGGAAAATGCCCTTGCTCTTACCTCCTCTGCATTCATGTTTTTTTCCCTGCAAGGAGGGGAAAATGAAGGGGTATGTGATACTGTAACATATCATCAATGAAATGTCATATTGGAAGTGTCACGTAACCACAGTCTCTGCTTCCAAATGTACATTAGGGTTCAGATGTGTTGAAATGCGTTACCGTGGCAAACCAACCCTTGTAAGCCCTAAAGAAGATCTTCTTCCTAATGTTCCTGCATGAGCATCCAAGACTGAGGCCACAGTGTGTCCACCTGGACACGATGGCGGAACCCAATCACTGGGGCTCCCCACACTGTAAGCCATACTGCAGGGGAGGGATGAAAGCATCCCAATTCCTTGTCACTATCTCAGAGTGAAATCAAAAACGCCCCTCTATCTCCTCGGCACATTCCTCACGAGCACAGTCCCGTCGACCGGCCAACCTCAACGCCGTTTCAACCTTTTCTTCATGTCCCGAACACATGAAAGACAATCTCCGAGGAGCGGCCGCCGAAACCCAAGAGGAGCCACGCCACGAGGAGATGAACGTGGGGTGGACCCCACCGGACCGCCTGCCTCCGGGCCCCCGCGGAGAGCAGGGCGTCCTCGGGGTCCCTCAGGGTGTCGTTGCGGAAGCCCTCGGTGACGTTGCCCGTCACGTCCTGCTGCTCCAGCTGCAGCAGCCGGGAGATGAGGCTGTTGAAACGCTTGGCCGTGTCGGACGGGGCCGCCGAGGGGGTCGCTGTGGCGTTCAGCTCGGGGGGGTCCACGCAGGTGCCGTTGGCCTGGATGAACTCCACTTCGCTGAGATCCAGGCCGGCCACGGAGGAGGGCGAGGCGCAGGGGATGTTGCGCACCAGCTTGTAGTTCTCCATCCACTCCTTCAGCCACTCCAGGGAGCAGCCACACTCCCAGGGGTTCTTGAAGAGGTAGAGGCGCCCCAGGAAGTACACGGGCTGGAAGACGGGGAGGGGCAAGGCGGTGAGGTTGTTGCTGTTGAGGTGGAGGGTCATCAGGCTGGTGAGGTTCTCAAAGGAGCCCTCTTCAATGGAGAGCAAGCGGTTCCTGTCCAGGTAGAGGACCTCCAGCTCCACCAGGTCACTGAACCAGGTCTTGGAAACATTAGATAGCAGGTTCCCACCCAGGTTGAGCATCTTGAGGTGGGTGAGACCCCTGAAGGTCTCCTGGGGCAGGACCGAAAGCAGGTTGTCATTGAGGTAGAAGTACTCCAGGCGCTGCAGGTCCTGGAAGGACTGGTCATGGATGACGTTTATACGGTTCTCCTCAAGGTTCAGGTACCTGTAAAATAACATGTTAGAGTAAGAAGCAGAAGGGCATTTAGCAGACGCTTTTGTCTAAACCAACATACAATCAGTACATTTGTAGGGTTCAACATGTAGACAGTTGAAGATGGGGATCGAAACGCCAAACCTCTGGTTAGTGGTCTACCCAGTGAGCTATGCCGCCCCACCAACACTAACACCCCAGTAACTGGGATTCAACACTACAATTACTTTTACATCATTTTTAAGATTCCAACAGTGTGCGGTGTATACCTGAGGTTACTCAGGCCCAACAAGGAGTTGTAGGCCACAGCCTCGATCTTGTTCTTCTCCAGGTAGATGTGCGTGAGGTTCACCATGTCCCTGAAGGCCCCGGGGATCCTCCGAAAGTTGTTTTTGAAGCAGAGCACCTCCTTCAGCGCCGTCTGTTCGAGGAAGATGCGGTCAGGGATGTTGAACAGGTTGCAGTCAGACACGTCCACACGCACCAGCTTCTTAAGCCCTGTGAAGGTGCGCGTGTGCAGGTAGCTGATGTACTCGTTATGGGCCATCTTCAGGTCCACCAGATTGGGCAGGCCCTGCAGGGAAGCAGCAGAGCAATCAGTTTACTTTTCCGTTAAGCTTTGAAGACGCCAACAAGGTTAGAGTCACACACGGTGCAATATTTCGTGCAAGCAGATAGGCAGTAGTCTGAATGTTCAGGGGGCTGAGTGGGTGGGACCTTGAAGGCTCCAGGAGTGATGAAGGAGATGTTGTTGTGGTCCAGGGAGAGGCTGCGCAGGGACGGCAGGGTGCCAAACGCCCGCTCCGACAGGAACTTGATGCGGTTCTTGTCGACATTGATGGACGAGGCCTCGCAGGGAAACTCCTTGGGCAGCTCCGCCATGAACAGGCGGTCGCACAGCACGCTGCAGCTCCTCTCTTGGGTGCAGGTGCAGGAGGAAGGGCACGCGCGCACGCACGCCCACAGCGCCAGCGCGGCCTGGGGCAGCAGCAGCAGCAGGAGGAGGAACCGCACGGGGACTGAGGCGGAGGAGTTCACGGGACGGGGAAGCGAGGAGGAAGCAAGAAAAACAAACCAAGAACCGTTTCCTGATCCACTCGTCAAGAACCAGTGGTTTCACAGAGCAAAGGGGATGAGGTTGACGCAGTACCTGCGTCCCAAGGGAGACTGCAGGTTTACTCCATAGCTAGTAAGTCTATTAACCTGGTTTATTTAGACGGAGTGATGCGGTGCAGTGTCACAGTTAACACTTCCAAATGGCCCATTACACTTCTGGCTTTATTTTAGGCCACATTTGTTTATCAGATGGCTTTTCTATTAGTGTTGATGATGACGGGATTTCGCAGACTTGATTTGAACCCTTAGGGTAATTTTAAGGCTCAATGTAGTTATACAAGCCAGCTGTTGACAGTCAAACAAGTGAAAAAATCAAACGGTCTCAGTCATGACGCCAAGGAATGCAGAATACCTAATGTGCCATTATGGAGAGGAGAAAGTAGAATGTCGAGTTCACCATGGGAAATTCTTTAGCTCAAAAAGCTTTGACAAATCCCCCTTAAATCTACCACTGCCTGTGTGTGTCAGCCCTCCAAACAAATATTTTCTTTACTTTCATCCTGGTCAGAGTGGCGGGGGAGGGGTTCAAGTCTATTCCAGTATCGGATGGCCGTTAAGCTGGATCACATGCATATGCACACACAACCGCAGAGAGTCTCACATCCACCCCATGTATATCACATTGGGGATGAGAATCCAAAGGGAAACTCACTTCTAAACGTGGGACCCCCAACACGGGGAGAGGACACAGGCGGGGCTCTAAGCCCAGCTCTGAATGTGCAATGTGTTCATCAATGGTCTTCAATGTTTACCCATGACACTGCTGTAATGTGACGTAATAATGCTGGTGACGACGACAGATGCCCAAGTCTAGTGTAGGATACACCAGGATCCTAGGATCCTACACCAGGATCCTACACTAGGTTCGCCAGGAACCTCGGAGAACGCAAAAGCACTCCAGCACTTGAGAGAGAGCCTCCGTGAGTCATCACCACGGGGCTGCTGTGTAAGCCTGCATCGCGGGGCCTGGTCAAGGATTTTATGTTTGAGGCACATTCAAAAGGCAGGCTAGGGACTATTTTCAGGCTAAACTACCTCTTTCACAGCTGCCAGGCACGGCAGAACGATGATGTGATTAAGAAGGACGGCTTACACCGGAGAGATTAGCTCCAACAATAGGCATTGTCTGTGCTCGCTATTTCACCTCTCGTTCCAGTGGTGAGAGTTTGGCTCCCTGGCTGTTAATGTGATCATTTGTAAGGTCTATGAGTGGAAGGAAGCGCCGCTGACGACACTCAAACCCGGCCTTGGGCCAGCATGACAAACAACCTCCATCACTGGTAAACTGGACACTCTTTCATCCCCCCTCTTGCCTATGTTTAATGATGTTTCTTTTTTTCCCCTTCAACTTTATCTAATTTACGTCTGGTTAAAAGTTGTAAAGGGTCTTTTATACGCATTCATAGAAAACTACATTCCAGCACATCAACTCTTAAGACAAATTGAATGGCATCCAAAGGCTCTCCAACAGAAATCCCACGAGGCAGCGAGTTAAAGAAAGGAGGCCCAGAGAACAGAGGGAGACTGACCAGTGAGAGCAGCCAACATGTCTGTCGTCTCTCATGTGGGACATGCCAGGATTAAAGACCTAGAAGAGCACAACACATCACACAAGCATGCCAGATAAACATGCCGCTGACTTCCAAGCACAAATGGAGGTCAACAGTTACTGGACTACTCAACAGGTACGGTATTCCTGAGATATATTGCTTCCAACTGGGAAACGAAAACATTACAAGGTGAATTTAGTAGATTCTTACTTGTTTGTTGATGCCGTTTTCTGCTTCCATGGGAACGTGTGATCGACTTCATGGTCAGCACGTCAGCACATGCGGCCCCTGTACCTATCCCATGTCTGTCTTGATGCCTACAGCCCGCAAGCCACTGCATACAAGGATGAGCCTGTGCGCCTGACACGGTTGTGAAACTGGATGGATTAGAGTTGTGCATGACTCTTTACTAAGTGCAAACCGTTCTACGGTTAGGGGTTAGTGTGCTGAAGCACTCCATCATTATCACACACAAATATCCATCTCATAATGGCAGTCAAATCCCCTGGATGGATGGGGGGGGGGAATGAAGATGATGGGCCGGTCAGCGGGATTTAGCGGAAAAGCGCCACTCTGAGACGCGGGATGTTATGTGTCACTTCGACACATCACGTAGCACTCCACGCAGATTAAAGATTACCCAGAGTGAGATAGGGAAAAGGGGCTTGCGTTTATCAATAACTCCGATCACATTTGCACTTCGTCGTATATCAGTGCGTACAAACAAATGCACCGGTTCCGGGATACGGCTTGAGTTTGAGTAGCTGGGCAAATATTTAAAAAGCAGACTTTAGATGGCATCCAATGGGATTTGAAAATAGATTTACTTGGCGCAGTGAGGTAAGCCTTGCAGTCTTGTCTGTGCTGCTGCAGCACGACGGCTCTGCTGCAGACGTCTCGTCTTACAGACCGATTCCCATCACTCACTTTTAGATTTGTGGAGATTTCAGGGTTGAAATAAAAACATCCGACACAGTTGACTATACAAATGTTTTATATATTTTTCAAAAATAAGTAAACCTTTATGCCTAACGCGGTTTCGCTACCATCCCACTCTGCAGCTACACGAAGTTGCAAAAGGGGGCTACCAGCCAACAACAGTCTCCTCGGCAAATCATTAATAAACATGCTTTTTTTTCCCAGATCAATTTTTTTTGCATTCAAACTTTAATTTTGGTAAAATCATACATTAAATCGCACCGCTGAGTGTTCCTCATGCAGTGCATTAGCATCTAGGCTAGTACAGAAAGCAACGGGCTACATCTAAAGAACTCTCGGCTTTCTCTCCCCCCCCCCCCCTCCCCCGGGGGGTGAGGGCGGGGCGGGTCGCCGTGGCGGGCGAAGCGCTCCGCACCAGTCCGGAGGGGGTGGGAAAAAACAAAACACGAGAGGTACCATATAATGCAAATGCAACAACAGGAGAATAAACCACATGTTTGTTTCTTTACAGATTGCCATGTGCCAGACATTCACTGGAGAACAAAAACAAAAAAACAAAAAGAAAAAAAAGATATAGTCATCGGGTCAAATTAAGAGTTAAGAAACAAACGATGCACACAATTGGAGAATCTGAACACGTCTGCACCGATGCGCTTAGGAAATTGATTTGCTCTTTACACAACTTTATTCCAAACCTTGGCATTTTGTCAATTCCATTCCAATTTGATGGCCAATTGGGAATCTAATCGAGATGTATGGCCCTGAGGAGGCCTTGAAACAGCTGTGGATATTAATTACGGAGTCCAATGCGTCTTAAACATTAAAAAGCTCACACTACCCGAAATATATAAATTTCACGCATACAGGTGACATTCAACATTCAAGTGCCAGTGTTTTGTACTGTCTTTTGGTCAAGTTTCTGAAACTTTCAAAGAATCACTTTGAGGCTTACAAAAATAAATATTTGTCAAAAATGCTTAATAAATTACACAAAACTAGCAGCAAAAGTAGAATCTAGAAATCTGTGTGCAAATGGCTAAATTCCCCAACTGCTAAATCCCCTGGTCCCAAATAAATCCTGGTTTAACGTTGAGAACCCTGCCCTTTGTAAACAAGCTGCGTTTCTCGCCACCTCCTCACTCACACACAAACATTTGGAAGCTTAAGGACATATATCCAAGACATCTATATAAAACTCTAGATGTGCAATAAAATAACTTTTGTAAAACTCGATGGGCACATACGTACAAAGGGCCTACACACCTAAATCAAGTAGCACCATTCAATCCTAAATTCAACACCATCAGTGCATCCACTTTTAGTTCAATTTCTTAAAAAAAAAAAGTTTCAAGGCACAACACACCTGAGAGGCAACACAGAGCACTAAAAAGGTGAAATACTCCATCTCTCTCATTGGCTGCTCCTCTCTGAGAGGAAACGCCTGGTCTGGCCTGGCGGGCACCAGGGCTTTGTCACACGCATCTGAGCTGATGAACTCCCAGAGGAGCTGACAGTACAATGTCCCCCATGAGGAAGTGGACACCCTATTCCAAGAAAAATATATAGATCTTTGGCCCCCCATCCCTGCCACGGCTTGTAAATGCAGCAAAGGAAACCAAAGCCACTGACAATGGTGGTGCCCCCGGAATCTACGCCCGAAACCCCCTGAACCCTGCGCCCCCCAAAAAAATGGCCGGAGAGCCCTGCTCCGCCCTGCCGCCGAAACCACGGCCTGAACCTCTCTGTGACCACTCGTAATGCCTGTTGCTTTTAAGATGAACCATGCCTCCAACGCAGCTTGAAAAAGAGAAAACCTTTGTAATTAAGTTAAGCCTGCGACTCAGTTCACACCCCCCTTTCCTTCTTGACCAAAAAACAAAACACTCGCATGCGTAGAATAACGTCCGGGCCCTACGGCCGGCCCTCCGATCTCACAGCGCCAACGTCAACTTCCTACGCCGCCCCCACCCTCCTCCTCCACCTCGTCCTCCTCGGTGCCGTGGGCCCCCGTGGCGGTTGCCCCCCCCCCTCCCTTGGGAGGGCGGACATTTTTTGTTTTGATACACGTGTTAAGAGAAACATTCCAGAGAAATCAAAAAACGGACCGAGTTTTTTTTTCTTCTTCTTCCTTAAACTGCGCACGTCCCGCCGCACCGAAATGTCTCGAGTAAAAACGAACAAAAAACACCGCCCACTTTATGTAGCTAGCACTTGGTAGCAGACTAGCTGCCGTAACACTGTCAAGTCAATTGAGAAATGTGGAGTAGTAACTTCCAGCATTGCAGATCCTTAGATTTTTAGTTCTCGGTGAGCATTGGGCACCGAGCTGAATGACCGCGATTGATTAAGATCACAATAGGAATGGCTATTTCAAAGACCACCATGTCCTTTTAAATTGGAGCCTGTCCAGGATAGAGTGAGCGCAAAAAGATAAGGAATCAAACTCTTTGTCTCTTAAATGTTGGAATCAGTTTTGTTCCTCGTGCTGGGAATGTCCCAGTGGAGCTGTGTCCTACTGCGCTGGCGCCAGTAGCCATGTGTAGAAAAGGCTACATGATGTCCCTGCAATTAATTTGAAGTTCAAATGGAATCATGACTCGTGCGAGCCATAACGCCCCAGTGTTTGCCAAGGTTTGATTAAGTCCAAGCTTTGTTTTGCCTCTTCACCAAATAACAAAACAGTCATAACAAATTTAGAGCTCTAGGCCAAGTTCTTTTGGTGAAATGATAACATAAGATTTCCTTTTTTTTTCTTTTAAGATTCAAAAAGGCACAGTACATTAACATACAAATGATCCTCAGGTTATTTCTCACTGTTCACCTCTCTGTTCACCTCTCAGTTCACCCCTCTGTTCACCTCACTGTTCACCTCTCAGTTCGACCCTCTGTTCACCTCACTGTTCACCTCTCAGTTCACCTCACTGTTCACCTCTCTGTTCACCTATCTCTCCACCTCTCTGTTCACCTCACTGTTCACCTCTCAGTTCACTTTCCTTTCGGTTCACCTATCAGTTCACCCCTGTTCCCTTCGCTGTTGACCTCTCTGTTCATCTCTCAGTTCAATGCTCTGTTCACCTCACTGTTCACCTGTCAGTTCACCTCACTGTTCACATCTTAGTTCACCTCTCTGTTCACCTCTCCGTTCACCTAAACGTTCGCCTCTCAGTTCAACTCTCTGTTCATCTCTCAGTTCACCTCACTGTTCACCTCTCAGTTCACCTATCTCTCCACCTCTCTGTTCACCTCTCATTTCAACCCTCTGTTCACCTCACTGTTCACCTATCAGTTCACTTCTCTGTTCACATCTTTGTTCACCTCTCAGTTCACCCCTCTGTTCACCTCACTGTTCACCTCTCTGTTCACCCCTCTGTTCACCTCTGTTCACCTCTCTGTTCACCGCTCTGTTCACCTCTCTTTTCACCTCTCTGTCCACCTCTCAGTTCACCTTTCTGTTCACCTCTCAGTTCACCCCTCTGTTCACCTCTTTGTTCACTTCTCAGTTCACCCCTCTGTTCACCTCACTGTTCACCTCTCAGTTCACCTCGCAGTTCAGCTCACCGTTCACCTCACTGTTCACCTCTCTGTTCACCTCTCAGTTCACCCCTCTGTTCACCTCTTTGTTCACTTCTCAGTTCACCTCACTGTTAATTTCTCTGTTCACCTCTGAGTTCACCCCTCTGTTCACCTCTCTGTTCACTTCTCAGTTCCCGTCACTGTTCACCTCACTGTTCACCTCTCAGTTCACCTCACTGTTCACCTCTCTGTTCACCTCTCAGTTCAACCCTCTGTTCACCTCACTGTTCACCTCTCTGTTCATCTCACTGTTCACCTCTCAGTTCACTTCACTGTTCACCTCTCAGTTCACCTCTCTGTTCACCTCACCGTTCACCACTCAGTTCACCTCTCAGTTCACCTCACTGTTCAACTCACTGTTCACCTCTCAGTTCACCTGACTCTTCACCTCTCCGTTCACATCTCAGTTCAACCCTCTGTTCATGTCACTGTTCACCTCTCAGTTCATTTCTCTGTTCACCTCGCAGTTCACCTCTCAGTTCACCTCTCAGTTCACCTCACTGTTCACCTCTCTGTTCACCTCACCGTTCATCTCAGTTCACCTCTCTGTTCACCTCACTGTTCACCTCTCTGTTCACCTCTCTGTTGTCCTTTCTGTTCACCTCTCAGTTCATCTCTCAGTTCACCACTCAGTTCACCCATCTGTTCACCTCACTGTTCACCTCTCTGTTCACCTCGCAGTTCACCTCACAGTTCACCTCTCAGTTCACCTCTCAGTTCAGCTCTCAGTTCAGCTCTCTCTTCACCTATGTTTTCACCTCTGTGTACACCTCTGTGTTCACCTCTCTGTTCACCTCTCAGTTCAGCTCACTGTTCACCTCACTGTTCACCTCTCTGTTTACCTCCTAGTTCACTGCTCTTTTCACCTCTCTGTTCACCTCAATTTTCACCTCTCAGTTCACCCCTCTGTTCCCCTCACTGTTCGCCCCCTCTGTTCCCCTCACTGTTCGCCTCTCAGTTCACCCCTCTGTTAACCTCACTGTTCATCTCTCAGTTCACCTTTCAGTTCAGCCCTCTGTTCACCTCTCAGTTCATTTCTCTGTTCACCTCTCAGTTCAACACTCTGTTCACCTCACTGTTCACCTCGCAGTTCACCTCTCAATTCACCTCACTGTTCACCTCACTGTTCACCTCACTGTTCACCTCTCAGTTCACCTCTCTGTTCACCTCTCTGTTCACATCACCGTTCATCTCTCAGTTCACCTCTCTGTTCACCTCTCTGTTCACCTATGTTTTAACCTCTGTGTTCACCTCTGTGTTCATCTCTCTGTTGACCTCTCAGTTCACCTCTCAGTTCACCCATCTTTCCACCTCACTGTTCACCTCTCTGTTCACCTCAATGTTCACCTCTCAGTTCACCTTACTGTTCACCTCACTGTTCAACTCTGTTCACCTCTCAGTTACTTCACTGTTCACCTCTCAGTTCAACCCTCTGTTTACCTCACTGTTCACCTCTCCGTTCATCTCACTGTTCACCTCTCAGTTCACCTCTCTGTTCACCTCACCGTTCACCACTCAGTTCACCTCTCTGTTCACCTCTCAGTTACTTCACTGTTCACCTCTCAGTTCACCTGACTCTTCACCTCTCTGTTCACATCTCAGTTCAACCCTCTGTTCATGTCACTGTTCACCTCTCAGTTCATTTCTCTGTTCACCTCTCTGTTCACCTCACTGTTCACGTCTCAGTTCACCTCACTGTTCACCTCACTGTTCACGTCTCAGTTCACCTCTCTGTTCACCTCTCTGTTCACCTCACCGTTCATCTCTCAGTTCACCTCTCAGTTCACCTCACTGTTCACCTCTCAGTTCACCTGTCTGTTGTCCTTTCTGTTCACCTCTCAGTTCATCTCTCAGTTCACCCATCAGTTCACCCCTCTGTTAACTTCACTGTTCATCTCTCAGTTCACCCCTCAGTTCACCCCTCTGTTCAACTCTCAGTTCACCTTACTGTTCACCTCTCAGTTCAACTCTCTGTTCACCTGTCTGTTCACCTACTAGTTCACCTCACTGTTCACCTCTCTGTTCACCTGTCTGTTCACCTACTAGTTCACCTCACTGTTCACCTCTCTGTTCACCTTTCTGTTCACCTCTCAGTTCACCCCTCTGTTCACCTCACTGTTCACCTCTCAGTTCACCTCTCAGTTCAGCTCACTGTTCACCTCTCAGTTCACCTCTCTGTTCACCGCTCAGCTACTTCACTGTTCACCTCTCAGTTCACCTGACTCTTCACCTCTCAGTTCACCTCACAGTTCACCTCTCAATTCACCTAACTGTTCACCTCACTGTTCACCTCACTGTTCACCTCTCAGTTCACCTCTCTGTTCACCTCTCAGTTCACCTCACTGTTCACCCATCTTTTCACCTCACTGTTCACCTCTCTGTTCACCTCAATGTTCACCTCTCAGTTCACCCCTCTGTTCCCCTCACTGTTCACCTCTCAGTTCACCCCTCTGTTAACCTC
>JAOPUI010000078.1:4634400-4649089 GCA_027123135.1 Urophycis floridana | reverse complement strand
AAAGCTGCCCCCCCTCCCGCCACCGCCCCCCCCCCCTTGACGGAGATCCCCGTTACAAATCAAGCAGGCCATTAAGGGCCCACTTCAAACGCGGGTCTAGACTGCACTGTGTATGGGTGGGCGGCGTACCTTTGGAAAACTGCCTCATCGTCTCCATGTAGGCGGAGAGGTTTTCAGCCACCAGGGTGACCAAGGCGTGGTTGTGCTGCAGCTGGTTGATCAGGTCGTGGCGGTAGAAAACGTGGGGGCTCCTCTGTGTTTGACTGCAGGAGGAAGAAATTAAGGTGTGTTTAAAAAGTTGATCTTGATCAAAACGCGGCGGCAGACCAGCATGAAGAGCGCTGGTAAAAATAGGTTTTGTCTCGCATTCTGGAGAGACTGAAGTGAAGAAAGCTGGGTGGAAAGTCTTGACGGACTGGGGAAACTCGTGTTCATGAAAAAGCTGCCATGTCTCAGGCTCCCTGGAAATGTGATTAAAATGCCAGGGATGTCAGTGGGTAAGGTTTGTAACGAAATGGGAGTTAATTGTTTTTCTGAACGTTCCGACGGTTTTGTGTGCAAAACGTTGTCAGCGTTCGCCAGTGAATACAAGCACAAGTCAAAATTAAGTTTAATATGGTAATCCAGACAAAAATAAATGTTTCTCACCAATCCAACCATCGGATTCTATAACAGAGTTAAACTTGGTGCTCTCGCATGCAAGTTGAGTCTTGCATGTGTTTCACACAAGGCAGAGATAGTATAGTCTTCTGTGCATTGGCAGAGATCATATAGTCTTCTGTGCATTGGCAGGGATCATATAGTCCTCTGTGCATTACTTTACCTAAGGTTCTGAGGGGCTTCTCCAAAGAGACTACAGATCTCTCGGATCTGCTTCAGGGCAGGTATAACCCATTTCTCGTTGGTGCGCAGCTCCTCTATGAAGCGGTCTATCCACTGGATCTTCTGCGTATCCCTGTCCTGCAGGCAACCAAGAGCAAGACATCATCAGCATCCACCGCTCATTAAGATGGTGTGGGGGGGGTGTCCATCTTCCAGCCGTGCCACATCAACAAACGGACCCGCGGTCCGACCGGTCTCTGTCGCCCACCTGTGAGCAGCTGTAGTCAAGTATCTTGATGTGAGCGCTTAGGGCCTGGTCCATGATGTCCACGGGCACGTCGTCGCTGTGCGCCAGGTTCCACAGCAGGTTGAGGACCTTGTGGGCCATCACGCCGTCCTTATCGTCCTCGGCCAGGCGCCGGATCAGCTCCAGGAGCTTCTCTCGCTGCTTCTTGCTGGCGTTGGTCCAGCTTGCCTGCAGACCAGAGGGGAAAAAAACAGCGTTTCAGCCCAGAGGTCGCAGAGCAAGGAGGTGCCAGGTAGGCTTTAAGACGGTCACACGGAGAATAAATTGTATATATGCTCTACAAAATGTCCCCCGCCCCTCTCGTAAAAACAGCAATTTCGGGAGAAGTAGAGGTCCCGCTCACCTTAAAACAGTCAAAGAGGTGGTCAAGCTGCTCGGGGGAGAAATCCCACGCCAGCTTGGCAAGAAGATCGTGGACGTTTTTCACTATGGCCTCGTGCTTGCCAGCCTGGGAGAGAGATGACAATAACAGAAGTACTCAATGGGGCGGCATTAACGCTAGAGGAGGCAATTTGGAAAAACAAACAGCCAGGGTAAGAGAGCCCAACCAGAGTAAGATAGATCTGCCAAGCATTGTGGAATACACTCCGGTCACAGTGCAGTGAGTGGGCAGAGTGGGCGAAGGAAGCCAGGTACGCAGGCAAACAGACAGGTAAGGTAAAGGCAACATCCAGCCATTTCAGTCGGGCCGACTGAAATGATTGGACGAGCCTGCGACACTTCTGGATGAAATGCCTATTGGAGCTCTCTAGAGCAACTACGAGAAACCAAAGATAAACACGGCATATCTATCCGTTTGTTGTTTTCTGAACCTGACCTGGGCAGCCCAGATGTTGTCCAGGTCCTGCATGGTGAGCGCCTTTTCCTTGATGACGAAGCGCAGGATCTTCTCCAGCTTCTCCACATACTGTGGCTGGTGCAGACTGTCCCTGAGCACAATCGACAGGATGTGGTTCTGCTGGATCCACTCCTGCCATCAGACCACAGGGAGGAAAAGATTGGGGGCGCGTCACAAAACTGCGACCCGGCGACGGCGGCCAAACAACGGGTGGCGGTGACGGCAGACTCACGGCCATGCGTTCCGCAGTCAACCACTCCTCCTCCTCGGGGTTATGTCGATGGGTGTAGTAGGAGACACTGGATATCACTTTGTTCACTTCATTTAGTGCATTCATTTTGCCGTTAAAAGAGGAAATTTGCAATAACCTGGCAGTGACAAGGACACAAACAGGGAACCGTTTTAACAACATTTGTAGCGTGGACGCGGTGGCTTTCCTTCTGCCGCCAACTTGGTAACTAGCTTGGCTGGAGACGAGAAAGTACGTTTAACAACAAGAGCAAAAGGCTTCATGGGGGCGCCACAAAGAAACATGCGTCATGTCCTCGATACTCACCTAAGAATCATTTTTAACCTAAAAATCTCTAAATTCTTCACCGTCTCCTCCTGCCCCGGCACACGAGAAGCCAGGTTCTTCAGGGACTTGATTATCATGGACAGTGCATCGTTTTTGGCTTCATTCTTGGCCTCCTTTTTTAACTCTTCATCTGTCAAGTTCTCCAGAAACTGGGGGACCATCTCAATGACCGGGAGGAAGTACTTCTTCACTGTGTGCAATGTGAGGAACTCGTAACACTGACCAAAGGGTCTGGCGGGGCGGAAAAACAGAGAAAAAAAAAAAAAGAAAGAATACAAAACTGTTAAGATGGAAACAGCAAAGACGAGGCCATTAAAGAGAGCACGGCGGCCACCTGGTGTAAGGAGTTCGCTGGGGCACTAAAAGGCTGGCCAGCTTTACACTTCTAATGGGCTCACTTGATAAGTGCAGCGATGATCTGGACGTTCAGTGCTTGGCCACTCATGAAGCGATCGTGCAGCATTTGGAACCCGTTTAACGTGCCAAATTTGTTTATTAGGTCCACCAACCAGCCCTGAGGAGGACATTCAGAGAGAGAGAGAGAGGGTAAAAAACAAAGTTAAAAAGGACAAAACAATGAAAGGTCAAACTGAGGTTTGCCAAACCAATGTAGCGGAATACAAGTTTGGGCTTTAATCATGCTTTCAACTTAATTTGTTATTCTACAGTCCAAATTTAGAGCGTTTCCTGTTATTAGACAGTCCATAACTCAATAGCTGAGAGTCTAACTATTTCAGTTCATGTCATTAATAACAGTTGCTCTTGATTATTAAAAACACAACAGAACATTGAAGAAGACCAGTATGTAAAGGCTGAAACGGGGGCTTGTAGGTCCCTGGATCTTCTTTGCGAAATCATGTGTTCTTCATGTGGTTTGTATGGATTTTCTGTCACTTCTTAAGAAGATTGGCCTTTAAAGGGTTTTTTCACAAAACAAAAATCTCACTACCTTTGTTCAAAAGCCCAGCCAAGACTGATGAACAGCAAACCCTGTTCCTCCTACATGATTGCCTGGTCATGCAAGTAAATCAAAATAAATCAAATGCTGATTAGCTGGATCCGAATCAGATCAGTGTGCTTCATTTGGGAACAGTCAGCTTGTACTCGCTGGACGCCTGCCTGTTTTTGTTGGATAAACGATACCGTCAAAGCTGCGTGAATTTAAGGTCTTTGCGGGGTCCAGAATATGTGTAGTTGATACATGAAACCGCATGATGGAGAAGTTGTGCGACTGGGTTGTGCCGCTCTACATACGGGGGGCCAATAAATTATCTTCATTCCAAGAAATATTTATTTTATAGATTTGAACCAAAAATCTAGATTGGGTGAAAAATACACATGAAAAATGAATAATAGTGCAACAACATGAGTCATGCAGTGGAGTGGTGCTAGGCCCAGTGCCATTAAGAAGCAGACAGGCAGCGCTGCTGCAGTGACCTCCAGGCCCACGCTTCAGTCAGAAGACTCCATTCCCCTGCAACATTTCCTTCATACGTACTTAGCATTCTGACACAAGCCCAAAGTGTTTGTTGTGTCAACTCCCGATTGGATCTTCATGTTTTCCCACCATAAATCCCGAACACAAAGACGCTCTCTTTGTATTGCTGGGGGGGCCTGAGGGCAAGGCCGGCTTCACGCCCAAATCAGAACGGATTCAGCGCGAATGCAGACATGCCAATGCACTTTGCAAGACTACGGCCCGTTCAGCACAGCTGTTGCTGTCGCGAAATAATGAAAGTTGGAACATGCGGCACAATCAGAGGAGTATGACCATTTTACAGACCTATATGCTTGATTGAATTCGGTTTGAGATTAAATGAGACATGGCAGCTAGTCTAAAGGAATTGTCACTTCATATTCCAAGGGACAAAAACGGTAATGCGTGGATGGGCAGCAGTAGCTCAGTGGGCAGAGCGGGTGGACAGTGGACAGAGCGGGTCGTCCACTAACTGTAGGGTCGGCGGTTCGATCCCCCACCTCCAACTGTCCACATGCCGAACCCCACAAAATGTACCAATTGTAAGTCGCTTTGGACAAAAGAATCTGCTAAATGCCCCCTTTACCCCTTTTATGTCGTTGGCGATAGCGAAAAAGGACACTAAATCAAATCAAACTAAATGAAATGTAAAACTCATACACTTAAACCTGGCCGATAAAATCAGACGTCACTGAACGGTGATGGTGGACCGGATGTGAACGGCGCTACCCTTGGCTGAGCCAGGGTCTGGTGGTGGTGGTGGCCCACCTCGGGGTGAGTGAAGGCTAAAAAAAAAAAGGTGGCTTTCCTTGGGGTGAAGCGAGGGGAGCGGCCGCTGGTTGGCTTACCTTGGGGGAGCGAGGGTCTGGGGGGCGGGCGAAGAGCTCATCGTCGGCCAGCTGGGCCCCGGCGGGGACGGTCTCTGAGGGCCGCGTGCCGTTGTAGATGTGGAACTTGCAGTGGGGGTTGGTGGCCATGGCCAGCAGCTCAAGTAGAGGGAACCAGTCCTGAGAGAGCTTGGCCACACACAGCTCCACCAGCCGGTGCGTGTTGTTGATGATACACCTCTGTGGGAGAGGGAGACAGAACTGTTTCAACATCGCACAGGGCCGCCGCCGCCGCTGCAGAAGGTGCCCTTGAGGGCGCGGCGCCGCCACTTGAAGGCTTGCTGCCATTGAATCGCTAATGCGTTTGCGATGCCCTGGTGTTTTTATTTGCAGCTGTGATAATACGTTACGGGCCATAAGGCATGTGTCTTTTGTCTGTATGCACCGTGGATAATAATGCTTTTAGAGTGTGTGTGAGTCTCTCTCTGCTTGACTGGAAAGGTCCATCTCATTCATCCATCTCCTTAAGTCAACAGAACAGCCAACCTTCATGTGTGATATTAAAAGAGCATTGATTGCCCCTGGTGATGCAGGCTGATTTCATCATCAGCAGATGTACAGATGGAAGGGTGGAAGACATCTACATATTTTCTGACCCAATGTCATGCATGATGGAACAAAACAGAGTGCCTATGGTAAATACAGGTCGAGGAAACCTAATGATGCACAAAAATCGTCTATGCTTTTTCACTCCACAGGTAAAGACTGATGCATTTCCTCCAAGAAAAACCACGAACAGCCACCACATAATCAGCTTCACACAGTTGTTCTGGTTCTTGGTGCCATGTCCTCAAAGTGGCAATTTTTTAAATCCCCCAAGACTTTCATGTAAATAAATGTCAGTTTATTAACTAAGCGCTGAATGAGGTAACAATGATAATTGTGCCGGTGGCCCACCGATGACTGCCCTTCCATTTGCGGTATCAGGAACGCCATGCATTCAAATCACAAGACGTGCAGTTAGAGGCGCATTTCCCCATCAACCAGCCGTGGTTGTTCCACCAGAGAGGGTGTGACGGAGCATACCGTCTTATTTCATTGCACCACAGGTGCCGCCAAAGACAACGAACCAGAGACTTTGGGATTCCCCGCTTTGAAAGCACAGCCCGTGGATCTTAAGTGGACTCACGTGAATCTCAAACTTCCATCCACTGACTGCCTCGTCTGTCAAGATCTTTGTGAAGGAGATGGTGAGACCATCTCGGAAAAACCTCTGGCACGCTTCACACTTGACATCCAGTCCTGCAAAGAAATGGAAAACCCCCCCCGAATGAGATTGTAATCGTTGTCAGGGGTTTAAGGGAAAACACATTAGACGGATATTGATATGATGAATACACTGATATGGTCGTCATTATGACATTTTATCATCACTATATCCGTGACGTATTTATGATTAACCGACTAAAATGAGGGGGATGAGGTTGGGGTGAGCGTTCCGAACCCCAAAGTTGAACTCTTGAAGACCACTAGTACAGTTTCTAAACCCGTCGCGTTGAGAGTGCACACCACGTGGTCCAAACCCTACAAAACTCCATCTGCCAGGAAACAGTCTCCTCTTATTCAGACATACCTTTTTTACTAAGATCTATAGCAGCTTCTAGGAGGACTTCCAACTCTCCCTTTGGCAAAACTGGCACCACCCATCGCGGCCGGTGGGGGGAAAGACCGCCCCCAAGTTTTTCCAGAGTGTCCCCCCCCCCCCCCTTCCAGTCCTTTTCATGCAGAAGACAGTTGGCAGTCTTGTCGACCAGGGGTCCAATGGACTGGTGCTGCTGCGCTGCTCACCTGTTGATCATATCATCCAGCTTGGCAAGGTCAGTGTGAGGGAAGGCTGGCTCCTCCTCTTCCAGCTGAGGGGGCCCATCCCCCTGACCCGGCTCATCTGGAGGGCTCACCGGAGAGTTCTCATTGGACGAGTTGGGGGATGAGGTCTGGAATAAAAAAAATAAAAAATAAAAAGTCCAGTGAATACGCGTAACACACTGTTCCTAAAAACATAAACAGGGTCCATGTTAGCTTTTAGAACATGTTTCCAAGTGCATAGTGGCATTGATAAGTGTTTAACCGCGTCCAACAAAAAAGGCCAATTAAAGAAAGCAATATGATAATAGGAAGACTGCGTCTCTGGCTTTGGCTGCTGAACTACTTTTGTTTTCATTGTTCCGTCCCCTGGGTGCTCTGAGCCACCGTGTGTGGGTTTGACGTGCTCCTTTTAGCAAGTACAAATGTGGTGCTTTTTCAAAACGCAGACTTACTTATCAATCGTTCCCCTAATGGAACGAAAGAGAACATGTGGGGGGGGGGGACGGGGGGGAACGAGGAAGCAAAGGAGAAGAAAGGGTGTCTGTGTGTGTGTGTCTGTGTGTAAGTGTGTGTGTGTGTGCGCGCGTGCATGCGTGCGTCTCCAAGGGAGACGCAGAGACTCCCTTCCCGCGAGTCCGCTGCCGACTTAATGACGGCGCTTGAGAAGCAGCGGCGGCGGTGGCGGCGGCTACGTTAGCAGCCGTACGAGGGAGCGAGTGGCAGTGCGCTGCACAACTTGCGTCAAATTGTGGGGGTGTGTACAGAAGGCTCCTTCTGCTTGGCTGACCTACATAGGCAGCTTGCCTCTCGCGTCTCGACACTTGCTCATCTCCAACCAACGGAGACGTGCACTATGGTGCACGCTCGTGCACACTCACGGACGGACAGGTTGTGTGTGTGTGTGTGTGTGTGTGCGCGCAGTCATAGTCAGTCTCTCAAGCGCACGCACATGCACACAGACACGCATGCACACGCTATCGCTCAGGAGGATCTCTGTTCATTGATGCTTCGGCTTGAGTCTGCCTTTTCCCTCTGGTTGGGCATCGTTTTGTGTGTGTGTGTGTGTGTGCGTGTGTGTGTGTGAGCATTAACTGGAGAGGGGGAGAAAAAAAAAAAAAAAAGTATGCTGCAGTGTCTGCGCTCCAGCAATGGGAGACACTTCCCACTCCTCTGGTCGCAGGTCAATTGCATTATAATGTGTCAGTTGCTGCCATGATGTCAATAGCATTGTTCTGTGGTCATTCATGCAGCAACATTGTAATTGAAACACATGCAAAACAGGGACGGGAAGACAAAGCGAGACGGCAAGCCATAGCGAGAAGAGTTTAAAAATAACTGTGGGATGCTGGGTATGGCGGAGGAAAGGGGATCTGGAGCAAAGAGCGGGAATAATGAGGAACAAGAAGGTTAAAATCCAACTGAGGCGCAGAAGGCATTGGTTCGTAATGTGTCGTAATGTGTGGAGGGTTGGGTATCGCCGTTACGGATCCATGCTTGCGCATTTTCATTCCTCATTCAGACCTTTAAGCCTAAAGACGCTGTGGGTTTTTTTTGGGTTGGTCACGTAGACCCGTCTGCAGGCTGCCATGCACCCTGTACCACCATGGGTCTTCCCTACACTGCATATTAGCAGAGCTGGTGGGGGGTTGGGGGGGGGGTGCAGGAGAGGGATGAGGCAGCTTTTAAGCGAATATACAAGAGATTTTATGAGTGATGTACATATCTCTGTACAAAAGCGCTCTAGCGCTCCTACTAGCTGAATAAAGTGCATGGGATGCCGCAGGAGAACATACATGCAATGAGACCTTGCAGCCCGGAAAAGTAACGAGCTCAGACTGCGTCCTGATTGGTCCCAGACCTACATGTGCATCAGTCCCAACCAATTTCACACACTGTTGGGTGAGATCAACCTAGCAAATCCGTAAAGCTCACAGAATGACCGACATTAAAAAAAAAAGTACTTTTAATGTGGTGATGTGGGGGGAAGACAGGTGTTCAAAGATTACTTCATGGTCAGGGGTGACATGGGTCAAATTTGAATTTAGTTTCACTTCCCTCGTGGTAATGTCTCACTTGGCCTGACAGTGGAACGTACCCCCATTTTGTCTAGAAGGAACGGTGTACACACACACACACACACACACACACACACGGGACACTCTTGGCAACACTCCCCTCATTGTAATGTGAGCGTCGCCTAGGTTTGTGCATTCTGCTCCAGAATACATTAGAGAAGTTAAATTGATGCAGCGACACCAAGCCCTCACACACACTAGGCTTCCAGGAGCACGCCATAAACTTTTGGTTGGGGAAAAGTTAAAAAATAAATAAATAAATAAAAGTAAGTCAATAAAACAAACTGTTCCGGAAGTATGTCAACGCATCATTATCGCCACACACTGACAATGATGCATTGACATGATGATGATGATGATGGTGACGGTGATGATGATAATGATGATGATGATGCCCAACCCCCCCCCCCCGAGTGCTGTTTGGCACAGTGAAGCACACCTGGTTCTGTGGCAGCGGAGGCTGACTCTGGGCGTCGGGCGCCTGGCCCTGGCCCTGACTGTCGTTGCCCCCCACCGGGGAGCCACGCGTGGTGGCCGTCATGCTCGCCACGGGGCAGATCTTGGCAATCTTGGCCTCTTAGGGAGCGCTGGCCACGAGGGGAATCACAGCCGCCTCAGCTGCAGCGCAGAGGTATGAGAGCCCGAACACGCAAGAGAGGGACACGAGCACCTGGAGGTCTGGATGGGCCGCTGAGACCATTGCATAACCTGGGGGTGAAGAAGAGGGCAAAGGTCAGCGACAACAGCGAGCATGATCACACAACGTAAGCTAGTGTAAAAAAAAAAAGACAGCCACACGGTTGTAAACATTATCCTTAAAAGCAAGTGGGATTCTGGACCGTTGATTAGAACTCAACAGGCCCCAGCTGTATTTCCAGTTGCATGCATTATAACCTCTGAGCAAGTTTAACAGTGAGAGGGAGTAAACCAAGAGAACCAGATAACACGGGGTTGTAAAAAAATAAAACAAATGATAAAACCTGCTCTACCGACTCTGGAGAGCCGACTCTGGGATGATTCCATCAAACCAGCTGAGTACTTGGCATTCTAGTTAAATGCCAGGACGATGATTGGTGAAACATGATAGAACCTGCTGATTCAGCACAGAGACCTATCCGTCTTATCAACACCTCATCATCACATATACACGTTGTTTCTTTAATTGCCCAAAATTATACTTGTGCGTTTATAAAAGACAGGCCATAACAACAGAGATTTAGCACGCATTTGGATGTCAAAATTAAAAGTCTAATATTATAACGTGTCATGTTGTGCTGCATCAGCACTTCTGAAGTAGCGTGTGCTATGTAAAATTTGTTATTTGCACAAAGGTGGTGCCTTCAGCGACTGCAGAAACCAGAAGCAAAACGCGGATTTCATACTTTTTCCAATATATTCACAAAATGTTCTTAACTTATGCAAACAAATCTCATGAGCATGGATAGAGCATTCATCTCGGAGAGTTCAGTGGCATTGCTGCAACTCCAAATTACCGTTTGCTCTTCAACAGGCTGCGTAATCGACTCACACATGGGATACAACGATAAAGACTTGGAAACCAATGTACTAACTGTTAGTACGCTGCCCGTGTTTCACTTTTGCTTTCCCTTCCAACCATTTCTCAGGTTTCCACCCCTTGGCCAGAGGCAGTGTTATGGTGCATGGATGGCTCATTTGCTACCTGCATCTATATTCACGAATAATAATTCTGAACTTTAGTGATGTGGCTAGCTACAAGTCATCTCAGCATAAAAAGGGGTGCTATAGGTATGTTTCAAGGGTTGCAAACAGAGCGAGAAGAGAGAAGAATAAAAAGAAAAAAAGGAAACTATTTGGAAACTAACAAACAAACATCCATCCCTCTTTGTTCTCTGTTCCTAAATTTCTGCGCAGCATTCACACACCTGTGATTGACAGGCAAGATGAATTCTCTCAACTAATCAGGTATCTGATTGGAATCTGATTGGTCAGAAATCAGCCAGGAGCAGTTCAAATCAAAGTTGGCGCATACAGAGACAAGCAGTCACCTCAACAAAATTAATTCTCACAAAGCACATCACTCACCAAAAGCCAATGGATGGCTATGCCATTTCTTGAAAAATACACTTAAATAATGGATCTTAATGCATACCTACGCCACCTTTAATGTGCTGCAAGACATATGCAAAGTCTAACATTTATCATGTCATGTTGTCCATTGTCATGGAAATAAAGCCATTGAGTGGATTGCTTTAACAGTCGAGCCAATGAAGACTTTGAGTCAATAGTCCATTTTTAACAGCAGAGTGCACCGATACCTCTATTGCCATGGTGGTGATTTGAGAGACTCCTTGGAGTCAACCTATTAGCAGAGCCACAACCCTGTCATATTGGCTTCATATAAAACCACAGTTCAAAACATATATACAAATCAGTAGTGCTACATTTATTGGCATCCATTTTCTCAAGTGAAAACCCATGCAGCCATGTGCCTGACACATACTGGAATAACTCCAATATGTAGGTCTGCAGATCATGATAGCAATGCATTGACTACCAAAGAAAACTCCATGGCCCTGTGGTATTTCAGTCCCCACAATTAACAATACCAATGAATGCTGCATTCTGTTGTGCTGCGCTTTGTTTACACTCCCATTTCCTGTCCAAGCTAATCTGAATTGTGTCACAATATTAACTCAGCCTCAATCAATACAACCCAATTCCAATCATCAGCTGACCTAGGCAATGCCAATCATTGGTTAACAACAACAACAATCTCAGGAACGTGCATCTTAAGGGGTATAAAAGATCCCAAAGCTGTTCTTTAAATTAAAACTTGACAAGATTAAATTATCAGTGCATTATCATTTTTCTTTGAGAAAAGGCCATAGCATATACATTCCCTAGATGTACCAAATATAGGCACATTGATTAGAAAGGGATCTTGTATAGCTATGATCCTATATTCCTAATGAAAGTCAAAGGGTGCAGTGCTACACCTGAATTTGCACCAGGACCATTAAACACAAACCCCATTCCAGGAGAGACATCATCATATCTGTGAATCCCCAGAAACGCAAATGTGCTAAATTGTAAACATTAAAGCACAAGAAAACGTAGCATTTCGATAGACAGTAGTAGTAGATAGTAGTGTCGCCCACCCATGTTGACGTTATGTATGCGAATATACAGTACATTGTCATGGAAGGGTGACATTTTCAAAAAACACTATGCTTCTATGCATAAATAAACAGATATAAGACAGCTTCTCAGAGCCTTAGCATGTTAGATTATTTATGTTTCAATTGTTTATACTCTAAGGGTAGTGAAACTAGCCCAGTGTTTCCTGAGTCACAGGTGGCCAGCCGTAGCGGTCTGACGCGTTAAAAGGCGTCTTGTCATTTGTAACACAAAAGGTGCATGACATCACATTTGTATAGAAACGTTATATGCAGTCACTAGTGAGACAGGTGCTGCTGCTGCAACATAGGGGTGCAACCACGGCCTTGGGAAAATAACCGGCTTTTTTATCATAAAAAATACCGTTTCACAATAAAGAAGGCAGTCAGGGAAGCTAGCTGGTGAACTACGCATCAGATCTAACACACGGCTACACAATACATTAGCCCCGAACACGCATCACATCCAGTGAAAGCTGACTAAAAACGATGCATCGATCGTTCCAAAAGCAGTGTGGTTAAACAGCAGCTGTAGCTTGAGTTAGGGAACGCCTGACACTAGCTGCGGTAGCTAATGTTAGCATGCAAGGCGATCCGCCCATGGAGCACAGCAGAGAAGGCCTTGTCGTCCAGAGCCCCCTTCATCACCAAACGGGCCTTTCCCTTGGCTTGGCCCTCAGAATTAAGATTTTTAAAAATGATTTTTTTTTTTTAATCAACGTGTCCAACATAAACATCCATTTGCACAAAACGGGCAGTAGCTTGCGCTATAGGCGGACACACTAAACCTAACCTATAGCCGATGACTTGGAAAACTGTGGTGTTGTAATGCTACGAACAACCAGAACTGTCGCGCTAACATTAGCAGGCTCCTACCTGGGTGGGAGACGCGGCTAACGCTAGCGTGCTAAGCAATCACTTGAACCATTACGTCCGTAATTTAATGGACAGCCTGGCTATAGTGTTCGGCAGACACACGCTTGTCAAAAAAACTTACTTTCCAATAAAGCAGCCTGTTAAGTTGAGCGGACGGCAGTAACAATGCAACCGGGAGTAGATCACGTCAAAGCGCGACTGTGGGTGACAGTGGTCCCGTCTAATTCCTGACACCCACTGGCAGAGCGCTGCGAACTGTAGTGTTGTTACAAAACAAAACGATACACCATCCGAAACAGCTCCAAATAGGCACGATTCAATAATACGATGGTGTATCGGCTGTCACGTCCACGCAATGCACTTTGACCACCACGACAGGAAGATGGCGATACGTGTCTGTTTTTCGACAACTTGTAAACACGAAACGCTGAACGCTACTTGGACTCTTCCTTCTGTACATTAGCAGCCCGGCTAGCACCCAGGCTAGCAGTCGGCAGCGAAGCTATGCTAGCTGTCCGCTGCCTCTCACGTTAACGTTCCCACCGCAGCATTTAAAAACGACAAGATATCCAAAACACAAGCCGCCGGTAACAACTCCCACCGGATAACACACAGAAGCACGACACCCAACGACAAGCAACCCCCCCAACTACCCCTGCAGTATTGTGATATTACCTGGCCTCTGTTGCCAGCTGATGCTAATATTAGCGCAGCGAGAGAGCTAGCGGGTAGCCCGCTAACCATCCCCAGCCAGGCTAGCGAGCTAGTTAGCTAACAACTCACCAGGAATTTGATAGGACTTCCCCTCTACTCACAAGCTGCGCTCAGCCTCGGACGATTGGTGTCGTCGTTATGTTACATAAACGTGGCCTATATCGCCGTTGGTCTCGTAGGCTAAAAAACAGGTTAGCAGTGAGATCTAATTACGAGGCTTTTCTCCGCTTTTGAGTGTTTTTCCTGCGTCACCGGCGCGGTTGCAGCCCCCCCAACTCTATCTATTCCGATCCCTGGGGCTTGTCACTTCAGTCCCAGCAGTCAGTCACAACTTGAATCACTTCAACATGGCGGAAGCGCAGTTTGACACAAATGTTGTCCGGTAAAAACAATCCAGACGTCTGATCCGATCTTCAACGGCCAACGCTGTCAGTGAGCCAATTTGCCCTACAACCGAGAATGCATCGGCGAACGAAACACCAGCCGAACGGAATGGACAAAAAATTCGGAATTACGATGTCTGGCTCCGAATCCAGCAAGGATTCATGATTCCGTTGTTTGGTGCATGCCAACATGGAAAACGCAAGTAAAGGGTTGCTCATAGGTTGAGCTCAGGAGTTCTTTGGTTGAGCTATCGAACTGGGCTTTGCCGCCCCCCATTGCACGGGCTCGGTATTGCAGTTAATCTATAACGGATAAGTAGGTTGTCTGACAAGTGAATAGCAATAAATAGGTCAGTTTAAAAAAAATGACCATGGCCATATTCAAATACAGCAATCTCACAAGTGCAAGTGTGCATGGCTCCAGTGAGGCTTGATGACTTACTGTGTCCCTTATTTACTGTGTTATCCCTGAAACCATTCACACATTGTTTAGGCCCACCTGGCAAGAGATATATCCTGGTACAACAACTAGATGGTTCTTTATTTATACAACAGCACAGCAGCTGGATGCTACAGGCAGGTTTCATATAAACTAAATGCCATTTACATCATATGGCATTTGCAGTGAAATAAAAGTTTAAACACAAAAATGACATAACCTGCTTATTTATTGTGTGTGTGAGAGAGGGAGGAGAGAAAGTGTGTGTGAGAGAGAGAGAGAGAGAGAGAGAGAGAGAGAGAGAGAGAGAGAGAGAGAGAGAGAGAGAGA
>JAOPUI010000078.1:4568383-4580162 GCA_027123135.1 Urophycis floridana | reverse complement strand
CATGCCATACTTCTTTGGAAAGCTGAGATTAGCCCGCTTACAATGAGCATGCAGCCTCTTCTTGAAGCGCGACGGCAGCACAAAGTCGCAGCCGCGGGCCAGCAGCGCCAGCTCCTTGCGCAGGTCCGGGTCCTGGCGGAGGGACAGCTCCTTCATCCTCATCCTCGCGACCGCGGACCCGGGGGCACCCACACGCGCGGCGGGCCTGCTCTTCTCCTCCAGAGCACGCGGCTGCGAGCCACAGCGTCCCCCCCCGGGGGGCTGTGAGCGGTGGATGGGGGGGCCGGCCGCGGCAGGAGACGCGCGCTCGCGCGTGTGCGGTCGGTCGGTCGGTCGGTCGGTCGACGGAGTCCCGGTCGGTCGGGCGGTCGACGGAGTCCCGGTCGGTCGACGGAGTCCCGGTCGGTCGACGGAGTCCCGGTCGGTCGACGGAGTCCCGGTCTGCTTGGCCCTCAGTCTGCAGAGTCCCAGCCTGTTGATGCCCTGTGCTTGTCCTATGTCAGGGTGAGCGCCTCTTAATGCAGAAGAGCAGCTGCAACTGTGTTTGTCCCTCTCTCTCTCTCTCTCTCTCTCTCTCTCACCCCCCCACCACCCCCTCTCTCTCTCTCTCTCTCTCTTTCTCTCTCTCTCCCTCCCTCCCTCGCTTGCCCAGTCCTGATCTGGCCACACAATCTCGGCTCTGCCTGCCGCTCAGCTGCAGTCTATATACAACACCAGCACACAGTGCGCGGGGTCAGGCAGGCTCAGCCTCAAAGTGACTGCAGCGATAAGGAGAGACAGTGTGTCTGTGTGGAAAAAAGAAAGGAGAGGGAGAGTGCGGAGAAGGGCGTGTGCGCCTGCCCTTTGCAGGCATTACATTCCTCTGTACTCCCAGAGTAGGTTATGTAACGACGCTAAATGCAATAAACCTGTTGTGGCGTTTTTTTTTTTTGAACACTTGCCACAGGGGGTTGGTGAGCACCTGAGAGACAGACCTCAGTGAGTTTTCCCATCCAGCGGCCGCGGCGTCATGCGCAGCAGCAGCGCTTCTCGGGTCGCCCCGGGGGGTCCGCATAGCATTCAGTGGCAAGGGGGGGGGGGGAACACCTGCAGACGCCATGAACGCAACACACCGAGCATTGTTTTTTTTGCTCAACCAAGCCGATGGGGGTTGCTATTGATGACAGAGGATGTCGTGAGCCTCATGGACTTCCCTGGCTGAAGCGCCACGCTGGGCACCGCCAGTTGGATTCCGGTCTCCTGCATCCCGCACGGCTGCGGTGGTGGCGGCGGCGGCGGCATCGGTGGCCTTTCTTTTGTGTTGCCATTCTTCTTGGCGCGGGCCGAGCTGCCAAACATACCGCGTCTTATTATAGGTGGGGGAGCCAAGTCGGTACAGCCGGGCGGAGAGTGTCACATTCACGGGATGATGAATGCTGAAAACAGACTGTGCCTATTAAAAGCACAACCGAGCCGCGCTGTTTGGGCAACCCGGGGAAACCAGATCTGGGGGTGGGGAGGGGGTGGGGGGGAAACAACCGTGTATCTTTTGGTCGCCGCGCAAACAAACATCCGCTTCCCATAGCTGCCATACGGGCCTGTCAGCAATTACATCAATTCCCCGTAAAGGCGGTGATATGAAAGCTATAGGGTTGGCTGCGCTGGGGGAAGGTGAGCCCTTTTTGGCTGCGCTCGGGCTGGAGGACCCATTGTTAAAACACAACGCCCCCCCCCCCCACCCGCACCGCCACAGCGACGTCTAATTAAAACGAAAAGCCGCAGAGACGCCTCACACACACACACACAGCGGGGCCCGTGCATTAACGCGAGCGACTAAATAAAACGGGGAGGAAGGTGCGCGCGTGTGGCGGGCCGCGCCATGCGGAGCCGCTTGAAAGCGGGCCTGTCAAGAGCCGCCGCGCGCCGGCGCCGGCCAACAGACGTGTAAACACGCGGCCGCAAATAGAAAAAAGCACAGTGCACCTAAATGACAGGTATTTTTAGATGACAGGGCCGCGGTGCATCCAATGGTTTCGGCCGAAAACCCACTTCCTGTTCCTGCGGGCCCGCCCCGCCCCCCGCCCCCCTACCACACGTGCGCGCACACACACACACACGCGCGCACGCACGCGCGCACACACACACACACACACACACACACGCACACACGCACACACACACACACGCACACACACACACACCCGCATGCACCTGCACGCACATGCACGCACATGCACATGCTTGATGAGCCTTTCGTGTTGCGGCTCTGGTTTTTATTTATTATTTTGACGTCGTCCGCTTTTTGTTGTCCACCCAAACACTTGTCAATTGAAGCCAAACTGGGAAGGGAAAGCACCGGGGGCCAGAACACCCCCCCCCCGCGCGCTGCATCACGCACGGCCCGTCAGCATGCGTTTGCATAACGGTAAAAAACCCGCTCTGAAGCCCGCGGCAGGACTCGCCGTGTCTCAGTTCATCATCAGCTGGTTTACGCACGTGCACACGCACACACGCGCGCGCAGACACACCGGTCTTTCAAGCCAACAGTAACCAGCGTGGTTACACAGACACAGACACACACACACACACACTCACTCTTCTGGTAGTTCTGGGTGGAACTTGATTGCGTGCAGTGCGTCGTGTCCTTTGCAAAGCGCCAGGATGGACGAGGTCCAGTGAACACATCAACCCTCCGCCAACTCAGAGCCCCAGGGCCGTCGTTGAGGCTACAAGCCACTCTTGGACCAGAAACAAGCAGCGAGGACAGCCCTTCAGTGGGTCACTGTACCAAAGTACAGTGTGACGAGATTTGAGGCTGACCCAGCACTCATGCGTAATCCTATAATCAGACACCAGGCTCCAAAATTTACATCTTTTTACCTGCCAGACTGGAAAAAGTCTACCGGCCAAGCAATAGTTTTTTAATATGTAGCACAAAATTGTTTTCCCTGCCAAAACGGTCAACTCTATCCCCCATTGGCTGGTGGCGGGCGTTCATTTTGGACCCTGTCAAAACACCAAATCTCATTTGTTCGCATCGATGTGATGTTAATTTACTTTCACAATGATGTGTGCATACATATGATGTGACTGTGTATCTGAAAGTATCCAGTGGAACTGGTAAGACCGGAGGTCATACACCGGACGAACCTCCTACAGTCACCCATGGGCGTGGGCCCGCCAGGCAGCCTCGCGCCTCACCCACCGACCGAGGGAACCAGAACCACCAACACAGAGCACAGCGTGCTGGCAGAGCACACTGAAACTCAAACAGAGTCTTGACTGAAGGGTAAGCGAAACCCATGGAAGTCGTTTCCTCGGGGCTGTTCCCCTGAACCTGCCAAAACAGGCCTGGGCGTTGCGTGCTCCCTCTGCTGAACACAGCTTTAGCGGCTTTGTTGGCGCTGCTAGGGCCCGGAGAGCTGCTACGGGCCGGTAGAAGACGCTCTCCGACGACACTGCGGTGCAATACCGGGGGCCGGGGACTCCGGCTCGGGCCCCCGCCCGCCATCGTCCGATGTCATCGTCTGACGTCTGAGGTCTGAGGTCTGGTGGCGACGTGAGAGCAGCAGACCGGACCGGAAGGGTGCCCACAGAGGAGAGACCCCCCGGTGATCGAGGGGGGGGGGGGTTACGGTGAGGAAAGTCACCCAAGCCAGAGCTGACGTTCAGCCACGCTAATCATTTAAGCCGCAGATGATGGACTAAAGTAGCAGTTTATCTTTTGGCTGCAAAACAAAGGACTAAATCCCACGGCTAGATCCCGCCAGCGATTGGATTTCAGGCATTGAGGAAAGCCCCATCGCTGTTGCCCTGACTGTCAGAACAAAACCAACTTCATTTGCTGAGATTAGGCCCGAGGAGATGCATTCTTAATGTTGGAAAAATAATAATCACGACATGAAAGTGAATATCCGAGATATAAGTGCTGAGCAACTGTTTCGCTAAAAGGTTTTAGAATTGCTCCTTGACATACAATACATTTGTTATTTCTATTAGATGTTGTGTTCTAACCACACCACGCTAAGTGGTAAGAAGTGACCAGTTGGCCCCTACACAGGTCTGAGGCAGAGCTTTTGAGCTGGCCACTGTGCACACACAGATGGACACGGCTATAAAAATACTTGCACAAAACTGATTAGCGCTCAAATGTCACAATCACTTGTACTGTCCGGCTGGTGTTCGAGACGGAGCGCAGTCACACCTGACATTCAGCATTCGTGTCTCCTGTAACCTTTGTGATCCAGTTTCACTTGCCGACATGAGACATGAGCACAACATGAGCACAACATGAGAATAACTACCAGCCACGCTTACATCGACATGCATAAAGCATGTTAGTCCTGAAAATGTGATGGAAGAATAACAACAGTAGGGGTAGGGTGGTATGGTCAAGCGCACTGACCACCTGTTCACCTTCATTTGTCACAGTTCGGTAGTTGGATTGAGACTAGCAGGGGGAGACACGTTTGTACGAAATTTAAAACAGCCAGTCAACGCTCAATTGATATGACCTTTGACCCCCGGCTTCAAATATCTAGTGGCAATGCCGAGAGAGGTATGTCAAGTGAAAAGATAAAAGGAGAAACTGTGGGAATGAGCCTGAACTAAGCACCGTGTACTTACTCAAATATCAAGTTATTAGAGAAATGACAAACACAAAGACAACACAAAGAGAATCGGAGGCCAAAAAGGTTATGCTGTCAGTGTCTGTGGGGCCCTGTTCCAATCATAACAAAGAAGTAATCACAGGTGCTCTACACAGCAGAACATAATGCCGCACCTTTATTAAGGGCCTTTCCTGGTTCAGCGAGCGAGAGAGGAGAGGACCTTTCGGTCTTTATTGGTCATTCTCAGAATTTTTTAGATATGGGCATGAAATGTGTTCTCTGCACTTGACCCATCCTATGGTACACAGGAGCAGTGGGCTGCTATGTTCAGCAGCCCGGGGAGCGAGTTGGGGTTCAGTGTCTTGCTCAAGGACACCTCGACATGCGGACAGTTGGAGGAGGGGGGGGGGGGGAATCGAACCGCCGACCTTTCGGTGGGTGGACGACCCGCCCCTGTCCACCCGCTCTACCCCTACTGAGCTACAGCCTGCCCCTGAGCGAGAGCGATCGGAGCGGAGCGGACGCCATGTATTCGGACAATGAGCGACATCTGAGGGGGAGCAGTCTGAACGGCGAATGCCCTGCCACACCTCATCCCACTGGCGCAGCTCTGACGTCTCTAATGCCAACACAAGGGGAAGCAGGGCTATCTATATCAGGGTCTGGTGTCGGGGCTGGACCAGCTGCCGCGGGGACGCATCAGCATGATGTTAATTGAATATTTGGCTAATCCTTCGAGGATTGTGTTTGTATTCAGGAATTCCTCGGCCGTCTTTAAATAGACGCGCTCCTTTATACCAGACCACCGCAAATCTGCCACACCTAGTATCACACAGCCACTGGCACATTCTACTAGGTATGGCAAAGTCAGAATCCGAGCACCGGCCAGCACACCGGTTGCGCCACATCGGAATAAGTGGGGTCAAAGGTCAGGTAATGAGCCGAGAAGAAAGATATTTAAATCAAAAAGCTGTCTCACATCTGTCAAAGCTATTGCCAGTTCACCACAAGGAGCGATGTTAATCAGAGAGCCAGAGAGAGAGAGAGAGAGGGAGAGAGTTCAGGAATCATTGCCAACAGATGTCTCTCACGAAAGAGCAGTCATCGAAAAACAGCGATGAGAATGGATTTTCTTCTGTTGCATGACTGGTATTCTATTCATTTACCTCCTGCTTGCAGCCAATGATTAAGTTTCTACATCCGCTATTCATTGACCTAAAAATCTGTTTGCTTAATGTGGAAGTAGTTAAAAACACAGGATAATATATTGGACAAAATCCATGGCGATCATACAGTAGTTTGGACACTGCTACACTGAACACTGGCCAACCAAAGAAGAAGTTCTTCTTGGCTTCGAGGCAACCTTCAAGGGTGGTTCTAGGGTTTTTTTTTTTTTACGATTGATGGGAGGACATGGTAACCACCCCGTGGAGTCTCTCAACACATCAACAACTCGTAGAAAGTGCAGAGTCTAAGAGCACATGCCACCAGCTGCCCTGCTCTCTCAATGTCATCACATTCACCAGTGACCTCCACTCGGCCATGCCTCCCTGCCCTGCATGCCCGTTGCCTGGAAAGGGGGGGGGGGGTGGATCCCCGGGCAACTGCGGCTAACGCGCCGCTAGTATGCAGATGACTTTGATTGTTTCATGGTAACCGGAGCCGGGAAATGATTGAGGCCTCTGCTAGCAACACATAGCGCTGCTCTCTGGAGATACTGACCACAGCGTGTTTAACCCTAACCCTAACAACAGACCTCCCAACACAATACGGCCACTCGGGTGCCAGTGAAAATGTCTGAATTTAGCTGGCGAGACCTGGCGGCCAAACATTTGCGGTGGTCAGTAATCACCGGGTACATCTGCTCACAGCCACAGAGAGGCTCCGGACTCCCGGCCAACGGCGGTGTGCCGAGCGGCTTCTCGTCGACACGACAGTGACGAGATGCTCGGCAGCCTCTTGTGGTCAGAGCTGGGAAATAATCCACCGGGGCGCTGAATCAAAACCGCAAATTGCTGCCTGTGTTTATCTCTTGATGAACAAAAAGCCCAAAAACTAACGGCAGGCAAATAGGCCTGAGGAAATTAGCCAAGGTACACCTGCCTTGTACAACTTTTTCCCCACATTACTGCGTTTCAAATGATTTAATGTGAGGAGTGTCTGTAGCAGGGCCGCCCAGGCTGAGCAGATTTCAGGGTAATTTGTTTTAATATTATGAAACCATAAATGAGGGGAGCTGGGCAACCCTTCTATATTTTAATATCATACCAATTCATGTAAGGCAACATTCGTTTGGCCCACAGCCCTAACAGCCCCCGCAGCACTTTCATTTTTGTAGGAAACCTTTGTAGGAAAAACTGGGGTACGTAGAGAAAAGGTCAAGAATATCAATATCGAAGGCTAGCGTGCACGGTGCAGTGTTTGGGCTGAGGGGGAAGTGACGTCATGAATAGCAGGTTCAAAAAGCAGTTTCAGGCAGTATATGGGCTTTTATTCTTTGAAATAAAAAAACAAAACAAAGTAATGGGTTCTGTGTAAATGTTAAATAGTGCAGATTTAAAGTTTACCATCCAGCAATTCTATGCTCAAAATAGTCTAATTCGGCAAACCAGTCAATAAGGCAGATATAATGCATTCTTGATGCAAATAACAATTCTGAGAAAATTGGAAATGCATGTGGAATGTGGTATGATTGCTTACATTTGCATCTCTACCATCCAATTGCAGTTTAGGTGTAGCTAAATCAAATAACTGAGTGAGCTCACAGCAAAACCCAGCAACGTTAACTTACTTTCATTTCCACAAACAAAGTTGTTAATGAGTACATATTGACTGTGGAGCCAAAGCCACAGCCAGTGTTCCAAAAATAAATGTATAAAAAAGGTGAACCATAACAGATTTAATACTCCAATTCTAACATATACAGGAACGGAATAGTCATTCACCAATTAAATCAAATGGATGGCACGGAATTAAAGAGACGATTAGATGTATGGAGTTAAAATAATAGAATAATGTAATTAATTTGTTGCCATGACAACATGAGATATTCACACTTCCCCAATGTATCATGCAATGTAGTTGATGTACCTGTACCTTTTTGGAGCTAACCGACCTCCGCAGAGCTCTGCCATTAGATCCTGTTATTCTGGCATTGCTGCTGCTGCCAGAGGGCAGTGTGTGACTGGATGGGGGGCTGGAGGGGGCACAGAGTGCGTTCGCCTTCCTGTCTGCCAGGGTCCTATGGCAAAGAGACCCCCTGGATGCATTGCTGTGCTCACTGAAGGCCAACAACCTCCTGTCACCTGCATCCACGTGGCCCAGATCGATAGGCTGCCCACTCTTGATGAGGGTGAGGTAATTCTTTAGCACAGACTGCGTGGCGGGGTCGCTCAACCAGTTGAGGTACAGCTCGTCCACCTTCAGCTTTACAACCGGTTGGAGGACCTGTGGAGACGGCATGTTGTCCAACATTGACTGCTCTTACCACAGCCCCTGAGGAAGAAAAAAAAGAAAACACAGACCCGATCAATATCACTGAAGACACTAAGAGCCAGAAATTATCAACACAATCAATCCAAAGCTTTACAATAACGCGTAAGCTCTCCTGAAACAAAAGCCCACTGGTTCATGGGTAACCAGGCTCAGCTGTTTCTGGACGACCTATTGAATTTTCCGCGCTAACTGTCAATACAGTAAACAGCCCGTGGGGACCGCTGCTAACTGGACTGGAAACGTCCACTCAAAATATAGCATTATAACACAACTGACGAATTTCTGGTCAAGTACTTGGTTCACTCGGTCACAGTAGACGTTTAGAAACCATACAGCTTGTTTATACTCATGTCGGCTAACTGCTAGCTCGCTGATATTTCATTCAGCTGTGCAAACTGTAAAGCATTCTCTATTCTGCATCACTGTGAAATAACATCGATAAATAGTGTGCGCCTGTGCAGCTATGGGATCTACAGCCGGCATATTCCCGTTATTTACCTTCATATCGTAACGGTGAGGTTGTTAATGGGAGCGATGCCTCTTGCGTTCATGTTAGTAACCAAAGAAACAAGCGCAACTTTTTCAATTCTCGTTCCCGTGTCAACCAGGAAGAGCTGCTAACGCGAGACCTGGGGTTACCAAACGTGCACGCAGCAAACTTTGGAAATGCGCGTTCACGTGGCAATACGATTTGCTTCCCATTGTCAGGATCATCGTTATAATTATTTAAATCTACATTTAAGTTTTCGTACTTGTAGATCTTGTTTTTAGATATTTTTAGTACGTATTCGTGTTTTTTTTCTTGTGTATGACAACATACAACGACACTGTAAATAATGTGTTAGAAATCATAACAAACTATTCTTCCTTTTCAATTGACATAAATACACTTTGACATCAACAGCGGACTATTTTTCCAATGTATATGTTGATTACTCGGGCTGACGTGCTGACGTTTTCATTCGTTGAAACATAATTGTTTATGCAATTATTTACACAGACGCTTGTGAAAGTTATTATTTCTACCGTTGCACATAACCTTCACAAAGGTTGGGTTTCTTTGTGTGTTAAGATATAAAGGATACCCCCTGAACACACACACACACACATACACACAGAAACAAACACAAACACAAAAATACACACACACACACACAGAAACAAACACAAACACGCACACACACACACACACACACACACACACACACACACACACACACACACAAACACACACACACACATGCACTCACCCATTCTGGTTTGTGGATGTTTGTTACGATCTTTTGAATATGCTTATGACCACATCTTGGTCAGGCAGGCAGACATGCCTGTATGCCTGTCTCACTTTCTGACTGTCCATCCACTCACCCATTTACTCACAAGGCATATATTGTTCATCTTTTCCAGTTTTAAGAGATATTTTACAGTCTTAAATGGACTCATTCAAATAATGAGGTTTCTAAATATTTAAAGGTTTCTGAATATCGTTTAGTATATTAGACACTAATAGAGACTGACTACCTTGGGTATTATAATTATCTTCTGAATATTGGGGTATTTTCATGGTGGGCACATATAATGGTTACAGACAGACAGAGAGACATACTTTAATGATCCCTGAGAGAAATTGCATAAAGCTTTGTCAGAAGTGGGATTCGAACCCACGCCTCCATTCGGAGACCAGAAATCCCTTTACCAGGAAGGTTTAGCACCTTGAGTCTGGCGCCTTAGACCGCTCGGCCATCCTGACAAGTGGTTACAATGTGGCAGATCACAGTGAGATTAAATCCGTCTGCAATAACCGTGTTATTAACAGCACGGGAATTCACGAACGATTCACAAACATTTGGAGATGTGCGACGTGAGCGCAACCCAGCCTATTTTTAAGTGTGACTCTTGCGCCCTCTGTTGGCATGTGGTTGGTAGTGCAGTGGTAGGCCTACAGACAGTCACGTTCCTTCTACTTGACAATCGTTGGGAAGGAATGACATCCCATGTCTCCTGTATGGATCACCGTGAACGAAAAGATATGAAATCACATCTAACGACATGGAGTAGTATACGTGGTTAAAACAAACGAAAACGACAGAATCCAGATGTGTTGGGTGGGTGCCATATACTTTATTTTAGAGCTCCATGCAAACATTTAGCACCCCCCAAAGGCCACCTTAGTTCTCAGAGCCAAATAACTGACAACTGACACGTTGATGGTAGTTTAAACCTGAACGAACGTTGCAAATGTTCTACCGCAATTATCATTTCTCCTTAAAAAACAAAAAGTCAGTCAGACTGACTTTTTTTCACATGTGAAAATCTGGTCGCGTCACTCATGCTTAACGCTTTTTCGGTGACATTATATTTTAAGCGGAAACATTTTTAGCTGTCACAGAGAAGTATCTCATCGGTCACACTGCGTTGCTCGGGCAGCTCCCGTGCGGCCACCATCACCATGGGGCTTTCGAAGTGGTAGAAGTGGTTTCCCACGATCAGGTCAAGTCCCTCGTCTCCGCACATGGCCGCGTCGACCTTCGCGGCGACAGCGAACGTCCGATCGTTGGTGGCGATTCGCGGCGAGTTGGTGGTCAGGTCCACGTCCAGGACGTGCTGACCTGGTAATGCGGTTGGGAGGGGTTAGGGTTGTGTGATGACTCAGTAACCATTCAAACAGTTTTAATGATACAGGCCCATGTCCTCGCACACATGATGTCCCCTCTGGCATTGATAAAGAACAGCTTATTTTATGGTTTGGAATTGGGTAGGACCTATAAATTCGTACCTTGAATGATGTGTAAGATGTTACCCGACGACGGGCACACAAAGGCAGCGTCAATGCGCCCTTGGATGCCCAGCTCCTCCTTCACAGACTTGGGGTACCCGGCCATAAGGGTGTGGGGCGTTCCGGATTTGTAGGCAAACAGGCGATCCCCCTATGAAACACAGGGTGAGAAATTTGCCGTTACATGACGTTACATTTCCTTTGTGCTTTAACATACTTAAAGGGGAACCCTCATGGTGTGCAGTTTTTCTATTTTAATATGCTTCATACGTGTGTTGTAAAGATATCAAGGTCCGTCCACTCGTCGACACCATCAATGTCATTTCCCCAAATTTGCGTTTTCCATTTGTCGGCGGTCCGAAATTCACCCCGCTATTTTTTTTTGCGGACCGCAATTTCTTCACGACACGCGTTAAGACCGAAGCGGTCGAACGACGCAAATCGCACCTTCATCATGTAGAGGTCGTTCCTGTACGCAAAGGCTGCATCCAGATCGCTGTGGACCTCTTGGAACTCAGAACCAATGGGTTTGGAGGTGAAGTTGTGGTGAGTTTCATCGTGGCGAGGCTCAGCGCGGCGAGTGACGAAGTGGCCTAAAGAAGTCAACACGCAAAAAAACGGTCCTACGGTCAAGGAGGAGAAGAACCGAAGGATGGAACGTTCTCGGAGTCTTCATGTCCTCAGAGCGGGCCTAACTCGTAACGTAAGACAAAGAGGTACACAAATGCTGTGTTTTTTGTTGTTGCACGAACGTTCTGACAGCTGCTGCGGTTCAAAGCTGAGATCTTAAGAGCGAGTCGTCCACCTCTGAAGGCGAAGAGGGTCTTGGCGTCATCGTAGGTGACGGCGTCCAGGTGCACCCTGCTGCAGCTCTCTCTCTCCACATGATCGCCGTCCTCTCCTGCGAGGGGAGGGGCCG
>JAOPUI010000078.1:4098198-4108416 GCA_027123135.1 Urophycis floridana | reverse complement strand
CCACAACGCCGATTATATTTTTTGGTTTATGAATTTGCAACAACACCCCCCCCCCCCCAAATGCGAAACAATAACGATGTACCTTTTTGCATGTAACCTACGGAAGATGCGGTAGGTTGGGTACATTTAAGCGAGTTGTTCGGAGGCTATAACCCCAAGATGATGTAACAGCTCTCTGTATGTCGCTGTTTCACCCGCGATTGATAACGTGTACTACTATAGCCTTTATGAAAATTATACACCAACTTAATCAATGGGCCTACCCTATCTTCAATATATGCTTTTTTACATTGGATGAAAATCGAAATGTTCCAAATTGCATGTGAGAAGTATACAAATCAAGACGTGTGCTGTGCTGCAGGAATACATTCATTCGTTATCATTGAATCCGTTGACATTCACTTCCAAACGAGCGCGCCAGGTTTGCAACCCGATTCCGTACAGTAAACTGAATTCATAATAATAAGCCCAAAATAACATCCAAGCCTATGCACGCTGAACCATACTCCCAAGTAATTGTTGGAGAATAAAGTACCCCGTTGTAGCCACATCGGCTGTTTCTTTGGGGTTCGCTTGTGATATTATTATTATTATTTTTTTAACTTACATTTTCACTCAATTATAGCCTATGCTACCGGCTCCACTAAGGCTGTTGTGATTCTTGAGAAAATCTAATTATATTTTTAATGGGTTATATTCACAATTATGCATTCTGAGTAGGCCTGCTGTATAGTGCCTCCATGAACCAGTTGTGTTTGTTTGGAATTGTTTAATCATTCCGTCCATGGGTTCAACCGCTCATCCTAATGCTTCATAAAATGGTTTCCAAACGTTCCAATTAATAGGAGCCGCGTGTATTACGAGAGGCGCCGTGTCTTCGCAAAACCAAGTGCACCATGGCGTCACGCCAAAGGAAAACTAGAGACGAGGCATCTCATGTAAGCCTCTGTAGGTTATTACAGTCAGCCCAACAGAACTGCAATAAAAAAGAGGAATCGGCAATAGTCAGTGAGAATGTTTTCTCCGTTTACCGACGCCTTTTTAATCTAGAGACCACATCTCAAAATCCAGCCTGACCCACACAGTCTTTAATTCAGTAGGCTTACATTATGCTCATTGATATTTTCATTAGAAGTTAAAGGGAGTTTTACTTACACTTTGAAATTCAAAGTCCCAACATGTGCTTGAGTCCCAACAGACATACTTTCTCTCGGCTGTCTCAACTCACCAATGCAGTAAGTGGTAAATAATAGGAAGGCAAGGTTGACGTGCAAAACTTTAAAAAATTCTGTGTCTGTTAGCTCAAAGTGGGGCAGACAGAACGTTGTATGCCATTCATCCAAGTCTATTTCAACCCGCACCACAGGAAACACACAGGAGCTGATCCAAGTTCAAAGTCACGCCTGCCGACTATAAGAAGTTCTTTATTTCGCTGGAAAACCACAAAAACCTTCCACAGAAAAGGGGGAAAAAAACAGAGTTTTTAAAGAAAGAAAACTAAACCGACCAGAGGTACATAGCTTTGAGTTTCCCTTATGAGATGAAGGAGCAATCCTGATTAAATCCCAAAAGAATGGGCCTATTTCAACAGGTTCCAGAATGAAGAATAGCCTACTGAGAAATTATATACAAAGAATACAAACAATTGTATTTACCCTTACACGTCATAAAAAAGGAACACAGCCATTTCAAATGTAGACCTTGCAGCTGTCCAAAATTATTAATAATAAAAAAGCATAACCGAATTGCCTTATTAAATAAATACAACGGGAACAGTGTTAGGCCAAACAGAAAATATATATTAAAAAAAAAAGGCAACCGATTGCCTCATGTCGGATGAGGTCAATTGGGCTACCAGGCCTATTGGACACTAATGGGAATATATATGCATTTCTAGATTACTTCTCCATCTCTTCTCCGATACCGTGTGTTTCATGGATATTTAACCTATGACCTGTGACAACCACATTATGCTCCTTGCTGCTACAACACAGCTTATTGAAAAAAAATATAGTAGGCCTATGATGCATCGTCCGCGTTGTGGAAATTTAATTACCACATTCCTATTGAATGTCCTGTGGGGCAGATCCACTTTAATATCAAACAGAATGACATGAAATAATAATTCTTGTGTAAAAAAAAATAATAACATGGCGGAGATAGATGTAGGCTATATTTGAGATGGATAGAGCTATAAATAGAGATAGATACATATATAGATACATCACCATGTACATACTGCACATAGATCAAAAAATGGATACATGGATAGAAATGTGACATTGATTTATTCTGCAAATATTAGGCTATAAATCGATTCCGAAGTTAGTCCTACCCTCAAATAAAGACACAGGAATCTGTGACAGAAACGTCCTGCTGAGACCAGGGCACGTGCAGCGGTGCGTGATCTGTCAAACAACAGTAATGTTGCAGGAGCCTCAACTGATTATTTTGTTGTTTTGTGTTATTGTGATCATGAATAGTCTATAGGCCTACCTGCAGGTGTGAACTTATTTACCTTATTTTTAAGTTACTAATCAACACGCTCCAGCTATACCTGAAAAAATAGATAGAAGTTGTGGAAATTCTAAAGTTATATGAAGTCATAATCTACATTTATCCTCTTGATTGTAATTAGGCCTGCAAGAGGTTAAATCCGTGTTTTTTGCTGACAGACTCATAAAGTCTTCATCGCTCGGTGCTAATGAAATAAGTGTGCCTATCAGATCTATCTATTGCATGTTTTTTTTGCAGTGGCCTTGACTGCACTGTGCAGCCTTGGACGTCATGCAGGAATATAACTACAGTCACAAGTCTGCACCCCGCACGAGGACAAAACACTCAGATATATGAAGGGAAAACAAACGTTGGCAAATAAATATGAGAAAAAGTACCTGTACAATGTTTAAGTAATGTAATATTCCGGTACACTTATATCATTCGAATTTAATTTTATTATTCACGGTATAGATATACCAGTAAACAATGGTTATTATTCTGTTTGTTTGTAGGCCATGTAACTAATTAAATAATATGTAGCCTATATATTAATAATGGTCGGTGTGCCTATTACAATAAATTAAAATGCTAAAAACCACTGTATATTCACTATTTATTGAGCATGCCATACCATTTCCAGTGGGTAACGCCACTTTTTTTTTCAACATATGTTTACATAGTTACTATAATGGTTTAGATTCCGAATCGCCTGCTGATTTCACAATGTAAACGGAAAAGCCTGTCAGAAACCATTTGAGCCGTAAGCCTATTGACGTTCCGTTAATTTACATGCTTCAGCACCGGTAAACATAGTGCCGCACAAACAGATTTGCTGGTAACTTTGTGAGTACAACTTTTTGGAGTCAACAGCGATAAAGAGAGTGAGGGGGCGGAACCCTGCTGAGCCCCTGCGCTGAACGACAGCCAATCGCTTCGTTCTCTTAACTGCCAGTCACCGCAATCCGTCCAATACCCGCAGTGCCATTTCTAAACTGTATTCCCTACTGTGTCCTCCAACTGTTGTATGTTCTGCCAATCGCTTGAGGACAGAGTGAGAAAAGGAGCAAGCAGAGTTAGAAGCAGGACAAAAGAAGTTATAGACCTTTAAATATTCTAATGTTTTAGATAGTACGGTTTGGGTAAAAACAATAACGGCGAGTGTGGATGGACTTGGCAGTGTAGTTATGGAACCCCCTTTAAGCAAGAGGAATCCAGCGATAAGATTAGCGGATTTGGCAGCGACTCAACCCCTTCCTCATCAGAATATGACAGGCTTCCCGGGGCTAGGGGGGCATCACCCTCTCTCCCACCATGCCCACCTCCACCCCGGGGAGCTGGGCAACGACCCTGGAGTGGCACTCACTCCATTTGGACCAGAGCACATGGCACAGACAAATGCTCTCAAACTTAGCCCATCACAGCACCACATTCAGAGCCATCCTGAAGCCCAGACCGCGGTGTCTTTCACTTCTGCTCAGACCACAGTTGGTTTCCCCGTGGCTAACCCCCACTCGGGCTACTCAAGCAGCAGGGACTACATCCTCAGGAGAGAACTCTCGGCCTCTGCTATGCATGCACTTGGCGACCAGCATAGTTCCGCCTCCTCCCCTCATCACCATGGTATGTTCATCTCCCCAACAGGTGCTTATGGGCACACGGAAAGTGGGGCCCATCCACTTTTCACTGGACTTCACGAGCAGGCGTCCCCAGGTGCCCACCACCATGCCCTTAACGGGCAGATGCGTCTGGGTATACCGGGGGACATCTACGGCAGGCCGGAGCACTTCGGGCACAGAGCAGACCATTATGGACCATCCTCCCTCCACAGCTACAACTCCATGAACCTCAATGTTAACATCGCTTCAGCTCCTCACGGAGCGGCGGGGGCGTTTTTAAGATACATGCGGCAGCCCATAAAGCAAGAGTTAATCTGCAAATGGATTGACCAGGAACAAACGTCCAAAAAGCCCTGCTCCAAAACGTACAGCACCATGCACGAACTGGTCAACCATGTCACCGTGGAACACGTCGGGGGACCCGAGCAGAGCTCCCACGTCTGTTTTTGGGAGGAATGCCCGCGCGAAGGAAAGGCGTTCAAAGCAAAGTACAAACTGATCAATCACATCCGAGTGCACACGGGGGAGAAGCCGTTCCCGTGTCCATTCCCGGGTTGTGGAAAAGTTTTCGCCCGATCGGAAAATCTCAAGATCCATAAAAGGACTCACACAGGTCAGTAGAAAGACGACATCCCGGTTGTGAACGTGCATGATCGGTGCGCCAAAAAAAAGGCAGCGCTGCTTGAAACTTATTCTGTTTGGAAATAGCGATTCGTTTGATCTGATTTTAAGGGAACGAACGCGTAGTCAGTCTCCCAAACCACGCGTAAATAGGATTTTTTATAGCGGCCATCACAACGTCGTGGCGTCGCAACGCGATCGCCTCATCAAATTGCGTGTGATTATTTGCTTATGTCAGAACGTCATTCAGAAAGATAAGTTATTATTCGCGTGGACGTGGACAGTTGACGCGAGGAGATTATAGGATATGATTCGTAAAACGTGCTTACGTAGCCAACAGCCCGAACTGGCCCAGACGGGTCGGAGCGAGGAGCGCTGCATGCTTTTTGGGGTGGCAAAGCGACGCGTTACGTTCCATCCGTTTCGATGTGCATCATGTTTTACGCAACACAATTGCCCCAACTATTGCAAAGTTATTATGGGAACTTGGCACATCTATGATGTTGGCTTCATAATACAATAATAGCCTACTTCCTAATGCACTTCAAACAACAGCAATGGCGCCGAGGGCAGCTCAATTAAGATGGAAGGAAATGTTTCTGTACCGCTCGGTGTTCTCCACTACGTCCCGCAAACAACAGCCAGCAGGCTGAAGGCTGTAGTGTGCTTGAACGCTGAACATCTCAACACGTACGCTAGCACGTAGTGCTCTGTTAATACGCTATGACACTCAACGCACAGGATAAATCTATCCAAGTAATTAGATATAGATTATCAATACGCATGCTACTACATGCGTAGTAAGTAGGCGTGCAAAGTGTGGTGCGTGTGTGTGTGTGTGTGTGTGTGTGTGTGTGTGTGTGTGTGTGTGTGTGTGTGTGTGTGTGTATTTGTGTGTGTGTGCGTGCGCCTGTGTCTGTGTGTGAGTTCTAAGACATTACATAGGCTAGTTCGCTTATAGGACAACAACTGCTCCTTGTGGTCAAGGAGCAGTGTGGTTATGTTGTCCAGAGGTCCTCGGACTTAGGCCTAGAACGGTTCTAAAACATGCTACTGTGGTGTTAGAACAACAACAACAACAACAACACCTGTCTCCGTTTATCAGTGGAGAGGCGAGGTACTCCTCAGACCACTGATTCTCATGATCATATACAATATTATCATCAAATCAATCATGAATGCTGTCAAGCAGGTGTTGATTCAAATAAGTTGCTGGCCCAAATCTGAAAAGCCAGCCAAGCATGGGGGTCACCATGCTAGGCAGTATAAATCAGTTATACTGTGACATACTAAGTACTATGTGAAAGCAACAGACTTTTGCAAAGAGAAAGCCATATTTGCATTCGACACAGTCTATAAAAAATAAGTCCTGTGTTCCAGAGCTTTGGGGGGAGGGGCGCTCTTGTGAGTCGATACCGTGAGTTGAACTGAAATGTGTCTTGTTTCTCCTTCACCCAAGGAGAGAAACCGTTCAAGTGTGAGTTTGACGGCTGTGACCGAAAATTTGCCAACAGCAGCGACCGGAAGAAGCACTCTCACGTTCACACCAGCGACAAGCCTTACTACTGCAAGGTGCGGGGGTGCGACAAATCCTACACCCACCCCAGCTCCCTGAGGAAGCACATGAAGGTCCACTGCAAGTCCCCGCCGCCGCCGTCCGCCTCCGGCGCCGCCGGCTACATCTCCTCCGGCAACCCGCTCGGGGGCTCCCTCTCGCCCCACTCGGACCCTCCGCCGCACCACCGGAGCCGGGCGGCCGCCCTCTCGCCCCAGGTGACCAACCTCAACGAGTGGTACGTGTGCCAGGGCAGCGGCGGGCCCAACCACCTCCACACGCCCTCCAGCGACGTGCCCACGTCGGACTCGGACGACGAGGACTCGTTCAGGAGCTCGGACCCGAGGACGATGCTCTGATGGCGAGCTCGCCGCCGGTCCAGAGACCCAGTTGGGCTTTTTGTTTTGTTTTTGTTTTTTTCTCCTCCAAGTCGTCGATGTGGCCTGTCCGGGCGTGTGCACTTATCAGGGTGGGGGGGGGGGGGGGTTGGTGGGGGGCAGGGGTTGGGTGGGAATTGATCATTGTGTGCATTAATTTTATGTCATTTTTAATATCACTTGTATAAATCTTAATACTCTATTAATGCGCTCACATTGTGATACCTTGACTGCGGAGATGGATGAGGTCCACCATGTGGGATGTAACTGCCTTTGATATGCATCCATAATTGGGCAGACTCTTGCCAATCCAATCCTACACACATTTGAACTCACGTTGGCGTACGCGTTTGTTTACATGTGGGGAAAATGGTCCGTAGTGCCGCAAGTCTTTTTTATATGTGGGGGTGGTGGTGGTGGTGGGTGGGGGAATAGCCTACATTTTTCGTATCCACGGTATGAATTTTGAAGAACAAACATTGTATCCATTATGGCAATATGTACGGTTTATCTCGCATTACGTGGCAATACTCAACTACAAGGCTCCAAGATATGGTGGCGTCGCCTGTAAGATCCTTTTTTCATATTCTGGGAGTTCAACACTTGCCTATAAATCCCTGTCTGGTTCAGAGGGTATGTGGTGGCAACACAATGTTAATGGCGGTGTCTTGTTGAGATCCCCATGATGTGTAAGTATTCCATGATGACGAGGACAGCCTGCCTTCTCTTAAGATGTAATGTGATCATTTGTACAGGCCAACATGGAGTGTACTAGGCAACTAATTGGGTATTTTTAGGGTTCTCATAACTTTTGAGATTTATACCATACATTTGTTTGGATAGGATTTTGTAATATTTAAAAAAAACTATTTAAAACTATATTTTATGTATCAAAATACACCAATGTAATGCTCGTTAAAGAGTATATGAGTACGTCTCTCAAGACCCTAAATGTCTTCAGCGACAGCCTTTTGTCCCTTTGTATAAATGTAAGTGTATTGATTGCTTGTGAATGTCGTAGTTTTAATTCCGAAAATGTTGTTTTGTATATTGTAATTTATTCGCTGGTATCAGTGTTGTACTGAAATTACAGAGACACCAAAGAATAATAGTATCAGTTTTTGGTGATATGTTGTATGGATGCTTTTGTTGTGTTCTGTAAATGGAAAAAAAATACTTGAATAGTCTGTGTAATGTGAAAAAAATCCCTTTCTCGCATGTCCTTTTTGTAGTGATCTGTCTTTTCTCCTTGAGGTGCATGACGCTGTTGGATATGATGGATAAAAAGATGAATCAGTTATGATTTTTGCAGAACGTTAATGTTTCCAATACAAAACATTCCGTAAACAAACAAAGAATGCACACAAAACAGACACATGACATAAACAGTTAACAAGTGCAATTGCTTCAAGTATGTGTTATCCATATATTTAATGATGTCAGGAAGTTACAGTTGAAGAGTTCTTAAGTTCTTAAATTAATTCTAAATTAATTATTATAAGTGTGTAGAAGTGACTGAATAGTTTTCCAGGTTTTTTTCTTGTTTCATACCTAATGCAAAAAAGTAGGCAAAATTGAAAAATCAAAACACTTGCCAACTCAATAAAAAAAAGATACAGAGACACATGTAGCCTATAACGTATTTGTTATGTTTTGTTTTACTGTTGTTGTTTTTACATCTGACTGTTATCCCGCAAATGGGCCCAGCAGCCTGAACAGCGCTGTGGTATAAAACCAATCACCAGCCTAATAGTGGAACGTATGGGCCCCTGACGGTGTCGACTCCAAAAGGCAGGGCGCCACAAAGCAACCGAGGCATGAATCATTCATGGGGAGAAAAAAATAAAAAGATAAAAGGCATCTCACAATAAGACAGACCTTGTATAGAGTATATAAAACAAGACCCCTCTTATTTACTCCATTAAAAACGACGCGCAATCTCACTTTCAAAGTGGTGCCTGTCCCAGTCTATAGAATCAGAATGGGCCAACGTCAGTATTACGCCACTTCAAAGGCTGCAGCTCCGGAGCGGAAGGCTGGTTGCATTGACAGTCTTCACGGTGCGTTAGGATTTCTATGGCAATTGGGCAGTGAGACGCTCGCGTTTGAATATGTCCAGATGAAAACCACTAACTGCAACTAAATGAACTATAATCGCAGCCTACAATATCCCTCTCTTCAAATCATGCGTGATTTGTGGCTAGAAACGCATTTGACCGCATATCAAGTGGAGGCAGGGATGTGTTTTCTTCATTAACGCTTTAATAACGCCTCTTTTTGCTTGACCTTATTTGACCTTAGACAAAACGTGAATTTATTGTGGGCTATGCTTTAAATAGAAAACGGGATAATTTAAGAGGCTGCAGTTGCACAACGTTTATTGTTGTTGCTGAGTGTCATGCCCATAAAACCAGAGCAAAACTTTAGGTTTCGCAGAAGGGCCCATGCAGCTGCCTCGTAGTCCCTACTGGCAAGCGGCCACTGTAGCCATATAAGTTGCATAAAATCAGTCGTGTAGGAGAAAGTCCATGTCAACCCTCCGCTTTTTCTGACCACAATTTATTCACGCGTCGAAGGTCCCTAAGCACAACACAGCTTTTGTGGGCTCGAGTGTATCTTACTCTTGTAGGTTCCATTAATAAACAAGAGCACCATTAATGTTGCAAAATAAACAAGATGGAGAATAACCAAAGAGATGGTTCCTTTAGCATGAAAAGAGGGGGACTTAATAAAAGGAGTGAAGCGGTCACCCTTCAATGAGAAACGCTTTGAAGTAGAACTTATCTGAGAAATACTTTTGGGTTGTCCTAACGACGCCACTGAATAGGAAAGGAACTCCTTTGTCAGCGATTTGTTCTCCTTTTGTGGGATGTCCGTGAAAATCACTTACATGGGCCACCTTAAGATACTGCCTGCAAATCAGTAACCGGCGGAGTCAGACACACAGACGCCACTTCGGGGAGGACAAAGCAGAAGTCGAGGCGCAAACGGGCGCTCGTTCTCCTTCATTCCGCCCTTTAAGGGGCTGAATGATAATTTCTCGGACGACCGTAGGATCAAAACAAACGCTGTCTTGTCTTGACTTTACAAGCATTATCTTTCTGAATGTTGGTGGCACAAAGCCGTTCAAATGGTTGTGCGGGGGTGATCAGTCTGGTCGAAACTTTGAAATGTTTCTGTTAAAGGAGGAGCGCAGCGTCTCTCCGTTTGATCCGATGGCGCGGTTGCCAAAACAACATCGTCACTTTTGCGCCCCCCCCCATTTCTATGGGTTAAGGGTAATACATATAGGTTGAGGGTAATACATGTCTATGGGTTAAGGGTAATACATGTCTATGGGTTACGGGTAATACATGTCTATGGGTTATGGGTAATACATGTCTATGGGTTAAGGGTAATACATGTCTATGGGTTAAGGGTAATACATATAGGTTGAGGGTAATACATGTCTATGGGTTAAGGGTATTACCTGACTAAGGGTTAAAGGTAATAAATATCTATGAGTTAAGGGTAATACATGTCTATGGGTTAAGGGTAATACATGTCTATG
>JAOPUI010000078.1:3993664-4005958 GCA_027123135.1 Urophycis floridana | reverse complement strand
AAATACCTGGGTCTAACTCCACTGTCTGTCAGACTAGTGCGGACTAGTCAGACTGATGCGTTACGAACTGATGAAGCTGCTTGGATAAGAGGCGAAACGTCTTCACAGACAAATCTAAGTCCAGTTGCGTTCGATTTAACTGTTGGCCGGATCGCCGTCTAGTATCAGCTCTCCTAGCTTTGTAGCTGCTGCCAAGCCACAGCACTCACCTGCTCTGACATGGAGCACTGAAAAACCACAGTGATTTTCTCTGAGTCCTCTCTTTGCTCCTACCACACTCAGCATAGGAGACTCATTTCGCAGAAACACTTGCTTCATCAACGCAGCCACACACTGCTTTCCTGGAGCCACAGTGCCAGTTATTCTCAAGAAACTACCCGGCCTGCTTTGCTCTGCACCGTCCTCCATCAACCGGGTCCTAGTTCACGTAGGAACCAATGACACAGCTCGCTGTCAGTCAGAGCTGACCAAAAAGGACTTTAACGCCCTTTTTACCTTTTTTAAATACCTGTAGCAAGGACGTGTGGATTAGTGGTCCACTACCATCTAATGCCCGTGGAAGTGGGTGTTTCTCCAGAATCCTCAGTATTAACACCTGGCTCAAGTCCGCTTGCAAGATCCATAACATAACATCTATAACAACCGGCTCATCAAACTTGCCATCCTCCCTGTGGTCTACTGTCTCCTACTGGCTATTATAAACCTACTTTGATTGCTGTGAACAACTGGTTTCCTATTTATGTTGTTATTTCACATTGCAAATCAATGCACAGGCAAAGGTGGACAAACTATTAATCGTAGTGTCCAAGTTAATCAAGCTAGGTCAGCTAACACTGACCCTCACATCAGCAAGCTAACCTTTGGGCTATTTAACATCCGCTCACTGACCAGCAAGGGATCTCTGTGCCATGATCTACTGAATGAACATAAATTTGATTTATTGTGCTTGACTGAGACATGGTAACAGCCTAATGACTTTTCACACCTTAATCAACTATTAACTATTCCCCCTAGGTTTACATACTCTTCAAAATCCAGTCCCTCTGACAGAGGAGGTGTTTTGGCGATATTTTACAGTGAAAAGTGGAAAGTATCTTCCATTACCGTGTTGTTTAACTCTTGATTCATTTCCATTGCCTTGCAAATCAAGGGCCCAACTCCTACTATCCTTGCCGCTATTTATCGACCACCCAAGAAAAACAACGCCTTCCACTGGAACTCTCTTCCCTCGTAACTACCCCATGTTCTATGTCTCCAAATTTACTATTAATGGGACATTTCAACATCCACTTTGACAATGTGGCGGCACGAGGTATGGCGGGGGTGATGCCTTTTAAGGCAGTGGGACGATTGTAAGTGTTGCCAGACAACGCCACCCTTGCAATTTCACCCAGGGACCTCTTTTAAGTGAACTTACCCCAAAATGAAGGAAGGCACTTAGGTCCATCATGCAAATGAAGCAGAGACAGCAGTTCAACAATACAAACACTTTTATTGAAACACATCCCTATTCTAAAACCAATGTAAAAAAAAAAACAAATCACTCAATACTGGGAAACAAGCGGAACCAATCAGTGCTGAGACCTACTGTGAGTAACCACATCCAAGGAGGGGGGGATCCCAGGGACACCACAAGCCGAGCAAACAAAAGTAAAAGAATCAACCAAGTACAAACAACACCAAGGGGACACCGTGACCAGGACACCAATCCACCACCGTAGGCTCAGCACCTGAAAGGGGGGAGACCAGAGAGTAACCAGACTGGAACAAAATAATGAAATCAAAATAAGAACTAATAACATGAAAAATCTAACAAATGTACACGATTTCACGTAATCAAACAATGAAAAAGAAAAGCTCTATATTCACAAATGACATGCAACCCATAATAACCCAAAGAGACACAAAACTATAAGAAATGAAAGAAATGACCGCAAAGGAACAAAAAAAAAAAAACAACCATGTCCCATACAGTCCTCTCACACGCGCACACACCTACACCCACGTTGAGATGTGGCCACACAAACAATAACAGACAACGTTGCCGAGCCACCGCTTTGCCCCGGCAGCAACGGGGAGAAACACACACTCTCCAGCCGAATGAAGCGGCAGAGCGATGAGGGTCCGAGTCGACCCCGGCGAGGCGGTGAGTGTCCGACGCAAAGGCTGACCAAAGGCCAGGCGAAGCAGCACAGTTGGAGGGAGGCCCCGCGACCAGTCCAACTTTGTGCAACGCACAAACAAACAAACAAAACAAAACAAACAAAGCGAAAGAACGCGGAAACAAAGCAAAAACAAAACAGAACAAAGCAAACCAAAGCAGCGGTGGTTCTGCGGGCGGTTTAGCCGGCGCTGCGTCGCTGCCGTCCCGGCCAACACGCCGTGGAGCGGAGGGATCGGCGCGATACGAGAGCGACCGGCAGCGGTCAGCGAGCGGGATAAGCGAAGCGGTGAGCAGCGCGCGGCCAGCAGCAACACCCAAGCGAGCCTTCGTGAAAACAATACCTAAAATGAACACTGGATGGGCAACACACGGGGGAGAAATGCAGCCGCTGCCGGCAACTCGCCTGTCACCACACGGAAGCGGAAGTGGAGGAACGCACAGGCGTGACGTGACCCAGCCCCCGGGCAAGCCAGAGGCCGACAGGTGCCCTACGTCTTCCACCGTGATTGGTTGGGACTGCAGCACAGCTGGCCGGTCACCATGACAACCAACTACATGTTGCCACATATACAACATCTCTGGCTAAGTGCCAAGTTACGAAGTTACAAAGTGCCAACACGTACAACTTAGAAGAGAGCATGCGCATAGAGGTTTTTCACACACACACACACACACACACACACACACACACACACAAACCCCCGAAAAAACCAACATGGTCATGGTCATGGTCACATAAGCCAAATTGTCGCAATTGTAGCAGTTCTCTTTTCAGTAATAGGCCTACTGTCTTACTGTCTGTTGCAAACACGTGTCACTCACTCACTCCCTCCAGTTATATTGCACCTTCAACGGCATGTGCACAGGGCTGGGCAAGACAAGGTGTGAAGTCTTATCACCGCGGTGTTAAAGTCATGCACTGCACTGCAAAGGATAGCTGGTGCGCGCACAACACAACTATCAACCCGCGTTTGATTATTATCAAATCATTGATTTATTGATGATTATTATTGTCATTCATTCTGTTAAGTGGAATATCAGTGGTATCACTTGAACATAAATGACGTCACAAGGGAAAACTAGCCTATATCATTTATTTCCCCGTAAATATCAACTTTGAGCTGTATTTGCAGATTTCCTTTCTGAGAATCATGAGTTGGCGAGAGAGGGCTTCAGTTGAAAACAGTGTGAGAAAAAAAAAGTTGCATCACGATATTGTACTTTCACATGGACACTGTATCGCGGGAGGGCTGTTATGTAGCTACTAAGTCCACAATCCATGAATTTCTTGCCATTCTAAAACATATTTTTTTTAAAAACCCACTCTTTTGACACCACAGAAAAACACATCTACTCAGCATATACAAACACCACATCCTCCCACCATTGTGGCTGATCGGTTTCAGGACATATCTCATTCTCTCGCGCTATAGAGAGAAATGAGAGTGCGAGAGCAAGACAAACAGAGGGAGGGAGGAAGAGAGCGACAGAGGTGTTTTTTTTGTCTCTATGGTTTAGGGCAGCCTCCCCCCGACCACCAGTGCGGTTACTCCTCCCCATCCACGCGGACATGCACACAGACAGTCACACAATACACATCACAGTCAATTGGGAGGAATTAATTCTGCTTCTGTTTGGTGAGTTCCCTTATTCTGGGTACACTCTCATTGTAATTCTTCATGGCTATTTAATTACCACTACCGCCCTGTTCTTTCTGCTCTGAAAAGCTGAACCGGCGTATGGCGAATAGTATTTCATGATGTCATGTTTTGTTTGGCGGGATGTCGACACACAATGTGTGTTAACGGTTTAGCGGGATGTGTTGAAGTCACAAGTCACACAACGTGTGTCGACGGTTGAGTGGGATGCGTTGTACTTAAGACAGGTATTTCAAAGCCAGCATGTGCAAACACATGTCGGCTTAAACATCTTTGATTGTGCATCTGTGATCTCTAATGCTCTGTACACAAGTTAGTTTGGGTTACCTCGACGTCCTATGCCACGTGTTAGCCTGTGTATTTAGAATAAGAAGAATCGGAGAGAATGCAGATGGAAATCCAACGTCTCACACTTTCACCACCATTTCCCAGCCACAGTGTATGTACTTCATCATATGTTGACATGGCATGACATTCAGATACATTCACACACACACACACACACACACACACACGTTACATACAAATGTATGGTCATGGTGGCTGACAGAACAGGAAACACTGTACTCTCTCGCTGGGTTTCTGTTGCCAGGGGCCGATACAACATGGCTCTCGTAGAGATGGCTACGGCACGGGTAGGTGATGGCAGATGGACCCGTGGGAACACAGCTTCCTCGTATACAATGTGGCCTGTCAACACACATTTTGTAGTAAGGTGAGAGCGAGCACAGCCCAGATGTATTTATAGTCGTCAAGGCAAGTCCTTGGAATTGTTTGCAGACTTCCGCAGATGACGAGTGAAACAAAAAGGTCGAAGTGAGAGGATTCGTTTCTAAATAGGGCGTCTTTATTGTTTCACCGACAAACTAGCTGGATTCAGATTCAAGTGAGCTGATGCTTCACAACAACATCACAGGGGCCCTTCTTAACAAGAGGGTTTTAGCGTTTAACACACAAGGCCTTTCATCATAGATCAAGCTGAAAGGTCAGGACAACTGTGCGTTGGAAACAAGGTCAACACTCGACTATGAAACTATCAAAAGGAATTAGTTAAATGTATGACCGCGATTCAAGACGATGCCCAAACAACATTTGAAATGCCCACACCCTATCCCTGGACACACATGTTTTTCCATGAGCGTGAACACATGTACATTTCTGCATGTGTCACATGCTGGTTTGGGTGCATAGGCCACGGCTTGTTTTCGACGGAGGTTTCCTCTTGATGCAAGAGGGCACTGCGGGCCGCTTGCAAAAAAAAAACTGTACACCAGGAAACGCCTGAGTGGACACTGTATATAGAACACACGTTGGCCCCCCTCCCCAAAAATAAAATCCCCTCTCAAAGTGAAGCCACAGAGAAAGCGACACTTGAAATTCCAGAGGGGGAATTTTCAGAAACCGAAAAACAAAAACAAAAACAAACAAAAAAAAAGATTGCTCAGAACTTGTGACTTCTCTCCTCGCAGGCCGGAGGTCGACATGGTGTCCGCCTCGTCGGTCTCGCCCTCAGCCTGGCCGTCTGCCACGCCGGCCAGCAACGACTCCTGTCCCACGCTGTACGCCCACAAGCCCTACGCCCGGGTCCTCATGCCCCTCTTCTACTCCGTGGTGTTCGTGGTGGGGCTGTCGGGCAACGCGCTGGCGCTGCACGTGATCCGGCCCAACAGGAAGAAGATGAACTCCACCACGCTGTACTCCCTGAACCTGGTCATCTCGGACATCCTCTTCACCCTCTCCGTGCCCTTCCGGCTGGTCTACTACGCCATGGGCTTCGACTGGCCCATGGGCGAGGCCCTGTGCAAGGTGTCGGGGCTCGTCTTCTACCTCAACACGTACGCCGGCGTCAACTTCATGACCTGCCTGAGCGTCGACCGCTTCATCGCCGTGGTGCTGCCGCAGCGTCTCGGGCGCTTCCGGCGCGTGGACAACGTGCGCTACATCTGCCTGGGCGTCTGGCTGCTGGTGCTGGCCCAGACGCTGCCCCTGCTGAACATGAACATGACCCGCCGGGAGGAGCACGGCGGCCACGTCACCTGCATGGAGTACCCCAGCTTCGAGGCGGTGGACCACATCGCCGTCATCCTGATCGGCGCCGTCTTCCTGGGCTACGTCATCCCCATGGCCACCCTCCTGCTGTGCTACTCGGTGCTCTGCTCCAAGCTGCGGCTCAGCGCCCGCAACAGGCGCCTGCTGGACAAGTCGGGCCGCAGCCGGAAGGCCATCGGCGTGATCTGCTGCGTGTCGCTGGTGTTCGTGCTGTGCTACAGCCCCTACCACGTGGACCTCCTGCAGTACATGGCGCGCAAGCTGCTGCAGGCCCCGCCGCCGGGCTGCGCCGAGCTCACCGCCTTCCAGGTGTCGCTGCACGTCACCGTGTGCCTGATGAACCTCAACCCCTGCCTGGACCCCTTCATCTACTTCTTCGCCTGCCGGGGCTACAAGAAGAAGGTGATGCAGCTGCTGCGGCGCCACGCCAGCGCCTCGTTCTCCAGCGTCGGCCGCACGTCGGTGGAGGGCTCCTCGCGCGACGCGGCCGCCGACTGCAAGGTGCCGCTCAGCGCCATACGCCGCTCGGCGTACGAGGACGCGGTGAGGGAGAGCGAGAGGGACGCGGCGAGGGAGAGCGAGGGGGACGCGGCGAGGGAGAGCGAGAGGGACGCGGCGAGGGAGAGCGAGGGAGACGCGGCGAGGGAGAGCGAGGGGGACGCGGCGAGGGAGAGCGAGGGGGACGCGGCGAGGGAGAGCGAGGGGGACGCGGCGAGGGAGAGCGAGACCCTACCTCTGTGGACGATTGACTCTCTTGATGACGGGAGGGAGGGACGAGTCGCACTCCTCGTGGCGTGAAATGCTTTAGATCCATGATAGGTCCACACGCTGTCATCAGGAGATGATCAGAAGGGGAGTTGAAGTGACTGTCATGTCAATCCCCTCGAGGGAATTGAAGTGAAGCAGATTGTGTGTGATCTACTGGTTTCTGAGAAGATTGCTTGTTGTTGACTGGTTGTTTTTTCTTCCCTCAGTCATGTTTGGTTCTTATGTTTTGTTACACGTTGTTGTTGTTGTTGTTGTTGTTTAAATTGTTTAAAAAGTCTAATTTACATATTTATCAAGGACATTGTCAAAACATGAACAATAGTGATGTAAGTGATGTTGGAATTTTTATGTAATGTATGACCGGCACTTTTTTTTACCGAGGTTATTTTTGATAAGATTGTGTTGAATTGCGAAATTAATAATGCATATGAATCCATTAAATGCTTAATAGTAGTGACTTGCGACAATAGTATCTGTGAAAAGGGTCAAGGTTAGACTACAATGAATAGTGCACTTACCCATTTCTACCTGTAGAGGGCAGCAGATCACTGCTAGTGAACCGAGTGAATGCATTAAAGTAAACACTCAATTCCAAAGGCATTCATATTTCCGATATACACGCCATGCCTGTCAAAAAAAATTCCACGGTCAATCAAAAGCATACTTTTTGTTGTTGAAGAAATTATAAAAAAAAAAAAACAAATACGGCAAAAACATGTAGAAAGAGGAAGGCGTTGATGGCACTTCATGTTAGAAATCCATCAAATTATACATACATGATTATAATAACACATGATGTTCCCCACTATGAAGATTGAGCATCAAAAGTATCAGCCACATGATAGGTATCTCAAAAAGGGAAAACATCACACAGACTGTTGTCATAACAACATATTGCAATGAACACAAAGTGCCATCTGGCAAGGTTTTTTTCAGGACATATTGAGAGGACAAGCAGACAGATAATTATTTAACTGGAATATGAAATAAATTCAACTAACATGCTTCATTCTAGTGTAAGGATAACCTAAGAAAAAAACATTCAATTCTTGTAAAACACAAATGGTGACTGGGCTTAGGTCATGGAAGTCCCCAGGAGGGTGGGGGTGGTGGGGGGGGGGGGGAGTCACATGGCACGCGGTTCGATCTTACACCAGGAAGTGGTGCAGTGATTTCCTGTTAGATAATGTACCATATGAGAAGATGCCGCATGTATCGTGCACGTCACCCATGTCTTTATTCTATAGCATATAGTTTTAACAAACTAAGTCCATGGTAAAAACACTACTCCCACCCCCAACACACACACACACACACACACACACGCACGCATGCACGCACGCACGCACGCACGCACACACGCACACTCACACACACACACAGAAACACACACTCGGGTGAAATGTACAAAGTCAAGTGGAACACGGAATACAGATGAATATAGTGTGTGTGTGTGTGTGTGTGTGTGTGTGTGTGTGTGTGTGTTTGTGCGTGCGTTGCATCCATTAAGGCAGCGCGCGGAGCACCAGCGTCTCACAGCATCAGCGTGAAGTGTCTATTACCGCCATCTTATTTCCTGTTTATATGGCGACTGCCTCAACATCCTGTGTTTAATTACTTCTCCGCGGCAGCAGATGCTTTTCACAGCAACCTGCTGTGAATTACTCCCCTGAGAGCTAATGTGCTGTGACAGACCCCACTTTTCCAATCAATAACTCGCCCTAAATCTGCCATCTCTCTGCCTGCCAAACTTACTCCCACTTCAAATGGCGCATCACTTTCTTTAAGGGGGTGTAATTGCGGAAAGAAAAAAAAGGACCCCCCCCCCGGCAGAACCACTGAGACTTCAGGAGGAGAGGGAGGCGGAGCCGGAGAGGGAGTCGTCTTGTGTTTGGGTGAATGTCTTACTGAAAAGCTCGACCACGACCTGGCTGGCTCCGTCCTTGGTCTTCACGGTGTGGGCCACAGCGTACTCGCCGTACTGGGCGTGGATGAAGGTGAAGTCGTTGTCGTTGTTCCAGACTGAAGAGCGCGAGGACAAAAGGGGCGCTTTTCAGCGATGCGTTTGGGATTTGCAGTGGGGTGTGCGGGTGTTCCCGTATGTGTGTGTGTGTGTGTGCCTTTTTGCGTCGTGCGCCTGTGTGTATTTGGGTGGGTTTGTGTTTGTGTTTGTGTGATTAACCTTAAGCCATTGAAATGCTTGCAACTTGTTCTGGTGACTTTCTGACTGTATCAGCAGCAATTCAATGTTTCAGGTCTCTTCTATCAAATGTTCTCTTTGTAAGTCGCTTTCGATAAAAGCGTCTGCTAAATGCTCCCTCAATGTAAATGTAAATGTGAACGTGTGAGGATGTGAGCGCGTACCGTCGCTGTGGAAGGAGAAGCGTCCGGCAGTTCCCCCTTGTTTGAGGAGTTGGGACATTTTCCAGCAGCTTCCATCGGCGCTGAAACAGAGAGAAGGAGAGAGATGGGACCTCTTGCCAACCCAGCAGGCCCTGGTACACCCAACACGGGGAGGGGGGGGAACGTTTTCCTGACGCAGTGGTACTTCAACTCACTTGAGGTGAGAGTAAGAGGTCTGCAGGTCTCCCGACTCGGTGGCGGCCATGACTGTGACGCCCATCTTCATGTCGGCCTTGTGGTTGACGAACCACTGGGCGTTGGTGGCGAAACCAGCCAGACGCCACTTGCCATTCATCTGAGACAGAGACAGAGAGAGAGAGAGTGAGAGAGAGAGAGAGAGAGAGAGAGGGAGAGAGAGAGAGAGATAGAGAGAGAGAGAGAGAGAGAGAGAGAGAGAGAGGTAGACATGGGGAATGAATGGACAGGTTAAATTAGAGGCAACTGAACAGCTAAAACTCTTTGTGATGCCGCTCTCCTTCAGCATGATGTTCAGCATGAGGCTCTCTTACCTGCGTCACGTCAAAGTCCGTCACAGGTGTCACGTCGGCGTACACGCCGAGCAAGCACAGCAAGGCTGGCAGGGTCCTTAGCAGGGAGTTCATGGTCTGGGTTGGTGCCGGGTGGAGAGTGGATGCTCGTCAGTGATGGGAGGATCAGGAGGTAAAGAACATGGAGCTGTGGAGCCCTTTATATAGGCCCCCGGCCTCACTCTCTCCTCCCACTCTTCATCCTCAACATCATCTTCCTCCCACCCCCCCAGGTGTCAATGCTCCTCCCCAGAGGGGTGGGCACGCACACACACACACACACACACACACACATTGTACATGTTGAGAGTAAACCCCGATTCAAATGTACTCCCTTTCTTTTTCATTTCATCTTCATCTTCTTCATTTATTATGTCTTTTATTGCTTTTTAAATCTTACTTTTATTGAAATTCCCATGGAATGGCAACATTTTAGACTACTCATTTAGAGTTGTTGCATTTGATCTAAATTGTGGATAATTAACTTTGAAGGCCTTTTTGTGAACAAACGACCACCTCACCTTTGTTTCAACTTCAGAGTCGCTCCAACATACATTTTTGCAACAGTTTGCAAAATTGCATACAACATTGATTTTTGTGCATTTCTCTCCTCACTATTGTTCACTACATGCACCCTGACCTGATGCAAATTGTTGGTTACATAACACACACACACACCCACACACACACACACAATCCATGCACACAGTTGGAGTTGGGTAATCCAGTTCATTTTGTAACCATACTTTGTAACCCACCCCCCACTATTTCTTCAGCATCTGGTCTCCATTTGCTGCACCCCCTCCTCACTTTCCCCTGACTTCTCCTTTCTGTAAGAATAAATGAATAAAATAATAATAAAATAATAAAATCGTTGATAAGATGCTAGTATCTGCACGTTAAAGGCATCACATTTGTTGGCAGAAGACTTTGAGATATCAGTGGCCCAAGAGCAAAAACTCCCGTCTCTTGTGAGAGAACAGAGAAAGAATGTGTGTGTTTTTTTGCTATTTTTTTAGGGACAGCCAATACTGTATCTGGACTATGTTATTTTAGTTATTTAGTTATTACTTTATTGTGTGTTAACAACCAGGTATTGGTGCCTCACAAAGTGTAGATAGGAGAGTTTTGAGAGATGAGATGAGATAGAACTTTTTTTGTCCTCCCAGGGGGGAAATTCTTTTGTCACAGCAGCCGTAATCTACAGTAAAACATTTACATTTACATTCCGGGCATTTAGCAGACGCCTTCATCCAAAGCGAATTACAAAAAGTACATTTGTCAGAAGAAGGTGCAATTTAATTGCTGTTAATACAGAATAAGAAAGTCACCAGAACCAGAAAGTCACCAGAAGTTTCAAACATTTCAATTGCAAGGTTAACCATTGCTAGTATACAATACATTTATAATACAATACATTTACAAGAACAAATTTTCAAATTTACAAGAGGTTCAACCATAGTGCAATGGTGTATACAATTTACATCCTGTGTAGAACAAAAATAAAAGAATGTCTTTTTTCAGTTATTTACAGCAGCACATAGCCGTAGGGGTTATGAGATGAGAATGAAATATGAACTTTCCCCCTTTTCCTGGATGATTTTGCAGATGGGAGGTTTTGCTCTTCAGCCATCGATAGGCTTTCCTGTGTGTTATTGTTTTATCATGCTGTAATGGTGCGTTTCATGTTTTTTTGCTGTAAAGGATCATATTTAAAGTGTGCAAGACTATAACGCCTGTTACACCTGTACTACAAAAAAATGTGCCTCTAAGGAAATAGACATTGAGTTTATTCAGCAGATTTGTATTTAACATCACCTATAAACGGAGGCCAGCAGAATCCTTTTGAGTGCTGCTTGCTCAGAACAAGGGGACACAATCTATGGAAAATGAGAAAGAAAGACATACAGTAGAATATTGACTTAACAGACAAAGCGATCAAGACCTAATTGAACCAACCTCACTTCTATTTAAGTTCAGTTATGAAACATCCCAAATTGTCAACAGATGTTGCATAACATGACCCAAACGGCGAACTGTACAGAGGCCCGGGGGCGGAGCAGTGATTTATAAAGTTATGTGAAAAGGGAGGCAGGGCCGGCTCCCACACTCGGCCATTTGGTATCATCATCTGGCTTGCACATCATGAAAGGCCTGACACATATGTAAGAATAATTACTATGTTGATTTTACTTACCAATAACATGTATTTTGTCTACAGGGCCACGGTGACCCGTTGATAAATGACAAGGATCCCTTTTGTGAGGAATGCATATTCACAAAAACACTCCAATGAAATACATTTGCAGGAATGCATGACCGATGGAAAGGGGGTTTGGGGTTTGGATTAGAAGTGTGTGACTGCAATGGATCATGACACGTTTCATTTTAATGTTGAAAAAAACAAACATTTCCACATGTATGGGTTGCTGAAAAGTGTAGTCGTTTACCAAAGGTGTCTCCTGATGTGACTGTGACATTAGGTTTCTCCTCACTGGGAGCGTGGATGTGGACTCACTGAAGTCTGGGAAGGGAAACAGGTAGGCCAGCCTCGTGCCATGCTCCTGGATAAGCTCCTCAAAGTTGGCTATCATGGGTTCTGAGTAGTTGATTGTAGAGCGACCTGCGTGATCTGTGTGTGTGTGTGTGTGTGTGTGTGTGTGTGTGTGTGTGTGTGTGTGTGTGTGAGAGAGAGAGTGCGTACGTGAGTGAGTGTGATTTGAGA
>JAOPUI010000078.1:3732117-3745293 GCA_027123135.1 Urophycis floridana | reverse complement strand
CGCGCCCGCCCCAGAGCCCGCGCCCCCCCCCCCCACCCCCCCCCCCCCCCCCCCCCCCCGCGCCCCCCCCCCCGCGCGCGCGAGAGATGGGAAAGAGAGAGAGAGAGAGATGATAAACAAGATGGGATAATGGGGAGCGAAGGGTCTAATTAATTTTGAAATGTGATAACAGGTAGTCTCTGCTAACTGCCTTAGTTATTTAGCAGAGAGCAAATATTGTCCTTAGGACAGCGACAAGGCCAGGGGGATAAGCCAGGACAACTGTTCTATGTGTCTATATTTGTATGTTGTTTAATCCATTCCATTGTATGTATGATACAGGCCTTTTCAGTCGATGATTTTTAAGCTGTTGACTGCAAAAAAATAAGTGTATCCAAATATTACACTATTTGTAATATTGGTTAGTCTTTGAAGTATTAGTATTATACTGGTATTATTTATTGATGTTATATTGCTATTTAAAGCTGATGAGATCAAAAAGTGTAATTACATTTGGCATCAATGTACTGTATATACGCAAATCAGCTCAGCTCAAAAATAATAATTCAATGGTATTCAAGAGCTGATGAAAATAAAAGACCAAGAAGGCCTTTACATCGAGTTTTACAAGACTATCAATGTCTCCCTCTGCCATCAGAAGAGCCAAGAAGACTCTCCAAACCCCCAGGATCAGAGGATTACAATGGCTGTTTCTTCAACAGTATTGTAATTGTCTTTATTGTATTTGCTTTGGACCTTCTATAGCGATGCTAAATCCTTCATGGAATTAGAAAATAGCAGAATAAACTAAAAAAAAAAAAACATATCCAATAATGAATAACGTATTGTTCATCATCGTTATGTATTGATCAATATTCTTGTATAGTTCCATTCCAGTTTGTAGCCTACCTGATGTCATCTCCGTGTCGCGTTCATTCGCTCCTAGTCTCCAGAGGAATTGGCAGCCTACAAAACATAACTGTATTATTAAAGGTAGCCCTACAGCTTTGATAATAGTTTAAATACTAGCATTTTGTTTTTCTTTCGTTATTTCCCTAATCACAAATGCCCTAGAAATCTTGAAGGACTTTTTTGTTATTTCTGTTCACGTCATTTGAATAATTTCATTGTAATAAAGGGGCAAATAAACAAATGCCTGTATGAATATTCAGAAGTCAGCTTTAGTCCATACTTCAAAAGCCTTTTCGAAAACATTGCAACAGCATGCGCAGTCTGCTATGCAGCTGCTGGTTTTTCATAATGTATACTGGATAATATTCATTTATTCTTATTTCTCCAAACAGAGTCCATGCGTATGTGCACGGGTCTGTTTGTCCACATATTCAGAAGTTCTGAAATCTAGACAGCATTTCTGCGTCAATAAGTGCCTCTCCTGTCATGCAGCATGAAATAAATGAATATCAAAAGTTCTGAATTATATATCTGACCGTGTCTTTTGTGTGTGTGTGTGTGTGCGCGGGCGCGCGCGCGCGCGCGCGTGTGTGTGTGTGTGTGCCTGACTGTGAGTGTGTGTGTGTGTGTGTGTATAAAACCTAATCATATTGTTTCTTCAACTTAAACATAGCTGACCCTTTTCCCCCTTCGCGGGGATTATGTTCCCAGTTTTGATCTCGGACGTCTGGTCACTTGTAGAATATAATAATATTCTATTACTGTTAAGCAAACTATGAATAATAAAACACGCCAAAACATGTCTCCTTCATCATAGCTACACGTATTACAAAAAACCGCGTGAAAATCAATGGTATTCAGTGAGATAAGATTAATTAAAAGCGCTGAGTTCATTTCTCCTGTCAAATGAATTACACTGAGTGGAGCGGATCACCACTCCAAGATGGCGGCCCCGCGTCTCGTCAGCCCAGTGGGCAGTAGCGTTTGATGCTGCGTCTATGCCATATGATGTCTATGGCTTTGAGGCTGTCATATTTAGGCTTCCTGTGCATACCTCCTTCCACCGGACTGTAACTTTTTAAATTCCCCCCAAACTTCCAGTAGAGGTGGAGGTGTTGCCTCTGTTTACAAGTCGTTTTGAACTGCAGAATTAATTCTGCCCTTACCCGTTTTATCTGCAGTGGTGTACCGTCCACCCAAATTCAACAAAGACTTTATCCATGACTGCTGATTTTTTTTATCTGGGATTATGGTTAAATACGATCATATAATAATTTGTGATGATTTTAATGTCCATGTTTGTTGTGAGTCACAGCCTCTGACCCGGGACTTTCTGAACCTCATCGACTCATTCAGTCTTAACCTCTTAAGGCTTAGCGGTCACATGCGTGGACAGCACTTTTTTTAGCTCTTATGTCAACAATCGTGTTCACTGCTGAATTGGGGCAATTATGGACACGTACGTGGGGACTTACACTGCCATCTGGTGGTGTCAGAAGAGTCTAACATGCTACGGTAAAATTTCAACATGGCGGCCAACTCAAGGGAAGATTCAAGTGGCAGCTCCATACACAAACATCGACCAGGTAAGAAGTCCTGTCTTATTGTATGGCTTATTCTTATTTAGATATTTATAGAAGTGTTGGACACTGTCATGACACGCAAATTTAAAAAAAAAGTGTAAAAATAATAACTTAGCAAGTCGCTAAATATGAAGTACACGTATGTGTACTTATGGACTGATGCTCCTCGAAAAAGCTTATATGCTAGTAAACATGCACACATTTAAAATGAGAAAATGAGTATCTCTGGTGCAGCTAAAAAGCTGTACATTGTCTAAATGTAATACATAACAATTCAATCACTAAATACATATACACATGCATAGATTAGTTGGGTTAAAATGTCAGTAAAATATATTATATTATATATTATTATTATATATATTATAGTAAACTAAACTAGCTTGCAGCTAACTCTGGTGTAGTTAAAAGCTGTAGCAGCTATATTTTACAGTACCATTGAAATAATTAAAAAATAAATAATGCATAACTACATGAATGACATTGATATTTGTATTTGTATTTGATTTTGTGCTGTTTTTATTTCCAGAGCGTTTTTCTGTGCAAAAAGCTTTGGAGCAACTTGGGTTAATTGATGGAGACAACTCAGATTTGGCCTTGTCTGACAACGATGATCCCATCCTGGATGAAAATTACCAACCATCACCACAGGAGCAAAGCAGCAGTGAGGATAAGGGTGACATTAGTGATGATGAGGACCCCATTCCTGAGCCCACTGAGCACAGAAGAGGACGTAAACGTCTCCGTGGTGCAGATAATGGTTAGCCAAGACCTAGTAGATTTTTGTTTATGTTATGTTGTTAGGGCCTCAGGGCTACGTGAAGGATTGGAGGCAAAATGCTTATTTACAACACTTGTTGACAGGTTCATTGACAGGGACAGAGTACAGGGACGGGTTCATCCCGCACTCCCAGACGTCGACGTCGAATTGAAACGATCGAGACTCGTCGAACTGAAACGATTGAGACTGATAGCTCAGAAGATGACTCTGAGGAGCCAACACCAGGACCAGGCCAAACCAAAAAAAAGAAAAAGGAAGAGTCCAAATAAGGTAATAGTTATTATTTTAGCACGCCTTGAGGGTAATTCTTCAAATTTCATGTAAACGTCCACACAGATTCAAGTATTTTATGCACCAATTATATGCCTCATTTGCTTAAATGGGTCAAATGTAACTTACTGCAATAAATACTATTTTATTCTGATTCTGGTTGTGCGGGACATGGAATACGCTGGAAGGCTTCTCCATTGACGCCAAACCTCACAGAGTATCAGCATCAGGACGAAACTGATCTAGACAGACATGGCTGGACCCCACTAGAGAATTTTGAACAGTACATAGATAGAGATCTGATGACAATGATTTCAGAATGTTCTAATGTTATGTCACTATCTAAGAGTGGGGACCCACTCAACATGTCAGTCGATGAGGTTTACCACTTTTTTGGGGCCTGTATTTTGATGTCCTGCATCCGATACCCAACCATTAGGATGTACTGGTCCAAAGCTTTGAAAATCACTGCCATCACTGACAGATTAACGCGTGCCAGATTCTTCAAACTGAGGGGAGCAATAAAAGTGGTAATCGATGATGTGCCTGACCTAAGGATGTTGGACAAATTCTGGAAGGTGAGGCCTTTGCTGGATCGGATTCTGCTTCGCTGCAAGTCTCTGAATCGACCTGATTGTACATCTATTGATGAGCAGATGATACCTTTCACAGGAGCCTGTCCGTGCAGACAATATATGCCAATGAAGCCAAACACATTTGGCATAAAGAACTTTATTTGTGCTACAGCAGATGGCATTGTGCTTGACTTTGAGCTCTATCAAGGTACAAATTCACTGATTGAGAAGGTCGAAGAACCCGAGGGCCTGGGTTTGGGAAGCTTAGTCATCGAGCGTCTGTGTCAAACTCTGAAACGTGGCACAAAAGTGTATTGTGACCGGTTCTTCACCACCATCAAAGGTGTGCAACGAATGATGGAGAAGGAGCTGTACATAACTGGTACAGAACCGAAGAACCGACTCGCTGAAGCGAACCACATGTTACTCAGCGACAAAGCCATGAAAAACGCAGGAAGAGGTACCTCATCAGAAGTGTCCGCTTAAGATGGAAAGTTGTGTCACCGTCTCACGACCAAGCATTGTCCGTGAGTACAACAAGATGGGTGGAGTTGACTTGTTGGATAGAATGATCAGTTACTATCGCATGAGCACCCGTACTAAGAAGTGGACAATGCGGATGGTAATGCACTTCACAGATCTGGCTTTAGCCAACAGCTGGCTACTCTACCGCAAAGACCATGCAATATTTGTTGGACCAAAGACAAGACCCATCCAGTTCCTTCTGTTCCGTATGGAAGTGGCAAAGATCCTATTGGCCCAGCATCACGGTGCAGATGCTGACCTATCGGAACAATCAGAGGAAGAAGATTCAAATCAAGGGGTAAAACGTCATGTTACAGATTTGCCCCATGTCTCGTTCCGCTGGAGGGCTAATGCCCACCTCCCAGAGATGATTGGCCTGAAGAATGCGATGCGCTGCAGACAACCAGGCTGCACTGGAAGAAACCGAGTGCGTTGTGTGACCTGTAAAGTGTTCTTGTGCTTGCAAACCAAACGCAACTGTTACTCAGCCTTTCACACTCCGTAAGCAGGCCAGGTCCTTCGGTCCTCAATGATCGCACCCTTTCACATATCCTGTTTTTTTTTTACATTACGAATACAAAATTTCACATGAGCCATACTGTAACTGTAACTGTCAAAAAAGGGGCAACATGTTTGTTCACTATGATGTGTTTTCATTTTTTTTTTAACTATGACTTTCAAAACACAGTAGTAGCCTGATGGAAAACATGACAATTAAAAAAGAAAATAGTTGAATGTTTTATATTTTGTTACACGCATACAATGCCATCCTGCAACTGTTTGCAGCTCTTCAAATGATCCATGCAGTGTAGTTTTACTTGTCCAAAAGGGGCAAAAATGCAATGTTCCATGTTTTTGCAATGTTTTTACTCTCTGATACATGTTAAAAAATGTGTGTTATGTATGTGTGTATGTAATGTATGTGTTATTAATAGCAATAGTATGTGTTAATAACAGCAGTCAGGAAAAAAATGCTGTGTTCAAGGTGGAAATAAAGAGTTTTTCATTCTATTACACAAAGGTGACTTAATTGTGTTTTATAGAAATTCAGAACAAGAATCAAGTACATCATATCCAAAGATGATGCTTAGTTTTTATTCTAATTAGGTTCCAATAAGCCCAAATAGCAAAGAGAAATAAAAAATGCATGTAAAAAAACAGCTTGGGCCTCCGGCCCAACTCACGAAAAGGGTCACACACTAGATCTTGTGTTATCCTATGGTGTTTCTGTATCTGTGAATGAAATCTGTGCCATGTCTTTCTCCGACCACTCCCCAATTCTGTTCTCTGTATCAGTCCCATGCTCAGGTAGTACCCCTAGTGCCTCCAAACGGGTCTCGCGCCTGATTAACCCCTCGACTGCTGGGCAATTTTCAGCCGCTTTCAATGACTCCCCCTTGTGTAGGCCGTCACTGGGCCTTAGCTGTGTTTATACTGCTGATCAGCTTCTATCTATGTTCTCTTCAGCCAGCACTAAAATACTGGACTCCGCTGCTCCAACAAGTTATCTTTAAGCTTGTGGGTACCTATTAAAAGTTCCCACAAAGATAACTAGGTTACAATAGGTATTTTACATACTTACCGTTCCACTTGAAGTAAAGTTGTTTCCTGGTCAGAGCACTGCCGCCGATGCCTGTGCTCATCCTGCCAAGTGTAGAGCACAGTTGACGCACAAGACGCTGGTCATTTCACGTGACCAGGCAGGTTTTTGAATTAGACCCCTCCCTTTTCTTATGAAAGTAAACATACCAAGTTATCTCTGCTAAACATGATTAGTCCAATGAATCTTTCAGCTAAATAGTACAAGCTACTAATGTTGTTAAGTAATGATAGCAGGTTTTTACAAAACATAAAAGAATAAGTAATGATCACTCTGAAGTTTAATTAGAAACAAAATCTGGGTTTACAGTGCAGAGTCGAAAGGGGTGAAACATAATAGATTGAATACAAATATATGAACATATCATTTAATATAATCTTTCACATTTTAGTCTCTATCAAAATGTTATGTAGGCCTATATGTTTACTTATAATTTAAAACGTTCAATCAAATAGCATTACATATTAATTAGTTTGTAAAATAAGAAAAAAAAATTGGAGAAACTACGTGTGAACGCCCCTGGTTTCCCAGAGCTGTAATTTACCAACGTTACGATTTAGATGCGATTATTGGATTGGCTCAAAGATTGATTGATTGATTGATAGATTGAAAAGCCTTGCTCGATCATGCGTTCTGGTCTGCCCAGAGCTCTACAACAAACATTACAAACGTCCCTGCAACGCTGCAGAAATGATTTGCCTCTTGGCAACGGCTGGCAGACAGCACAGACAGAGTGCCCTCAGGGGCACGTGATTCTTTTGGTGGGAGTGTAGCATTAACCGAAAGACAAAACACCTTCATGGAAGTATGTTTCCATGTAAGCGTTTTGTTTTTCGTTAAGCACTTGAAAAGAAAGCCTTCCACCACTCCACTGCTGCTTTGCTGTATTGTTTTTCAAATGTCAGATGACATTTGCTTTTTGGGAAAATTAAATGTTCTTAGTCTTTTTCTTCAGATTTTCAGTATCTTGAAAACCTGTAAATATTAGTAACAAATCCAAATGACATTTTATCCTCCCCAAAATGGCATAATTCTAACATAATGGTTAAATGATGGTGTTTGACACTTTCACTTTCGGACATGCCTTCAATTAACAAGGTGTCACATCCTTCATGAGTAGGCGGATATGGGGTCAAACGAGATTCTGGCTAATGCCCTGGTGAGATGTAGATATGTGCATGTGTTGGCTTATCAAAAAACCCTCTGAAAGAGGCACTCTCCAAGAACCTTGGCTGTCTGGTTATATACTCCAAAAATGAATTATTTGTAGGGAGGAGATAAAAAATAATAAGGTGTAGAAAGAAACATGCCTGGGTCTGTTGAGAGAGATGCAACGAAATGTGAAGGTATCGAATTGATAATAAATAAGAGGTAGAAAGCAGGTGGTAGGTAACACCACTGCCTTGCAGCTTCGATGGTCAAAAGTGGACAGAGGAAGGTCCCCACCGTGTCCATCTCCTGTTCTCTCTATGGTGATATTCTACCCATGGCAAATTCTTTCCCTCAATTAGATGAGGATTCAGAAGGGGAATTTTTAGGGGAAATTGTATTTCTACAGTCTAAGATTATTAATCTGGACGATATGGATGATTGGCTTTCGGTAACATAGTGACGGTATCATTCATGTAATGTTTAGTTGAGCTTATGTTTAGAAATGAAATAAAATTTAATTTGATAAAATTATATAAATAAAATTAATTCCTTTATTTCTCATTCATGTCCTTACTCCACTGACACAAGCACGCAAGCGTTTGCACATTCACACACACACACACACACACACACACACACACACACGTAATTGTGTCCCACCACACAGATCCAGACTAAACTCTTTAATGTTTAAGCACTGGGAATGTTTAGCTATTATGTAAAACATTGCTTAACGTTTTAAGCAATGGAATATTTAAGACTGGAAAAAAATTGCTATTTTCGCACCAGAGATGATTTTATTCATTTTTGTAATATGCATTCAATAAACTAAACACTTGTGTACCCCATCGGCAATCAATTTTAACATGGTTATCAAAGTTTGGTCCAGTATTTCCATAATGTTCCCAGGGCTGTAGTTGGAGTGAAGTGGTCTATTAAGACAGATGCAATAGCAAGGAACAGTTCTGTTCTGAGCTATGTTTATAGATATTGGAACTGGAACATGAGTACACTGTAAAATGCTGTTTAATTGAGGTATAATCTCATAAAATTTCCCCAAAAACATGTTATTTTATTTGATTGGAAGGAGGCATTTTCAAATTGTAGCATCGAATGACGCACAAGTACCAATTAGAGCTTGGCCCTTATGGGCTTGCTGGGGGTCTGTAGATCACTGGAGATCGGGATACATTTTTTGTGATTTGCATCAAAGCAGATCTCCACTTGTTCAAGACTATCTAAATTAATTATGTTCAGCCACTCTTTGTATGTGTCTGAGTGTGTGGGTTTGTGTGTGCATGTGGCTCATCAGAGGCCCAGATGTGTTTTGTTCGTCTCTTTCTGACCATATTCGGTCTCACTCTGGTCCTCCTCCTTTCGTTACTCATTGCAGTTGGCTGCTGCTGTGGCCAAGGTACGGCCTCCTCGTCCTGCTCCCCTCTTCCTCCTGCTCTCCTCCTCCTCCTGCTCCTATCCACCCCACTGATGTGGACAGCTGTTGCCTGGATGGCTGAGGACCGGTGCAGGCAGACTTTGCGGGTTGCCTTGTGTCCTTGCTTAGGAAAATACAGCCTTTTCAGAGAGGTACGTTTGTTCAGTAGTAGACGTATCTTGACTATTGTAATCTACTACCGGTGCACATGGTACATAAAATGAGCAAACCCATAATTAGAGTTGTGCGTGACCCCTGTGTTCGACCTGTGATGACACCCCTCTGAAAAGGGTCTTTTGTTCTAAACATGAACCAAAGCCCCTGAACCTGCCTGTTTTATTGTATCCCTCTGGGACAGGCTGTCGGCTGCCCTGTTAAGCCTCTTCAGTTCAGTTTCAATAACTGGAGGACACAGGGGTGTCACATGAATGCTTCATCAGCAGGTGAAAGAAAGCAGGAAATGATTACTTCTGGAATTGGTCCTTGCTGGTTGCACCTCGACCGGAGCATGAGGCTGTTGTTTTTATAGGAGGCGGGTTTTAGTCATTAATGCAATATATTATAATTGTCTGTATCTTTAAAATATTTTGGATGTTGAAATGTTAGCAAAGGCAACCTATATTCAATGCAAGTAAACATTGCCAACTGTGCCAACTGCTTACCAGATTAGTGTTCAATATACACAACACAGATCATTGTTGTGCATAGGAATTTAGATTTCCCTTCATATTATTCTTCACACTAAATTTCTGCAAATACTGGAGGTTAAATGACTGAACCTCCAGATTTCATTCAAATTATATTACAAAGGTCTACTTCCATATAGCTGTGCTACATATTTTTAATTTTTGTAAAATTAACACTTTAAGATATTTGAAATTAAAAATGCAAAAAACTCCCATAGAGATAACATTGAGCCTAGCTTTCCATTGTTCTGTTTGACTCCACTAATTGCTTTCCTGCTTTCAACTGGGCATCATAGCTCAGTGTCTAGAGTGTGTTCCACAACCGGAAGGTTGGCGTTTTGATCCCTACCTCAACTGAATTTATCTCAATAATTATGGGCATTCTTACCAATAAGTAATTCCTCTTATGGAATAACATTTTCTAGTTTTACATCTATGACTGTAGTTTACAGTAAATAGATAGCTGTTGTATAGCTGTTGAAAATAGGCTGTGGCGAAAGAAAATAAACCTCGAAATTGTTCTCTGAATTTATGGAACAGAATTTACAGCGTGTGTGTACATTCCCATTCAACTATGTGATTTGTAGTTATTTTATTGACAGAGGAAAGAAAGCACAACAATCCAATTCAATGTTCACAGACCTTCGCTAAACTGTGACCCAGCTGTTTACAGACTGAATGTATCCCCTATGTGCCTCATCGCTCTAGGCTGCTCCATGCTGTCGTCTTTTGGAAGTTCCTACTTGTACCTTTCACAATCCAGGCAACCATGGTTTTTGGTAAGGGGGGGGGGGGGATTCAGTCACCGCTAGATTCCACTAATTTCTTCACACCGTGCCTCTAATATAGCCCAATCAAACAGCCTGTGTGCATACCGCCATTAATCTAACAAGACAACAAGCTGTTATCAGGGTGATTACAGTCACAAGACTACTCAGACGGTGGACCCCACACGCGGTTTGGTAGACGACAGGCTGTTATCAGTGTGATTATGGTGCCATGATGACACGGACAGTCGGACACACACACACACACACACACACACACACACACACACACGGTTTTGGTACACACTACATTTCGAGGGGCTTATGCAAGCATTACACAATTTCCCTCAGGGATTAATAAAGTATGTCTGTCTGTCTGTCTGTCTGTCTGTCTTCTTAGCAAAGGGGTGCCGTGGTTCAGAAAGTATTGTAGTAGAAAGAAGTATCGATACAGCCATAGCATTAGCTTAAGTAGAAAAAAAAACATGCCAGCAGTAAACCACAAACATTAATGCAATGTCGGATTTCTAGCTGTGTTTACTGCTTTTCTGAGCAGAAATGTATCTGCTTGCGCTGTTGGTGACATTAGGTTAATCTGATGGGCTGAAGGTGTTGCCTGTTAAGGCATGGCTTCAAATTAACTGCTTACAGCGAAAGGCCAGACTCTCTGGAGAAAAGGAATGAAAATATCTTGCAAGGCTGGTAAAACCAGGCTATAACTGGGTAAACATATCAGCTCATTAGAGGCTGATCAACAGCATGTGTTTAACCTAGAGAGGGTGTGATCTATTGAAAACTAACACACAGGAGGTGTTAGGTTCTGCTTTAAGAGAGTCTTATACTTTAAGCTACAGTATACATTGAGAAAGAGCAGAAGACATTACTCTAACCTTGTTTTTTTCTTCTCTTTACACTTTGTTTGTTTTGTGTGAAGTTAGTGTGATGTGTCAACATGTTTCCAAGAATATGATGCTTACTCTACGAAAACCACTTCACAAATTATTTCATGGTGTCAAACTTGTGTATGTGTATGTGTGGGCTTAAAGGTCGTTTGCTTCATAAAAAAACACTGCAGATTAATTTCTAATTAGACGTTCATTATAGTTGGCGATAATGGGGCAAAGGGTAATTCACTAATAGGAGTAATATGCTAATTGGATCTAAGCTAATTTTCCTTTGCTGCCAAAGATTTCAGAGGCCCTGGAGGTGAACACAGAGGGGTGCTTACTGCCAACCTTCAGCAGTGGCGTGTGAGAGTGTGAGAGACACACACAAACATGTATGAACACATGGGTTGCAAGGCAAGTGTGTCTGTGCTCTTGAAACGTAGCTGCATGGAGAATATTCTCGGAGTGAGATTGACAGTATACTGCAACTTTTAAAGAGTGTGGGCGACTGACGTTTTAAGAGTTTTAATCTTGTGATTATCTTACATAGAATAACTTCATTATGACCCAATGTGTGTTTCTTTTATTTAAATGAATGGTTGTATGTGTATAGTGTTTATCTACACTGTGATATTTAAAACAAACTATCTTGCCAAGAGATCATTTATGTACTGGGTGTCCTCAGATCATGAATGAAAAGAACTGCGCTTGTAATTGTATCTGCGTTGCTGCTTGTTAAAATGTGCTCCAGTGTAGTAGTACAGTATGGTAGTAATAAAGTGTAAGGTAGTGGCACAGAAGGAAGTGTGTGCAGAAGGGTCACTATTTGTCATGCTAGTAAACACACCAGCCAGTCAATGAACTGCGTTCACCTCGACCCATAAGTATCTCCCATGACGTGAATTGATAATGCTAATGAATTCAGCATCTGTCTAAGCATTTATATGTTTCCTTAAAACACACACCCACACTAATACACACTCTCACTCTGACGCACACACACTCACAAACGCACTATCCGCCAACCCTGCGGCCACATGCACACAGGGAAATCCCATTCAAGTGAATTACATTTTGCCCTGAAAAAAAGAGGGCCACTATTATTACTAGAGAGCGGGATTTCTAGAGATATGTGATAGTTTTATGGGACAATATTGATCCCTCGGCCTCCCCCATGTCTTTCATTAGAGCCATCTCCATTTGGCCAGGAATCGCATTAGCGGCCGGTCGATATCGTCCGCTGTGGATGGCATGACAGCAGAGCGAGCAGCCGTACACGCCAGCTAAGCGGGTCTGAATTACTCGGGGAGCCTTTAAACGGCGATGATGACTCGGGGTAACCTTGGTTTTTCTTGCCCACTGTCTTCTCCGGCAGTGGGGTGATTAATAGTTGTGTTTTGTTAATCCTCATACAGCTGATGGAAACCAGGGGAGTTTTTTTTTTAATTGTAACACGGCGAGGCATGCGGGTCAAACCTGTGGAGCCTCGCTCGTCCGATAGTATCGGGGCATTCGTCATCGTCAGACTGATTTATCACGGGCCATATTGTTTCATCACACCGGTCTCGTTAATTATTGTGCGTGGCTGGTGGTGTTTTGGCGGAAGGGTTAATAAACCCGACGACTTAAAAAAAAAAGAAACAAAACTGAAACGTCTCCAGAGTGTCTCCTTAAGCCCAAACCAATTTCAGTCGGGATCAACAATGCCTATTTCACTGCACCCACGGGAGACATTAAGGAGTGTAATGACACCCCCGGCTGGAGAGACTTCCTGTTACCTCAATGTCTCTGTTCAAATGTGTTTCATGGAGTGTGTGCTTGAGCTATGGCGCTTCACTTTTCTTTTCTCTGTATTTATAGATTTAGATTTAATCTCAAGTTACAATTACCACCTCCATGCCTGCTGTCTGGAACAAAACACACACAGACACACGCACGCACGCCCGCACGCACACACACACACAGACACGCACGCACACACACACACACACACACACACACACACACACACACACACACACACACAC
>JAOPUI010000078.1:3670765-3683996 GCA_027123135.1 Urophycis floridana | reverse complement strand
GCCCCCCCCCCCCCCCCCCCCCCCCCTCCCCCCCACCCCCCCCACCCCCGCCGCCCCGCGGCTCCCGGGGGGGGGGGGGGGGGGGGGGGGGGGGGGGGGGGGCGCCGGCGAAGGAGCCGACCTTTTAGCGGCGCACAAAAGGGGCCTCTGTGTGTCTGTTGACAGGAAGGGAGCGCCAGGGAGGGCTCGGCCCACGCCCCGCCGGCGCTGCGCCTCTTCCACGTGCGCGGCACCAGCGAGTTCAACACCCAGGCCATCGAGGTCGCCGCCCGCTGCTCCAACCTCAACTCCAACGACGTGTTTGTGCTCAGCACGGAGAACACCTGCTTCCTGTGGTACGGGAAGGTGAGCGCCGCTGCTCTTTGTCCTCTTTGTTGGACGAATGCACCTTGAATAAAGTTGTAGGGATTCAATGTCCGGCCTTTTGAGATGTTGAGTTTGTTTATGTCGCAGTGTAGACGTTGAATTTGGCACTGGTGAGCTGAGCAGACACCCCCTCCCCCCCAACTTTTTTTTTTTATGTCTCCTGGATAACCACACCTTCTTGCCAAGCAGGAAATGATGCATTGTCTACTCTAGAAATGTTTTTAGGGTTCCTCAGGTGTGAGTGAACTTGCAACTTGCATCAGCAGCTAGTGAAACGGGGAAACGTCTACAGAAATGTATGAAGTTCGAGAAAGCAGAGATCTCAGAGACGACAGGGCTATTTCAACAGGAATTGTCTTTTTAAACAACAGACACAGAATAGGTGCCAGTCAATGTCTACGTGACGAATGCACAATGGTGTCGCTTGCAGGGCTGCAGTGGAGACGAACGACTGATGGGTAAATCCCTGGCCGACATCATTTCCAAAAGGGAGAAGCTTGTCATAGCGGAGGGCCAGGAGCCCGCCCTCTTCTGGGTCAGCCTGGGGGGCAAAACGCAGTATGCCAACAGCAAGAGGTACCTGGCCTGGGGTCTTTGCAAGGAGGAAACGCCAATACAGATGCTGACACATTGAGCTCTTCCTGTTCATTTGACCAAATAGATAATGTAACTGAACCTTCAAGATATATAATATTTGTACATTGAATATTCCAAATGAGAACATGCCCCGATGCTCCAGCCAGGGTGGCAGTATAGTGGGTAGAGCGGGTGGACAGAGCGGGTTGGGGGTTCGATCCCCTTGATCCCCCTCCTCCAACTGTCCACATGTCGAACCCCACAAACGTACCGATTGTCAGTCGCTTTGGGAAAAAAAAAAGTGTCCGCTAAATGTTCCCGTTTACCCCTTTAGAAGAAAAGTAATAATAAATCCATCACAAGCTAAAAAAAAAAAAAAACATACATTGGCAGAATATTGAAGCAAAATATCCACTCATGTTTTGTGGATCACGTTCTGCTACAACGCCTTCAAAATGACGAGCGAAAGGAAGGCGCTTGCTTGCCGCTGCAGTCCTGAAGCGTCGTCTGCTCCTCCTCGCCCCAACAGACTCCAGGAGGGCCTGAGCACCGTCAGCCCGAGGCTCTTCGAGTGCTCCAACCAGACGGGCCGCTTCATGGCCACCGAGATCACCAACTTCGACCAGGAGGACCTCGATGAGGACGACGTCATGCTCCTCGACATCTGGGACATGGTGCGGAGCGGTTTCATTTTTCGTCGTTGATAGTTCAATGTGGTTTCGTTCTGGGTTTGTTGGACCGTTTGGTCCCCAGCTTTTTGCTAGTGTGGTGTTCTTGCGTTGGACGGCGAGTAGTTACGTTTGAGTTTCGGCGACGCGCTCTTCGCATCTGTGCACGTCCAGTCATGTGAGCCGGGTGCATTGTCGGCTGCTTGTCTCCCCGCAGGTGTTCCTGTGGATGGGGAATGGAGCCAATCCCGTCGAGAAGGACGCCGCCGTGACGACCGCCCAGGAGTACCTGCGCTCGCACCCGGCCGGGCGGGACGTGGACACGCCCGTTGTGCTGATCAAGCAGGGCTTCGAACCCCCCACCTTCACGGGATGGTTCCACGCCTGGGACCCGCAGAGGTGGAGTGTACGTGTCTCCAACCTCTGCCCGTTCATGCATCCTCGAGCCAGATGCTCGAACATGAACGAACCAAAAAAAAAAACATTTCCCAAGAAACATTTTCTGTAGATTGCTGTGGATGAACTGTTGTTTTTTTTCACCAGGGTGGAAAGTCATACCATGAGTTGAAGGCCGAACTCGGAGATGCCACTGACATCATCAAAATCACAGTGGTAAGTGAAATAGACCATGCAGGGCAACCCCCCCACCCCCCAGCAAAAAAACACTTCCCTTCCAAAGCCACCAGGATGTCCGGTGTGACGAGCTCCCCTGCCAATGTCAGGACTGCAGAGTCACTCCCCATCTTACGGAAGAGACTCAAGACACTTGTTCAGAGTTCACATGAACCCTGCATAACATCCATCCTCTACCAAAGCCCTACCCTCATGCTCTTGTGTGTTGTACGTCTTGGCACTTAATAATTGCTCTTTGTACCTTGGCACTTAGTCAGAGATGTTGTATATTAGCAATGGTTAACCTAGCAGTTGGAATGCTTGAAACTTGTTCTGGTGACTTGCTTATGTCTGCTAAATGCCCTAAATGTAAATGTAAATATCCACGTTACCAATATGTGTGTCTCTCTCTAGGATATGGCCAAGGTACCCACAAAGGGCAGCCTCGGGATGGGAATCCTTCCTCCCTCCCCCTTAGTCACTTTCCCTGCCGAAAAACTGGTCCACCAGCAGACAGAGGATCTGCCGGAGGGAGTTGATCCAACCAGGAAAGAGGTGAGGTTGCCCATGGGAAATGAAGTTTTGCACCCAGGTGCATAATGTTACACAGCCATGAACCCTAATGCATGGATTTAGTAAAGGCTGAAAGAGGAAACCAGCTGGAAACAACCACAATTAGTTGACTTCCCTCTTTCGTTTTCACATATTCTTGAGCAAGATGTCAAACCAAGATGTCCATATCGTCAAAGATTTAAAAAAAAAAGATATGGCTCTGTGGTCTCACGCCATCATATGCCAGTGTACAGAATAAGAATAAAATACATGATGATATAAACTTGATTCGGACATGTGCAAAATATTATGTTTGGGTTGGTCGGAGTTGACCGTCTGCGTGTGTGTGTGTGTGTGTGTGTGTGTGTGTGTGTGTGTGTGTGTCTGTGTGTGTGTGTGTGTGCAGGAACACCTCAACAATGAGGACTTTGCCCTAGTCCTGGGGATGTCCCGGATGGAGTTCTACTCCATGCCACCGTGGAAGCAACAGAAGCTGAAGAAGGAGAAGGGCCTCTTTTAGACAGCGACCTCTTCTGGCCTTGTGCTGGGTAGTCCTCTAATGTTAAATGGTGTTGAGTGTTAAGAGAATGCTGACTGTATGGATGCACAGCAGTGGGTGCAGAAGGTAGCCATTTATATTCTGTAGTGTATGATGAATACGCCGATATTGAATGATGAAGGGCGTACAAAGAGGGGAATATGAGGTTTCACATGTCACTCGTTTTGTCTGTCAGTATGCTGCTGTGTGGGAATGTGGGAATAATGGAATGACAATTGATGCTAAGTGGGATGTCTGGTATTGTGAGTTTGCAGGTATAATGAAAAAACACTTGTGTGTGCTTGCCTCATAATTTAGTGCATACATGATGTTTATTTTATTTAACACACATTTGTGTAGTCTTATAGTAAATTATATAACATGCTTACTGGTTTCATGAATTGGCCTCGCTTCACTGAAATCTCTGAAATCTCACCAAGTAACTTAATTTTGCTTAAAATGCACTCTTGCACTCAAAACACTTTTTTTTTGTTTCCAGGTAAGATAGTACATGTTCAATTAAATCCATCCAGTAAGAATGAGGCAAGTCTGAAACAAGTCATAGTCTTAAATATATATCACAGAAGTTTAAGAAACCTTTAGAGAAGGTTTCCTAGAGCATAGAGTTAGTGAAATATAATGTGCCAAATAGTGATTTATATCTTTGAAAGGAAAGCTGTCTATTTTTAATGTATTAAAACAACCCATTTTGTCTCTATGGAGATCTAGTCAACAATAAAATAATACAAGCTCATCTGTGTCCTTCACCATGATAAATGTCCGATCTCGGGGAAACGTTAAAAATTGAAATGTATGTCATTAACATAGGCTACATCACATGTGTCAAACTCAAGGCCCGCGGGCCATATCCGGCCCGCCATGCCATTTCATGTGGCCCATGAGAGCTTAAAAAGGCAAATGCTGCTTCACAGCATACAGTACAGCCACTATGAACTACATCTCCCACAATGCAGTTCAATGTTGTGATCCACAAAATCCTGCCGCTAGACTGCAGTGGTTCCAGTGCTTCCATATATGTTTACATTTATATAAATGCATGTACAATATTTGTACACTTGAATAAATAATAATCAAATGCAGAGACAGTAACTTAACAATATGTTAAGGAGTAGTTAAATGTATATAGTCTTACAATCACAACCGGCCCTTTGAGCGCAACCATAATGCTGATGTGGCCCAGGGTGAGAATGAGTTTGACACCCCTGGGCTACATGTAGCCTATTAGAATACAACTACAAATATATCTCGTTTCAGCCACCAGGAAGCAGTGTTTTTCAATCATCTTAACAGTTTTACAAGTGAAACCAGGCCAAATACTGTTCTACAATAATAATTTTAGAAATCATCCAGAGGTCCAATATTTATACAGCTACACTATATGTTTCTCCTGTATATTTCCCTAAACTTAAACTACCAAAATAATGCCATCATGTTAACTAATCTCTGACATCACACAGCCAACCGCACAAGTGACACAACCATGTTGTGAATAACGTTAACTAGAGACACAGCTCATTTCTGTACCGGTAAACCCATGACAACCTGCGAAGTTGTTATATATCTACCAGATAAAAAGCTGTGTCAGAAGTGGGATTCGAACCCACGCCTCCATTCGGAGACCAGAAATCCCTTTACCAGGAAGGTTTATCACCTTGAGTCTGGCGCCTTAGACCGCTCGGCCATCCTGACAACTGCTTTTAACGGAAGCTAAAACACTTTATGAATTCGGACAAAGACAACATTATTTATTTTGATTGAAGTGAGTTTTTTCATGCGTAACTTACCTTCAGAAGCTGCTCGTTTATTTGGCTTACTGGCCGAATGCGATGCATGCGGATCTGAATGTGAGATAAAACGGTTACGCAGAAAATGTGAAAGAGCAGGATTAAAAACGTAACGAAGACCATAGCTTTGGAAAAAACATTCGGGAAAAAGCACGGGCTTTACCAAGAACATATGTTCATCGTATGTAAAAGGTATGTCAGAAGTGGGATTTGAACCCACGCCTCCATTCGGAGACCAGAAACCCCATGATATGGAAGGTACTACCTTGAGTCTGGCGCCTTAGACCACTCGGCCATCCTGACAACTGACATAACGGTGGAAATTATCGTGTAAGTAGGTGTTTCAAACAAATGATGTTACATATACTCATGAAGTTGTACATGGTTGTTAAAAAAGACAACCGAAGGACATGGTAGTGAAACTCGTGCGAGAAATAGCAAATTAATACATTCACATTAAAATAATATTCTCGAGTTGTGGGTGTAGGCCTGCGATGAGATACAACTGTGTATTAGAATTTGACTGCAATATTAAGACAGTACGGCTTTTACATGACGGAGAACCATTTAAACAAAAAGCATTTAAGAAAATACAGAAACAGTCGTTGCGTAAAACTCGTACGTAACATGCCCGACTCGTACATGAGGCTACATGATGTTTAAACCAATAGGAACGCATAGGTTGGAACATTTCCGGGATTTGTCAAATCACGTGATACTTTACCATCTGCCACGCCCTCCTTACTACATAACACGTTTATGTTCTTATGAAACCGTGTGGTTATTCTGAGTCAAGTGCTGCTCAATTCACGTCAAGTAACCAGTGTATACTTTTGCAGTAAACATGTCGATATATAGGAACGCCGTCTGGTTGGTTAAAGGACTTCAGGAGTATACAAAGTAAGTCAGGATTCGTTTGATGAGTTATGAACCGTTTTGTCTGTTAAACAACCACTACCGCGTTTTTTGTGAGCCTCTCAATATGATCGTTTCAATTAGGCAAATTGGGAAAACATCGTTTCAGGGACAATGTCTAGGTTTAAAGGTAAAACATGAACAATTGCTTAGAAGTATGATGGATCGAAATATTGATGTGATGAAGAACGTGCACTCTGGAGATGCTGAAACAATTGGCGGTGAACCTTCACCACTCTTCGACCTATACCCAGCTCCGAAACCACGATACCAGATTAATCTTTATTTTATTTCATATTAGGTACCGCCGTCTTGCACTGTGTTGATTGTCATTGTCTATTGTTTTTTTGCCATACACCAACCACCAAGTCAAATTCCTTGTAGCCTATGTGCAAACCTACTTGGCAATTAACATATTTCTGATTCTGAAGATTACGATTAATCAGGTACTGCTTTACCTAAGTTAAGACCTTGTGTTTTCACTTTACAATAAATTAGCTCACTTAAACCCTTCAGGCCCAAGTCTGATGAAGCCATTGAGTAGCTGATATCCGTTATTATATGAGTATGTTTGTGACTTCTCACCTGTTTTCTTAGTCAACCCTGACCCTTCGTCGTTGCTTCATATTGGCTACACTGGATCACTGCGTTGCTCTTTATCTCCCACAGAAGTGGTTACGAAGCAGCAGCAAAGCATTTTACCCCTGGGGATCTAGACGTGAACGTTAACGGTCGGTCGTTTGTGATCACCGGGGCCAACAGCGGGATCGGTAAAAGCACAGCCCTGGAAATAGCAAACAGAGGTGAGTGATTTGGGTTTCGATTTGTGTGGGAAAAAAATCCCTGTGCTCAACGTAGTTTCGTGACAAAACGAACCCTGTCAATTCTTCACAGTTGCAGTCCAGCCACTAACGAGGTTGATACAGTTGGCCGCGGGTAACCTAATGGTTTGACAAGAGTTTTCTGTGTGTTTCTACAGGGGGAACAGTTCACATGGTGTGTCGTAACAAGGAGAGGGCACAAGCAGCTCAGAATGAAATCATTGATCAGAGTAAAAACCAGGCAAGAAGCTTGGCCATTTTTTCCTTAATTGGGATACCACACAGTTTCTTGCTGTCGCTTAAAATGTTATCTCTTTCCTAACTACATTGGTTTCGTTCCAAATCAACCATTCATTGTATTTTTTTGCATCATCTGTAGTGACTCTGAACAGTTTTTCTTTTCCAATGTTCCTTGTTCAGAATGTACACATACACATTGTGGATATGTCCAGTGCTCGGCAAGTATGGGAGTTCGCCCAGAACTTCGCACAAGAAAACACTGTACATGTGCTGGTAGGTAGCTTCCTGGAGATCGCCTCTTTGACCTTTGCTTGCAGATACTTACAAAAATGGATAATATGCATTATTCTTTCTTAATAACTCATAGATCAACAATGCTGGCTGCATGGTTAACCAGCGAGAGTTGACAGAGGAGGGGTTGGAGAAGAATTTTGCCACAAATACACTAGGTAAGTAAAGACTACGCCACGTAGATTTGAAAGTCACACCTGTGTGCAGTTTGGATTCATTCTCGGGTTCTCTCGATAGGAACATACATCCTGACTACCGCCTTGCTGCCGGCACTGAAGAAGGCTGAGTATCCCAGAGTGGTCAGTTCCTCTACCCTGTTCATGGGGGCCTTTCAATTCATACAGTTTGTAGAATATAGAACAAATGAAGGGCAGACACACAAATGATTGCTTCCCACATTCAGGGAGTTCCTACATTATATAGATGTGTTGTTATTGCTATTAAAGGAACACGTGTGTATGTTTTTCTGGTGTTTAGATCACAGTGTCATCCGGAGGCATGCTGGTCCAGAAGCTGAACGTGGATGATCTGCAGTTTGAGAAGGGCACCTTTGACGGCACCATGGCCTACGCCCAGAATAAAGTAAGCTGGGCATCATAAGAAGAAGAAAAAAAATGGAGAGAAAGACAATACAATGAAAAACAAAGGTGGAAGTGTGGGAGGGGAGCGGGTTTGTGCATCCATCTTCTTCTTCTTTTTTTTTTAAGTCCCTGTGCACATTTTGTAACCGTAGAGACAGCAAGTGATCCTAACAGAGAGATGGGCATCGCAACACAAAGAGATCCACTTCTCCTCGATGCACCCGGGCTGGGCAGACACACCAGGTACCAGCCACCTCATCGCCCCCCGACAGCAATAAGACAGCTACAGTGGAGAATGGAGAGGGAGGCACTAAAGTCAGAACACTGAGACCATTTCAATATTCATACTCTATTTTCACAAATATCATAAGCAGACAAGTATAATGGACAGAAACCTCTTTGAGCATTTTGTAAAAAATGAAAACAAAGGAATTGGAACAAAAGATCAAGAGAGGCACGCATGTCCATTAGTGACACCACCGTCATTCATGATGGGATTATAACGGGCCATCCTTTTGAGTTTTCATCACCGCCACGGCCGTCTTAACGACCCCTGTAGTTCACGCCACAGTTTCACGTGGTTTCTGGTTCCCCCCCCCCCCCAGCCGTCCAGTCGTCCATGCCCGACTTCCACGCCAAGATGCAGGGCAAGCTGCGGACAGAAGCCATGGGGGCGGACACGGTGGTGTGGCTGGCGGTCTCCGCGGCTGCCGGCAAGCAGCCCAGCGGCCTCTTCTTCCAGGGTAAGACCCTGGTTAAAATAACGCTGGTCCACTATCACGGTGGTGGTGGGGCAGGGCTGCCTGTTACGGCACATGCCCACCAAAATAGAGCTTTATCCCTCACCCTGTAATTGGATCATGCGGGATGGGCGACGGCTTGCCATTTGCAATCGTGCCGTTACAGCGGAGGAGTATGTTGACCTTACCGTGGAACTGTGATTTTTGGCGTGTGTTTGATGTGGTCTGCCTTGCGCTCGAAGCCCACCTGCATGTTGTAGCTCACGCTGGAGGGTGCTAGAACCCCCGCTTAATGATTTACAAAAGAACAAACGTAAGCAAACACACCGTTGCAATTCTGCATTGTGAACAAAGGCGTGGTCATGTGACAGACGGGATATGGTGTTGTTGCACAAAATGGCACGATTGCGTTGTGTGATTCGTCTTGTGTGTCCCTCCACGCAGACCGTAAAGCCGTGGCCACGCACCTTCCCCTGGCCTTCTCAAGGTCCTCCCCGCAGGACGAAGAGAAGCTGCAGGCCACACTGGAGCAGCTCAGCGCCAAGTTCAAACCCTGAGCGGTCTCTTAAGAACCTCCTTGATGGTTACTTACCATGAAGTCACACTACTGCCAACACGGTATGATCTGATGAAGAGCAATGATGGATCAATGATAGAACGGAATGGCGATTAGGACAAGTTTATGATAAGCTAAATGATATACATCTATGTTTAACACCAATTATGAGATTTCTATATAATGAAGTATTTATATAATTATTTAACCAGTTTGGGGAAACCCAATATACTGAATATGTATCAGAGAGGATAACTTGAGGTGTATGCACATGTCAAACATGTTTGATGTCAGTGTGAACATGCTAGCTTCACTTTAAAATGGTTGGATAAGAGTTAAAATACCTCTGATAGTCTGTGTGAGCTCTTAACAAAGAGCATTGTAATGAATGGTATTGTAATGTTCATATCATTTTTTTTACACTTGCAATTATTCATTGATTAAAAACAGTTTTGAAACTGAGGAATTTCTTCATGACAGTGATGTGTCGGTCCAGTCCTAGTCACACATAATTTACTCAGTTCAACTACAACAGTGTTACAGCAGCCTCAATGGTCTGCAAATGTCTAGAATAATCCACTTTGAATCTGAATCCAGTGAATTCATTCGAAGGAATACAACAGGTATGACAGACAGCACCAAAGCATATCAAGGCAAAGATTTATTCAATAGTGTTGCAGAAATACAACACTCTGAAATGAAGGACTTTGAACGAAAAGTACATTTAGATATACAGTTATTCTATGATTGAAGACAAAATTAATGCATTTTTGTGAGCTTGTCTTGTAAAGTACTTCACTTGCTTCATTACACCTTGTACTAGTGTTGTCCAGCTCATGAAGGGCCATCTGCTTGTTCAAGTACAAATATGATAACGATGAACATTAGAGAATTACATATAGCAGCAATGCGTCAAATATACAATTTTTTAATTCCTTGATTCAGTGCATGAACTTACTATACATTATGACCTCCACAGCCAAATGGGCAACCACAGAACATTGACATATTAATGATTTGCCTTAAGTAGTGATGTATGTACACAATGCAAAAAGAGACAATAAGCTCAATGACATGCACATATCTCTGCATGACATTTACTGACCAAACAATAAATAATTTCCTCGTAAAACAAGCACTGCAATCCTCCCGCCCCCGGTCCAGCACCAAAATAAGCAAGGCTCACAAGAAAAACATTTGGTTCATTTTCCATGATATCGTTTTGTTTTTTTTATTATCATTATTTGAGCCTGAATTCAATGATCGTTGCGTGGACAGATCGCGTGTTGCTCTACAAGACTTCATGTCATTTGGTCCCACTTCAAAAGGTGAGGCTCTCCGGGTGCAGAGGGGGAGTGTCCCCCTCACAGCGCACACACTGTCCGGACCGGCTGTACTTCACAATGCATGCAAGTGCAAAAAACGAATAACACCGGCTGACAGTGCCTTCCACTGTCTGGACCTTCCACCACCGCACCCCCTTCTCCACACCAAGCCAACCGCACACGTAAAAAGCAGTCACCGCTCAAAGAACCTCATCCCCAAATGACACAAGGCCACCATTGATCAGTGCTTGGTCTCGCTCACTGTAACCGTGCTAAACTCAAAGCAGACCGTGGCTCCTCTTGAGCACGGGTGCATTTCGTGCGGTGAAGCCTCCTGGTCCTGGTCCCTGGAATGCTAATCTCAAGAGGTCCACGTTGCTCTCTCAGCCTTCTTGATCCCGAGGACACAGTAACACAACATTTAGGCCCTAGCTTTAGCCTGTGGTCCTTACTGATAACGTTTTATCCTTCTGAACTCCAACTTGGTCTCTTTTTGTTCAATAACGATGCTCCATTTGTGATTGGAGCTCAATGATTAATTGTATTCCCTGGCTGTTATCTTTGTGCTTCAATAGACAAAAAAGAACATGACAAAAATAACAAACATTTCAGAATTCCACTCTTTGTGGGACTTCTTGTACAACCTGTTGCCTGTGGCTGATGCAACACAAATCATTTACATTTTTAGAGGCTTTGATTTTAAATTCACAGTTCAACCAGGAATGACGTTAAATTAGAAGTGTGTGGAAGTCCCCAACCAAGGATGCCCAAAGTCCACATTGACGCACACACGCACACGCACATACACGCAAACGGGCGCGCACACACACACACGGTGCTTTCGTCCTTCTCTTCTGTATTTGCTCAGATAGGGGTTTAAAGTGACCCATGATTGACCTTCCCTCATGTACTGTATGGTTCAATGTTTCAGACATTGTGATCCTGTGATCCTGTGTGTGTGTGTGTGTGTGTGTGTGTGTGTGTGTGTGTGTGTGTGTGTCGTTTTCTTTCTGTGTGTGAGGTGCGTCCTTTCAACCCGTTGATAGAGCGGCACTATGCTGGCTCCGGCGCGGGCCCCGCCGCGGATGGTATCTAGAAGACCGGTTTTGTTGTTGCTGGAATGGAAAGTTGCCTACACACCAGTCCTACACTAGGCGTACTATTAGGAGCTGTTACAACACGGTAAACTACGGAAATAACAGACTCAAAAGTTTTAAAGAAGTACTTTGCCTCCTAGTCTCTCTTGGACAATGAATACAATTGAATTTGGCAGAGTTCACGAGGGCACGTACCGATATGAATCATTGTGTTTCTGCTCATGATATTGTACATGCGACCCCTGACGTCTCAATGCACGGTGACTATATTGTCATGGGGGGAGTTCTGCTACGACTGGTTAGCTCTTTGGATATGACGAATTTGCGATTGAAAATGACACAGTGCTTTGATATAATATGTAAAGGTTTCACACTGTGGTAGGCTATGTTACTGTTTTGACATGTCCGCGACTAACTCTTTACGATGCCTGTCAAAGCCTCCCCCCCTGTGGCTCCCAGGATATTCAGGTTGGGATAGGATTAGGGCTATCACTTCCTTCATCCTATGAGATACCATACTTCCTGTTTGCCTTGTGGCCCTGAGATGGAGGCCTGGCAGGTTTATCTAGCCGTTCGTCACGCCAGCGTTTTCGATGATGTTGGCCCACTGTAGAGACAGCTCTCTCTCTCTCTCTCTCTCTCTCTCTCTCTCTCGACTACTCTGGACAGCTGTGGGAACCTCTGTGCTAAGTATTTGGATGTTCAAATAGAGGAAGGAATCTGATAGTGGCGATGGGGGGAGGGGGGGGGGCTCTGTTTGGGTGTTTTATGGGCCTGGTGTCCATGACGGGCGTCTGCGTGCGACATGAAGGGAGTGTTTGTTTGCGGCGGACTCGTATGCCCCCGTAGGTCCCAGTGTAGTGGAGATCACCACACGAATCTCCCTCGCCGTCGCCCACTCAGGGTCGCCCACGTTGTGCCGAGATTCCACCGCCGCCCACCCTGCAACGCGCACGTCGTGACGTGGGTTCTCAAAGTCTGATTGCTGTGTGTGTGTGTGTGTGTGTGTGTGTGTGCGCGTGCGTGTGTGCGTGTGTGTGTGTGTGTGTGTGTGTGTGTGCGCGTGTGCGTGTGTGTACAAGCACGTGACGTGCGTCTGTTTACAAGCATGCAATGCATGTGTGTATGTGTGTGTGTGTACATTTGTGTGCATGTGTGTGTGTGTGTGTACATTTGTGTGCATGTGTGTGTGTACATTTGTGTGTATGTGCATGCATGTGTGTATGCATGTGTGTGTGTGTGCGCATGTGCGCGCGCGTGTGTGTCTACTTTGTGTACTTCGGTGTACACGCCGTTGCATGCATATTTGTGAGGTTAGATAATTATCACAATGTTAATACACCGATACATCACTCAGATACAAGGAAACAACCATTAAAAAAAGCCGGCACAAGGTAAGTCAACAACCAGCGCCAGATGGTCCTGCTGCTTGTGATTATGCAAACATCCCAAACATTTGCATACTCAGGTTGCATTGGCACCCAAAACAAAAGAGAAAGCAAACCAAAAGGCATGAAGGGCCATCGCCACGGTACTACACTGTGAAAT